>OW203743.1:2278537-2408458 GCA_934045075.1 Yponomeuta sedellus
CCACGCTGGGCATGCGGGTTGGGGATCGCAGATTGGTGGCATTGTACTGCCAGGACTAAAAATCAATTAATTCCAACAAAACAAATAATTTCGGGCCTGATCTGTGCACTACTAATAGGCATGCAACAGCATTCGCAAGGTGATTGCATAGGTACATACGAAAATATAAAGAAATATATCTTTAAAACGTAAAAAACTAAAAATCAAATAAGAAATTAATAATGGTTTCCTCACGATGTTTTTCCTTTACCGTTAGCGAGTGGTATTGCTACTTGCTGCTATAACTTTAAAAACCTATTTAAAGGCTAAAAATTTCACCCATGCCGGGATTCGAACCCGCAACCTCTGGCTATCCGTGCCAGCGCTCTACCAATTGAGCCAATGGGCGACTCACGGCATCAGTGAAATTTCGAACCTCTTTACACTATTCTCTGTATTACGTACAGGCAGCGACATCTGACTTAAGCAAATTGCATTACTTACAGCCCCGACCACCTACTTTGCAGTTAGGTTTAACATCGGAACGATATCACTGTACCCACATGATTACACTATTTTTATTTTTAATGCACTAACCCGTGCTAAGGAACAAATTTAAAAACCTATTTAGAGGCTATAACTTTACCAATGTACATAACTTAGAAACAAAGTCATTGGTATCGAACTTGGCTTCCGAGTTCATTGTTCTACCCATTAGCCTGCTGCCGCTCGCCCCGGCGTCAATTTATTTTAGGTAGGTACATTAAATTATTCAGTTCAGACACGAAATATTCAAATTGATTGAGAATGATGAGATGTTCAAAAGCCTTGACTTTCAGTAAATACTTTACGTAATTAGCCTAGTAATGACTACATTGCTTTGTTTTAGCTTCTTTCGGGTAGGTAATTGTGGTAATTATTTCTTGTATGTACTTGAACTATATGAAAATATTTGTTTTTTGTTCAAGGGGGACCCGAAGCTAGCTAGGGACATACGTAATAATGGTAATAATTTTGTTCTTTTGCAATACCCTTTTGCAAAAAGTGAACATTCTCAATCTCATTAATGGTGAAAGCTATTTTTAGGAACTGCTCTGGTCCTGTATTAGTTAGACCTGTGATTTTTACCTGTGGCATCAGTGAAACTTCGAACCTCTTTACAATATTCTCTGTATTACGTACGTGATTTTTGTTTCCGAATGTATATTTCATAGTTTTAATTTTCGATAAAACATTTGCGGCTTTAATACTAATGAATATACTACTATGTAGTTAGTATATTCTTATCTATTTATCTATATGTACTTGTTGCATGCATACAAAATCACATAAACAACAATAAAAAATTCATTCACTAAAATTCCGTGCACAAAGTCAAAGCTATTTAACTAATTAATTAGTTAGACTTGACATTTTCACACTTAGCCTTGTCATTCCAAGACTAATTAATAATGATGAAGTGAAAGAGTTTTGTTAATATCATGCTAAGTGGCTAACCCTGATCTCTGCACGCCCCTCCGGGACACAGGTGTGAGTTTATGTAATTACTTTTTCTTCTATTCAGTTTGGGTAAGAAGGTGATACAACATATCTGTCTGATATTATCTAAAGTATGTGTCAGCGTGTTGACAGTTTAAACATCAATCTTATCAGTCATCGTAGCACCTAATCCATCTTTGAATGACACACTGCACTCGCTATATGGAAAATATGGGTACCAGAAAATTTCCAAATAGTGCTTAATCTAAACGAAAGACACTTTTGAGATTATATAATATATTACTAAACTGCACATTCACTTAAAAATTTCTATATGGCTTCTAATACTCGTATTTTCAATGGTTGTATAAGAATGAGATTACATTTGATAAATGTATTAGGCAGACTAAAACATGAACATTTTAGATAATTATACCATTTTTATTTTTAATGCACTAACCCGTGCTAAGGACAAATTTAAAAACCTATTTAGAGGCTAAACATTTCACTCATGCTGGGATTCGAACCCGCAACCTCTGGCTATCCGTGCCAGCGCTCTACCAATTAAGCCAATGGGCGACTCACCGGCATCAGTGAAATTTCGAACCTCTTTACACTATTCTCTGTCTTACGTACATATGTACGTACGTATTTTAGATAATATTTAAGTTTATGATAAAGAAATGTAGGTAGCATAAGATTCCTTATAATTTATTTTCGTTCAAAACTATGTTCAAGAAAACTGTATCTAAGTCTTCTCATACTATTTCAGACCATATTTGATGCTAGTATACACATTCTTATTTTCAATTTATTAAATTGTTTGAATTTGTGACCAGGACAGAATACCAGGGACATATATAAATGCTTTTGAGATAAGAAAAATGCAATCTGTAAAAGAAGTAAGGAAAATGCAGTCTTTTATAAATTTAAAAAGTCTCACCTGTGAACCCCTCGCATTCCTCGAAAACCAGGTATGAGGCATACCCCATACTGCTGTAAAGGGCGGTCCACGCGGGACCAAACACCCATTTGGGTGGCGTCCATGAAGGCTTGTTCAGGTTGTCATACCATGTCTTCTCTTCACCCTTACGGATCTGGCCCGCAAAGTAGAGACCGTTCGCCCAGCCACCAATGTTGGGCAGAATGATGGAACCAATAGCCGGCCAGTTTGCCATTTTTGTGTAGGCTATAAAAAAAATTAAGCAGTTGTGAAAATAGGCAAGAATGGGTTTTTAAAAGAAAATCTTAATATATTTAACCTTTATGGTTAGCTAAGTTATGACCTCCTTTGTGCCAGTGTAACTCATTCTGTCCTATTTTTTTAAAATTCCGATTCAATAAAAAAGGTTTATAAGAAATATGTACATAATGGAGAAGTTACAGTGCCTGTTCAGATGTTAGATTACTTATGTACTTTTAGATTACGTGTACTTGCTAGGTATGATATCCCACAAATTATACCAAATAACTGCACTCCATATGGACATATTTCGGGTCGCATAACATTGAATTCTTGTGTCTGAATCAAATTAACGAGTAGTGAAACAAATTACTTGTCCATGACAAGTAATTTTTAATTGCTTGACCATGAAAAGTAATATTTTATTACTTGTCGATCGGAAACTCATTCCGGCTTCGCGAAATTTTGTTCAAGTTATCTGCCGGGTATTAAATCAATTGTTTTAATTATAGTACGATACATACCAATATTGGCTTCACAATCAATTTCGTGACAGGCTATCAGAAGTCGATAATCTCTTACCTAATGAGATATAGGACGGAATCAATAAATGTAGTAATGTAATATCAGGTTTCTTTGACAGCGAGTGATGTAATATTTACTTAATAGTTAACGTAGGTGACTAACTATTAGCCATAAACGAGATAGGTACATAAGTAGGTAGTTTCTGCTACTTGCAATTCATTAACTTCCTGTGATGAAAGTATACCAGTACGATAAAACAACAAAATCCAGTAAGTGAAGTAGAAATAGCCCAATTTAAGAAAGATACTTACGGGAAAAACGGCAAGAGAAAAGTAAGAAACGTTTTGGAGTTCTGCGATCTTCGGTGAAATCGAGTTTTTTTGGTAGAACCCTATCAAAAGAAGTAGGTTACGGCAACTATGTTTCTGAAAAGATTTAATCAACTTCTTAAAGAGATAGGGTTATCTCTTCTCATACTCAGAATTCTGAGTTCTCATAAGATCAACTGTCAATGTCAAACTTGGAATGTTCCGTTTCACACAAAAAGTTAACATTACTTAATATTTTTCTCTGGTGAAATAATAAGATCACAAAACAAATCACTATTACATGCTTACATTATTGTCATAAAAAATTAAAATTGTGTAACGCTCATTAAAATATTGTGCTAGGTCAGGTTTTTTTAATAAAATGTTTTGGTTGGATTTATTAGCAACACGAATGTAAAAGTACCTTTGACAAAGAACACTTGTCTTGCAGGACGTCTATTTAATTTATCAGCATTGTATTCTCAGTTGGAAGGCCACACCAATCGGCATCCGGTGTTCGCACGCAGGGCATTGGCGTTGTTTATCATAGCTATTATCAAACAATAGATAAGTCGTCATCGTCATACCTCTAAATATCCATAAAGTACGAATTTGCTGTGAATATATCAATTGTGTAAGTACCTACAGACTCTACTAACTCTAGCTCTTGTCCATTCCACATACACAGCCCATCCAAGTAGTTGCCTGGAAGATATCACTTAGTGATAGATAAACCGCCGTTTGTTGGTACGTACTCCTTTGATTAAAACTATTGCTTATGATATGAGTCTTCGTTTGAATTCAATAGTGTTCTCTTCACTTATTTTAAACGGGGTTATTAGTGAAATGAATTCCTGAAGTATATCTTCGAGAGTTCCTCATTTATAGTCTATTTATCTTTACTTATCCAATTAAGTAAACAAGAAAACCTCAAAATTGATATTTGATGCCAGTTCATAAACTTTGTTTATAAAATTGGTAGCGTGTTGTCTAAAAATAGTCTTCCCGATTACCTACTTCACTTATTGGAAAATGGCAGTTTTCGACTACAAAGCCATACTTTGCGGGTAGAATGTTGTTTACCAAAATTGACAAGTAAGGATAAATAGACTGTAAATAACGTGTGTTTACCTATTTTTAGCGTTTCGTAGTGGACAAAGAAGGAACCCTCCTTGTTACGCCATTACAACCCTATATGTTCCCACTGCTGGGGCACGGGTCTCTTCCTGCATTGCAGAAAGGTTAGGCCATACTCCACCGCGGGGGCCAAGTCCGGGTTGGTGGAGTTTTGCAAGACAGTGGCGGGCCTTGCTGTCAGAAGTTATCAAGCCGCCCATAAGGCCTCTGACATGGTTTTCAACGGCGTTGCTTCAATGTGATGGAAGTGTAGCATCGTATTTACTTCTTCTACAGCCAACATGCCAAACTGGTCGTTCATCGGCTCCCTGATTCTCCCCAACGTGGGAGGCTGGGTTGGGGCGCTCACTATGACCGGTGAAGTGAAGAATAAGGACGGCAAGGCCTGGTACCAGACCATTAACAAGCCCAGCTGGAATCCTCCGAACTGGGTGTTCGGTCCGGCCTGGACGGCCCTCTACACCGGCATGGGCTGTGCCTCCTATATGGTTTACAGGGACTGTGGCGGATTTACTGGTAAGAATTATTATTATCGAGTTGATTTTTTAGGTTACTTCAGGGGCGGACTTTTCTTAAGGCCAATTACGCCCAGGCCTAGGGCAATCCGATGTTATGGTGAAAAATACGAACTCGCTGAGGATGATTTAAATTATATAGGAACTAAAAACAACGATGGACTCGGAAGCGTGAGACCCAGAAACGATGCCGCGTATAGTGCGATACCAATGATTTCTAAATTTGTTTTCTAAGTTAAAAAAAAATACGTAATCAAAAAATCAATGAACCCATTACGAATGCCTAGCTAAACGGAATATGGCCTATACCTTCCTCATGGAAGAGACCCTGGCCCTCGGTGGGGACATAATGGGTTGATGATAGTGATGATTATTTATTTAGATAAGAAGTTATAAAATACTTATGTACTTATGTAAGATCAAAAAAAAGAAATTTATAAGGAAAAAATTTAAATCTCGATACATGTTTCGAAGACTACAATCTGAAGATTACATACGATTCTCCTAAAACACACCTCAGAGGTTTTTGTGAACTGAGTGCTTAGTGCGAGTTTTTTAACTACTCGATCGCGTTAACGTAAACTCATATTTCTATGGCATCGAGGAAGCGCCACCTAGCGACAAGTATGGAAATTAAAATTGCTGAGTGCGAGTTGTAAGGGTTTACGTTGAGAAGTGAACACGTTTACCAGCCAAAAAACGAATAAACGCGAGTGCGAGTTGTACTGTGACAGGGTTTTGCCAGTTCGAACGGTTAACTTACTCATGTTTCGAAGACTACAATCTGAAGGTTACATACGATTCTCCTAAAACACACCTCAGAGGTTTTTGTGAACAGAGTGCTTAGTGCGAGTTTTTTAACTACTCGATCGCGTTAACGTAAACTCATATTTCTATGGCATCGAGGAAGCGCCACCTAGCGACAAGTATGGAAATTAAAATAGCTGAGTGCGAGTTGTAATGGTTTTACGTTGAGAAGTGAACACGTTTACCAGCCAAAACACGAATAAACGCAAGTGCTAGTTGTACTGTGACAGCGTTTTGCCAGTTCGAACGGTTAACTTACTCATACTCACTACTCAATGCTCGATTAACGCGGTAGTAAAGTTATTCGATTGGATCTGTCAAACTCGCACTAAGCACTCAAGAGTGCTTTGGCGTGTTTTGGCTGGTAAACGTGTTCACTTCTCAACGTAAACCATTACAACTCGCACTCGCGAGAAGTGAACACGTTTACCAGCCAAAAGACGAATAAACGCGAGTGCAAGTTGTACTGTGACAGCGTTTTGCCAGTTCGAACGGTTAACTTACTCAATAATCACTACTCAATGCTCGATTAACGTGGTAGTAAAGTTATTCGATTGGATCTGTCAAACTCGCACTAAGCACTCTGTGGTTGTGGTCAGAATTTTTCTGAGGACTATTTGAAGGAAACGAGTTCTTATATGTTCGTAAACATATATGTATGTTTGAAGCGCAAAGCATGAAGTCCATACATTGTTTGATTGCGTTGTATCTATAGGCGAGAATCTGTTATTAGCTCTTAGTAACCTATTTCTTCTGCTAGAATAAGAATAAGAAGAATAACAATATTCTTTATTGTACACTGGAAAAACAACAAATACTAGCATATTTTTTTAAGCTGGTGATTCTCCAAACTGTATAAAATAAAATAAAAAAGATATACATAAGCTATATAAGCAATGATGATTTCAAAAGTTGCACAAAAAATCTCAATACCCGTTTAGAGTACCTATTAAGTACGCCTTGGTATCTTTTTCAATGTCAATTTCTCTTCATTAATTATTTTTTTCTTTGCAGAGAGATCTGTGGTGCCATTAGCTCTTTACGGTGGCCATCTGATCATCAACTGGACCTGGACGCCAGTCTTCTTTGGGTTCCACAAAATTGGCTTAGTAAGTAGCTTTAATAAGTACCTACCTACTTTCCTCAGGGAAGAGACCCGTGTCCCTCGAATCCGTGGGGACATAAGGGGTCAAGATAGTAATTTCTCGCTAAGAGACCTGTGCGCTGAAGTGGGACTCATACAGGGATTTTTCTAAAATGCGAAGTCTCCGATCAAACACTATTAGAGTTTCATAAAACAATCTCACTGAACAAACAGTTCTATGAGTTATATATTTCCATGAGATTTTTCTCTGATTATAAATTTTTTTTAACATAATTTTATTAAACGACGAATCGACTGAGATATAGTCAAAATGTGACCGTTTTATGGGGACGTACTTAGGATTTGATCGGTTTTTCTTTTAAATTAGCCGATTTAGTGTCTCACTGCTGGGCAAAGGCCTCCCCTTTAGCGCCCCACTCCCCCCTGCCACCGGCCATTCGCTCGCTGCCGCCTCGGCAGAAAGTTCGTGAGTACGTCCCGCCATTTCCGCCTTGATCGGCCACTTTTACAGCCGTTTACGAGCTAAACACATCACGCACCTTTTGGGGCTTTTGGGCTCCACTATAGTTGAGTAAAAAATGGGTATCTCCGACTAAAATAGAACATCAAACACCACCAAGTTTGCTGTTACAGCAGTTACACCCACAAATTAGACGTTACACACCTGAGACGCTGTCTCGCTCGCACGATTTAACATTTTTAATTCTTCTAATGGCTTAGCGCGCATTGCGAATCAAATCGCCGCGATTTTTTTAGGACTATGTAATTTTAATTCGCGTACAGGGAAGTTGTTTTCGCGCGTTTTTTTTTTCTTCATTCTACTGATTCTTCTTCATACAGTTTTCATGCTAAGCCTGTAAACTGTTGATAAATGTGGTCTTAGGATTTAATGCATAATTAAATTAGCAATTTGAAATATATTTTTATTTTCCTCCACGTAGTTTATAAAAAAAACGAAAAGTCGTTTCCAAAATTATTCATTTTGGAATCAAATCTTCTCAATGAACATGAATCAAACCCACACACGAAATTATCAAAATACTAAGAATTTTATTAAAATCACATGCTTGTGTCGTCCTCACCTGCTTCCCATAGTAGGTATTCTAGTTTGGCACCAGGCCCTAGAGACTAATACGTACAAAGTTTTTCAATAGAATGTTATAAGCACGACAATGGTTGTTCTTTGCCTTGATAGTCTATACAGTACAGATAGTACAGAGCAATAGCAGTTCAATGTGATTCCAAGGGAATAACCCGCGCAAATTTACTAGGCATCTCTCGCGAAGAAGATCGAATCGCGAGAGGTGCCGAGTTAAGCCGAGTAGCACGGGTTTATACCATTGCAGTGCGATCGGTTACTAGATTACCCATAGTGTGAATGAAACCACCATTACCGGACTAATATGACTCTATTGAGTAACTATGCATTTTGCAGACCGCCCCCCAGGTCAAGTGACCAAATTGATGATTAATAATAATATATATTTTTTATTATGAGTATTTATGTAAATTATTTATAAGTATATATCTGTTGATAACTATATGTACAATGTATACGTATACTGTTGTTTAGGCATGTATTCATTTATACCTTTGTAATAATCTTGTATATTTGTACATCTACTTCCTTCTCCAATTTATTAGTCCAGTCCATCCAATGGTTGTCATCACTTTTAGCGATAAGGCCGCCGTCTGTGTCGCCGTCTCTTAATCTGTGTAATTTCCATTTTTATGTACAATAAAGTGTTCTATATCTCTCTTAAATTGTGTGTAGCAGAATGCTGGTCGTAATTCGTTATCAACCCTTATATGTCCCCACTGCTGGGGCACGGGTCTCTTCCTGCATCGCAGGAAGGTTAGGCCATACTCCACCACGGTGGCCAAGTCCGGGTTGGTGGAGGATTGTGAGACAGTGGCGGGCCTCACTGTCAAAAGCTATCAAGCCGCCCATAAGGCCTCTGACATGGCTTAACGACTGCCATTATATGACAGCCGGCACCAACGGCTTAGCGTGCCTTGCGAAGCACGGAAGCGCTCGGAAAAATGCCACTAGCGGTAGTCACGGGACGCTCACCCATCCCGTACCTGACCGCGCCTGTTGTTGCTTAACCAAGTGATTGATTCCAATCACTCGGTTCGCCTAGGCCACGAGCCCTGGTCGTAATAAGTGGACCTAAAACCAACCTTAACTATTCCAATCTCCACCTGCAGGCGTTCTTCCACATCCTAGCCCTGGACGCGGCAGCTGTGGCCTGCACCGCTGCTTTCTACGATGTCAACAAGAACACCTTGTACTTAATGGCTCCGTACCTCGCCTGGCTGGCCTTCGCTTCCTGCCTCAACTATAAAATCTGGCAGCTGAACAAAGGTGTGAAGCCGATTGAGGGAGACGAGAAGTAAAGGCGACAGCGAAAGAATTGTGTCTCCGTTTGGCATCATATACTATACAGTCTATTTATTCTTACTTGTCCAATTTAGTAAACAAGATTCTAACCTTAAAATTGAGATAGATGCCTAAACTAGACATTTTCTCGCATATTCATGAACTATCATGAACTATGTTTATAAAATTGGCAGCGTGTTATCTAAAAGAATGTTCCAGGTTACTTCATTTATGGAAATATGGCAGTTTTGGACTAAAAAGTCACAGTTTAAGGGTAGAATCTTGTTTACTAAATTGGACAAGTAAGAATAAATAGACTGTACAACATGTATTTTGAGTGGTCTGACGGTCATATGAAAATTTATGTGCTTTAACAATAGCTATGGAATACTCTACTTTTATACGCACTTTTTAAGTAGTCTGACAGCGCGGTGCCTGCGTGCCGCGGATCTGCGGGTTAATGTTTTGATAGACCAGTGGTTCTTAACTCTCTTTCTTATCTTTTTTTTTAATGTCAACCATTGTTCAGTAAAAAATGTTAAGTTATTTGTGTTGACAAGTAATTTTTCTGTTACACCAAAGTCTCTATCTGTTACCATTTTCATTATGTTCTGGACATTTTGCTCATGGGGACTATTCTATGTAGGATGCCTAGCATCGCGCAACATACGCTGAGCGTCCAGTCCTTTTGCCAAGCTCTTGCTTACTCTAGTACATGCTTAAAATACAATTTGATAAAAGTATAATTAACTATCTATAACTAAGTGTAAGATATCCTTTCTTCTTAAAATAAACAATTCTCATGTGTTTTTTTTAAATAATTGAAACTTTTTTTACATACATACATAACCTCACGCCTGTATCCCAGAGGGGTAGGCAGAGACCAGGGACTGCCACTTGCCATGATCCTGACAGATCACCTTCGCTTCATCAACGTTCATAAGTCGTTGCATGCACGCACGTCGGTTCCGGGTTCTTTTTATCTTTCCCTTTGCTAATACATCCCCTATTTGGTCGATGTAAGTCCGTCTGGGACGTCCCTTACCAGCCCTTCCATTCACATTCGCTTAAAATACAATTTGATAAAAGTATAATTAACTATCTATAACTAATTGTAAGATATTCTTTGTTCTTAGAATAAACAAATCTCATGTTTTTTTTAAATAATTAAAACTTTTTTTTTTACTTGTGGTTTTATTGTCAACATCGTTAACCAAACATTGTTAAGTTATTTGAATTGACTAGTAATTTTTCTGTCACACCAAAGTGTGACATATTACCTATTCATTCCTTTTATATCATTTACTCATATCATTCATTCATTAAAACAATGTTTGTAACAAGTTACCTATATTTACAATTAATCGTATTGTACTGCAATAAACTTATTGTAAACCGCTACTTTATTCGTTTCAACTTGTTCAGCTCCCCCTGTTGTATCGAGGCGTCCTTGTATATTTGTTTCACTTTCTCCTTTCTTATGGCGTCCCTGTAAGAAAGAGATAAATGATGTAAGTTATAAAATATGTTCACACGGGCACACACTGGCGAGCTCTTTTAGGACCTTTATCAAGTTGCGTGCTTATCCTTAGTCATTGCATCATATATCTTGTTAATAGTTACTTTTAGAACTAATTCAGCCTCGAACTGAGAAATAAAGAACTAAGAACTAACGCAGAACTACTTAAGTAAGTAGGCACTCGGGGCTGCAAGTGATGCAAATTACTTCAGCCAGATGTCGCTGCCTGTACGTAATACAGAGAGTATTGTAAAGAGGTTCGAAATTTCACTGATGCCGGTGAGCCGCCCATTAGCTCAGTTGGAAGAGCGCTGGCACGGATAGCCACAGCTCGCGAGTTCGAATCCCGGCATGGGTGGAATTTTTAGCCTCTAAATAGGTTTTTAAAACCGACATACAGTCTAGGATCAACAACCTATGACTTAAATCGATATCCGCTGAAAACGGATAAAAATGCTATCAAGACCTAGGTACTTTCGTGGAATTACCATTCAACTAAACAGATTTACTTAAACAGATCAACTAGTTTTTGATCAGATAGGAATAATTATTGTTCTCCTTGTTCATCCATATCTACATAACATAATCGAGTGATATAAAACCTTTTCTACGAGTATTAGTTTTCAATTACAACGGAAAAAAATTATCGTATCAACTTAAGTTGATTCAACCATTTACTTACGAAATGATTCAACTACTTGATTAGATACATTTTTACTAAAAGAATCAACTAGTTGATTTAATACATTTTTACTAAAAGAATCAATGATTCAATAGGAAGATATAAACGAATCCACTTCCACTCTGGTCAACTGGTTGATTCATTCAGCTGATTGGAGCGGAAAACGTGAACTTTTGTTGGGACTAGGCATAAGTCCATGAACATGTAGTGGCTAGGCCTCCGGCTTCGGCCTAGACGGAGCGCGGCCTTCGGCCTTGTCGCGGCGAGTTTTCTTATTACAAAAAAATTTAATTGTGCGGGCAAGACAGCATGAAAGACGCAACAACAGCCTTAACCCTTTAACGGGCAGAGCTCCTATTTTTTTTATTGGTTTTGTACTTTATTTTAAAGAGATAAGGTTTACGTTACGGTAGGAACGTCGTGAGTGTCAATACATGTGGAGCCAACCTAGGCGCGTGAGAACAACCGCGTCTAGGTTGGCTCCAGATGTATTGACTAGTCATTCCTGTGGGCTAGGCCAATTAGGATGGTGCAGGTGCTAGGCAAGCCTACACCATCTAAAACAATGTCCCAGGCACTACAGCATGCAAGTGGTCCTTTCAACCATCTAGTGTGAGGGACGATGCCACTGGACGCTGTATAAATCATCTCATTACGTAGATGCACAGGCCATGAGACGGAACTATTAAACCACTGCTGGTAAAAGGTTAAGGTCCTATATCAAACAGTACAACGACGTACCCTTGCAGTTTCTGCCTTATCTTCACGGAGGCGATGAAGGACTTATCGCGGCGAATCTCTCTCAGAGCACCCTTCATCTCCTTCTTATACTTGTGCTGCAGCTTTTTGCTCTCAGCCTGCTCTCGGTCCAGCTTCCAGTTCTTGCCGCCCGTGAATCTGTTGGGGGATAATGGACCTTAATAAGAAGTAGAAATAAAGGCGAAAATATCAAGCGGCAAACTGTGCGGCTAGTTTCATAAAGCTACAATAAAGAATCTATGGTGTATATGCAATAAGTAGTACGTGATATCAACCCTTGTATGTCCCCACTGCTGGGGCACGGGTCTCTTCCTGCATCGCAGGAACGTTAGGCTATACTCCACCACGGGGGCCAAGTCCGGGTTGGTGGAGGATTGTAAGACAGTGGCGGGCCTTCCTGTCAGAAGTTTTCAAGCCGTCCATGAGGGCATGTGATGACTGTCATTACATGATAGCCTGCACCAACGGTTTAACATGCCTTGCGAAGAGCGGAAGGACAATAAGGAATATTCTACCTGTTTATCTAGAATTCATAGTTTATCATGACAATTTGATGTACTTTGTACGTTGATAAAGCCTATAGTCCAGTTGTTTAGGTACTTAAAAATATGTAAAAATCTTGATGTCTTTTTATCGAAATACACACTTTTTAAATCTAAACATTCCTTTAAATAGTCTGTGGTAAAGGAAAAACGTAACAACAGATTACTTAAACTGTCTTTGAGGAGTGTTTAATTAATAGTATATAACCATGTTTTTATTAATACTCGTACGACTGCAAATTCATAGACGCACGTTTAACGGTCCTCTAACCATCCCAGTTCAAGCATTGATAAAGTAAATCCTACATTACTTACACTTCTTGAATGTCCGGTTCATACATCCTCAGAGCCTTCGGCTTTTTCTTCTCTTTGACCAATGGCGTGTAAGTTTTCACTTCCAACGACTGTTTCACATACTTGAGCGTTTCCGAAATCTTCTCTGACAGCCTCTTGGGGTACAATTCTGCATCTACCCGACTTAAAAGCTGTATGTGAGGCTCGAACAGGCATCCCTGGGCTTCGATGTCGTTGAAATTATCGAAAAATTCCTTTATCATGTCCACACACGTCGACAGACATCGTATTTTGAACCCGTTGTCTGGTGATTTCAAAACTAAATCCTTGGCGGTCATTTTGTTTTCGGACGCCATCTTGGAACAGTCTTCTTCGAGAAGTAATAACTTAGGTTCTCTATGTAGTCTGAAAGGTGGCACTAATTGTATTGGATTCAGAATAGATGTGTTCGCTGTCAAATATAAAATTCCGCGTAAGAAATTCAATGCCGAGGGCACTAATCTTTTTGATAATACTGTGTATTCTAAGACTAGTGCAGTGACAAATAAGCCCCTAGAAATAGAAAACACGTCCCTAAACCGACTGAGGGTCAGTATTTCCGACATGAAAACCAAACTGGGCGTGGTCACTGGATGCTTAAAATCAGAAGTGGGATAGATCAAGGCGACCAGCTTGAAAAATATCAACGTGTCCAGATCTGGCACGATTTTAGGTTTCCTTTTGAAGTCTTGGTGTTTCTCTTGGAGGACCTCGACTAGATATTTCTTTGTGGAGACTTTGTTGGTTTGCGCTAAGTCGTATAAATGTGGTGCGAGTTTGTCGAAGATGAGGAATGCCTTTATGACGTCGCCTTCTGTTTTTAGGTTGGTGAATATATCGTTGATGTACTGGAGCAGATGCGCAAAGAGGCGGGAGAGTAGGTCTTTGTTGTTTTCGCCTTTGCTCGGATCGTAGCTTTTGATCAGCTTCTGCAGGGCTGATGACTGTTGGGACGGCGTCTTGTCTGTCAGTAGCTCCTGCAATAAATTAAAATTCCGTCAAATATATGTCTCATTAAAATGTCTTCATTGTTCGTAATATAAATTATTATTGTGCCATACATTGCCTTACAGTGCTTTGTTTGAAACAACTAAATTTTTTTTATTTAAATGGATAAAGCTTATAGAAAGATTTTTTAGACATTATATTCAATTTGGTTCAGTGATTCAGTGAGTTTGCAGGGATTTCGTGACGAACTTGTATTAAATTTATATTTGCACAGTTTAATTACTAAACTTACCTTCAGGTTGTCACCTTCACTTGATTTCATGTCGAAGAACGAAGTAATTTTTTCACCAATTTCATCATCAACCTCCATTTCATCACTTGACTCTTTGTCTGATTCTCTCAAGTCGTTTAAGTTCGTCAAATCGTTGGGTTTGCCCGTCTCGTTAACGCTTTCATCACCTTCTGATGACCCATCTTCATCACTCTCTTCATCACCGCTTTCTTCATTTTCATCGTCGTTTTGATCTTGAAACAATATGCTTGTGTCTTTCATTTTCGGTTCATTTGTTTTTTTGTCACTTTTGTCGGTAATTATTAAGGTTTTGGGTTCTTTTGTTAAAGTGTTTTCTGTTTTATTACTTTTTACTGCTTCCACATCTTTTGTTAGAGTTTTATTTTTACTGTTAACTTGTTTCAGTTCTTTTTTAGTCGCTTTTACAGTGATTTTCAGTGATTTAGCTTCGTTTTCGACAGCTTCGTTTTCGCCACTTTCATCACCGCTTTCTTCCCCATTGTCATCACCGTCATCATCATCATCATCTTCATCGGATGACGAATCCGAAATGCCATCGTTGAACTGTTTCTTTGAATTAGGAACTGAAACAGAAAAACGGAATAAAACAACATATCTATTTAAAATGTGCAAATCCTGCAACTGGAAACGCCGTCAGCGTCGCAAAGTTCTGGACCGCAACTGTTTAATAAAGTCTTAATAATATTAAGCTTGCCTTTGTACAAACCCTTTTTTGTGCAATAAAGAATATTTCAATTCAATTATAATCGTTAGCAAGCAAGTAAGAGAGACGCCAGGGCCGCTTCTCATAGAACTACAATTCATAGTTCAGTATGATAAACCCTATGAGAACTAAGAAGCAAATAAATGAATAGATTAAGTATTATTGTTATTGGGCAGCCAAGACTTTCTAATCTGTGGGTTATTTTTAGCGTGTCGATGGCAAGCCATTGTGGTGAAGGGATCTGCCTATCAGTGTTAGGAACTCGCTGATTACTGCCAGAATGTGCCAGAAATACTGGCACAGAGATAGGTGGCATAATCGTAGCCGATTAATTACAATTCACATCAATTTGTAATAGTATACAGTGAATTGTGGTTCTTTGAACTTGGTTTAAATAAAAAGCAGCCTTAACATACCATTGTTCGCCTGAAAGATGCCGTCAGGCACAAGCGGGTTGCCATCCTTGTCGTAAGCCAGCATGAAGTCTTTCTCATCTTCCAACTCGAAGTTGTCATCCAAATCTTCCGCCGACCTACGGAAATTCATGTGTACATTTATTACACTTCTAAGTGAAGGGTACACTCATTACACTTATAGGTCAAGGTTTTTTTATAATACACTGCTCTGTCAAGAATCATGGATGAGACGAATCATGGATGCGACTGTTGAAAGGCTTATGCCAAACAGTGGGGGTCTTTACTGGATGCTTAAAATCAGAAGTGGGATAGATCAAGGCGACCAGCTTGAAAAATATCAACGTGTCCAGATCTGGCGCATAGTTAGATAGATGCGTAGCTTTCAGGCATAAGTTTTCCCTTCTTATATAGCAAATTGATTAGATTAGAATTATTCTAATGTAATCTTTATGAATGAATAAATGAATGAAAATTCTTTATGGCACTAAAACAAATTAGTTTGTACGAATTTGTTTTAGTGCCATAAACAATTATACTACTAGGCGAGCTTAAGATAGTATTAGGAGTTAAAGTATGAAATTGCCGTTTTATAGCAATAGGTTCTTTGAATTGACATAGAATCTTCATGGTTTGAGGTTTTCGAATGAAACTTTTTTCAAATGGTTTCTATGATGTTCTTTTTTTAAAAAATGTGAAACGTTTGAATATCGACTTTCAATTGTTTTTGTTATTCAATTTAGACAAGAAAGATGGATACACGTTTCTTTCTGCAGATCAGTCAAATCATGAGGCACCCATTTTTTGTATTTTTTTATTTTATTGATTTGACGTAAGTGAGTCAATATTGTGGGTAAGGTAACGTTAAACCATGCCGCTAATTCCTGGGTAGTTTGACTAGGATCGGCTACCCCTATCTCTCTTAATTCATCGTTATTCACCTGTGTGGGCGGTCTTCCTCGTGGCTCGTTCTTTAAGTCGAAATTTCCATCACGAAAGCGTTTAAACCAAAATCGCACGGTGCGTTCATTAGTAGACCCCTCTCCAAAAGCAGCATTGATATTGCGGGCTGTTTCTGCCGCGTTAGTTCCGCGTCGGAACTCGTATTCAAAATCACTCGAATTTTCGCAGTATCCATCTTTCTTGTCTAAATTGAATAATAAAAACAATTGAAAGTCGATATTAAAATGTTTCACATTTTTTAAAAAAAGAACATCATAGAAACCATTTGAAAAAAGTTTCACTAGAAAACCTCAAACCATGAAGATTCTATGTCAATTCAAAGAACCTATTGCAATAAAACGGCAATTTCATACTTTAACCCCTATTATTTATTGCACACCATACTTTGGCATATTCAATTTTAAGTTTGTTCGCTTACCTATGCTTCTTGGCAGGCTGTTTCACTCGCACAGTGTTGTTGTCCTCTTCCCCCAGCATACGCTGCTGTCTCTCCATCTCCAGTTGCTCCAGTTTCTGTCTCTCTTCTTTGGCTTGTTGCTCTTCACTCTTCAGGCCATCCGAGGGCTAGAACATTAACCATTTATAATCACGTGGTGGGTATTGTAAAACTGGATGACCACTCGGAAAGTTCCGCTTTCCAAAAACGTCGGTCTAAATCTATGAAATGAATTAAAGAGTTGGTTAAATATGGTTCTATATTTAAGTGAGTATACTCAGGTAGCAAGCGAAAAGTCACTGCATAAGTAAATATATCAATACGGGACTGCCCTGACTAACCGTACTGGAAATATTATAGATAGTATTTTCTAAGGTTAACACGAGCAGTAGACATAATTAAAACTGTTTTTATACGGATTTATGCTCGTTTATTACATTTTTACAATTTTCCAACGTTTCGGCACTTTTTCAGTCATCCGGGACCACGGCACCTGAAAAAGTGCCGAAACGTTGGAAAATTGTAAAAATGTAATAAACGAGCATAAATCCGTATAAAAACAGTTTTAATTAATATTATAGATTTCACGCCCCGTCCTTTTTGTGTGGGCCATCCCATCCCTTCAGCACATTTTGTATAAGTGTTTTGGAAAGATGACGTGCCTTTTGCGCGCCATCGTTGACGTCGTTTCTGTGTGATTCAGGCGAGGACAAAGTATCCATGGATAGCTTTGCAAAGATGGCGCCAACATTTTTATTCGTATTCACTGGATAGACTTCACATGTGGACACGGGCAGAATCAGTGATGTCGGTTAGTTTTGGCGCAAGCAAGCCTTAATAATATAATATAAAGCCTTTATTTCGAAAACATAATATAAACAGTGGTTTCAATTTTAAACATTAAATTAAATCTCTGATTTCGAAGTGCCTCTTGGCAAAGGCCTCCTCCAACTCCCTCCAGTGGCAGCGGTCTTGCGCTGCTCTTGTCCAGAATGGGCCAGCTGTTTGTTTTATTTCATCGACCCATCTCCTTTTCTGTCTTCCTCTTTTTCTGACCCCGTCTCTTGGATACCACAGTGTGGTTGCTTGGCTCCATTTTTCGACTTTAGATCTTAGCATGTGTCCAGTCCATCTCCATTTTTGCTTGTCGATTCTAACTATAATGTCCGTGAGTTTGGTCTTGTTTCTTATGTCTGCATTTGTAACCTTGTCTTTGAGTTTCAACCCTAGCATGCATCTTTCCATTCCTCTTTGGCATTTAGCTAGTCTGTCTCTATGCTGTTTGTTTAGGGCCCATGTTTCGCATCCATAAGTCAGACATGGTAGTATGCAAGAGTCGAAGACCTTTCTTTTCACTTTTAGACCTAGACTTGAGCTTTTCATGACCTCTTTTAAAGACCAGTACTTCTTCCATCCATTGGCGATTCTTTTGTCTATTTCTTTATTTGTCTGGTCCTCGAAGGATATGATCTGCCCCAGGTAGGTGTACTCCTCTACATAATCAAGGGGTCGGCTATCGACTTTGATTTCTTTCTTTGGGCCGTTTGTCATCAGCTTTGTTTTGGAAGCATTCATAGCTAGTCCTACCTTCATACTTGCGCTGGCTAGTGATTGTATCATTTCCTCCAGATGAGATGGATTTTCGTCAAGCAGGACCAGATCATCAGCAAACCTGAGGTGGTTAAGTGTAGTTCCGTTTATCTTTAGTCCGTACTTGTCCCAACGCAGCCCCCTGAAGATACTTTCCAGCACTGCTGAAAACAATTTGGGTGACAGTGGATCCCCTTGCCTTACGCCTTTCTCTATGGGGAATTCGTCTGCTAGTGTTTCTAGTCGAATTCTTGCCCTGCTGTTACCGTAGATGCTTTTGATTAAGTTTATGTATGTAGAGTGCACACCCTGTTCTATCAAGCTACGCCATATTGCTTCGTGTTTCAAGCTGTCGAAGGCCTTTGAGTAGTCAATAAAGGCCAGGAATAGTGTCTTGTTGTGTTCATTGTATTTTTCAATTATCTGCTTGATTGTGTGTATGTGATCTATTGTTGAGAAGTGTTTCCTGAAACCAGCCTGTTCTTTTGGCTGGTTCTCGTCTAGTATGCCTGATATTCTCTCTAGGACAACTTTCCCAAAAACCTTGTACACGTTAGACATAAGGCTAATTGGCCTATAGTTCCCGATATCTGCTTTATCACCTTTCTTGAATAGTAGAATAATGTGTGATTCACCCCATTGTGGAGGGATTGTTTCTGTTGTAAGGATTTCGTTAAATATCTTAGTTAGTACTGGGGTCAGTTCTTCTATTGTGCCTCTAATCAATTCGTTGCAGATTTTGTCCGGTCCGGGAGCATTTTCTAGCTTTTGGCTTTTTATAGCTTTTTCTATTTCTGTTTCTAAGGACACGGGAACTCCTTCAGATTTAGTTGGGGGAGTTGTTGATATTATTAGTGAGCTTTCCTTGTCGTCTTCTTTGTACAGATTTCGAAAATAGTTTGTAGCTACTGCCTTGATATCGCTTCTTTTTGTTACTTCTTTTCTGCACTGTTTGACTTTCGGTATCCATTCTTTTTCGACTTCCCTTAGTTCTTTCAGAGCCTTTTTTGTTCCTCCTGTTGCTAACACGTGTTTTTCGATTGTTTGAATCCTATGGTGTATGCGGTCTTTCCTAATGCTTGATCTAATTTCTTTGCTGATGTCTGTTAGAGCTTTATTCCTTTCTTTCTGTTCCATTTCTCGGTTTTCCCGAAGTAGTTTTCTTTCTTCTATTAATAGTAGCGTTTTTTCAGCTAGCCTGTTTTCTACTCTTTTCATATTAGTTCCTTTCTTGCTTGAAAGTATCTGTTCTAATCTATTATAGTTAGCTAAAGGGTCTATTGGGTAATTTTTTCCTACCACTGCAAGCAGGTCAGCGAGGGGCTCCTCTAGTTTTCCCTGGTGTGCTCCACTAGACTTGTTTGCGTTGTTATGCATCTTTAGTCTGGGTGTTTTTGGTGGGTAGGCTCTCATGAAGCTGCGAACCATACGGTGGTTAGAATTGAAGTTGAGATTTTGTATGACTCCTGTATCTGTAAATGCTGATGGGTAGTTTGTGGCAATGTAGTCTATCTCATTCCTGTACTTGCCGTCTGGTGAGATCCATGTCCATTTCGTTTTTGCGGGTTTTTTGAATAAGCTGTTGAGGACTATTAGCTTGTTTTCAAACATGAATTCTATCAACCTTTGGCCATTTGGACTTCTCTTGCCGAGTCCGAACTTTCCTAAGACAAACTCATCTCTGTTTTGCTGCTTACCTACTTGAGCGTTGAAGTCTCCCATCACTACTATATGTTCATCTGTGTAGTTTTGCACTAATTGAGAGAGACTATTGTAAAAGTTTTCTGTTTCCTTTGTTTCTGCTTGCTCTGTTGGTGCATACACTTGAATTACAACCCATTTCTTCTTGAAATTTGGCAAGTTGAAGATGATTACAGCCATCCTCTCCGATATTCCTATAAATTCTTCTATGTAGCTTTTTAGTGCTGGTTTCACTAGGAAGCCGACGCCCTTGTGTCCAGCAGTCTCTCCCTTGTAGTACATGATGTAGGTTCGTCTGTCTTCTATGCCTTCGCCTACTCTTCTCATCTCGCTGATACCCAAGACATCCCAATTTATTTTTTCTAATGCTGTTTCCAGCTCCTGCAGACTTTCAGCTGTTCTCAGTGTTCTAGTATTAAGTGTACATATGTGTAGAGTGTTGTATATTTTATTTCTTCTTGACATTTCTATTTCATTATTTTCCTGAGTTGGAGGGTTTTGGTCAGTCGTCCCACGGGGACCAGCCGGCTTGGGACCTATTTTTATTTCTGTCGCTAGTTTTTTGAATTTTTCTCCTGGTGTGTAGCTTTCCAGTTTGGCCCCCGTGACATGCCACCTTTAGTGCTCTTTGCTACTTGCGACGCAACCTCATCTTGGCCTGGTGATGGAGCTTCTTTGCGTTTATATGTGTTGCGTTGGTTGCCTTCCTTAACCACAAGCTTGTTGTATTTGATGAAGGCAACTTTTCCTTGTTTCCGTTCCTCTATTAGTTGTGGTATTAAGGCTTTTCTTTCCTCTTGGATCTGCTTCGGAAAGTCCTCGGTAATATAAACTTTAGACTTGGATGATAGCTTTTTCTTGTTTTTCAATATCTCTTGCTTTTTGCGAAAAGTGGTGAATCGAACCAAGATAGGACTCGACTGGGTGGTACCGAGCTTTCTGGTGTAATCTATGTCACTGTTGAGCAACTGGATTTCCATGTCTTGGTTAACGACTTTCATGATGGCTGAGACGCTTCCCTCCTGTAGGTTTTCGAGGTTGTGGAATAATAAGTTATTAGCACGATTTTTGCTGTCTTCTTTAATCAATTTCCCTTCAAGGTAATCAATCTCTCTTCCAGTGCAGTAATTTGTTGCTCTTGCTGTGATTGTTTGTCTCGTATATCGGTTAACTCGCAATTCAATTGGTCGAGAATATTTCTAGTTATTTGTTCTCCTTGTTTCTCCATTTCTATTTTTATTCCTTGAAATATTTTCCCCAAAGCGGCGTCTGACAGATCCATTTTCAGGAATGAATATTAAAAATATCACTCCACTATATATTTGACAACTAGCTTGCTTCGTAAACCTTCACTTTTGGTGGTGGTTGTAAGTATAACAGATTTTTAATTTTTCTTCGCCCACCCTCAAAGAAATAAATGAGTCTTGGGCAGATAATTTTTTCACTGTTTTTCTTCTTTTAGCACTGGTTTATTGTTGTGAATGTTAGCACAGTTTGTTGCAAAAATGTTTGGCCTTAAGATAGTGGCGCACTTTGAACTAGACACAGTGTTTAGGCAGAAAAACTTTTTACTTTTTCGCGAGCAAGTGGACAAGGATGTTTGTTATTTGACAGTTGACAGTTGTATATATTAGCCTTACAAATTTATTAATAAAAAAGAGCTAATCAATACCATTAATGAATAACATGTCAATCATTAATTTATTCTAATGGTGATTCAGTGAGTCTATCATTAGATCGGTGAATCACTCAGGTCAGTCCTGGCTCTCCTTAGTAGGTCAGGCTGGAGACTCAGTGTTGGTATTTGGTGAGGTGCGTCAATTAATGAATCAGTAAGTTATTCAACGAATCAGGAAGTCCAGGGTATCACAGAATATATGAGTCTCTCAATGGATAATTAACTGAGTCAGTCCATAAATCAGCGAATCAAATGATCAGTCAATCAGTCAATTGATTAATGGATCAATTTAAGTCAAAAGCAGTGTATCAAGCTATAAATGTATAAGTCAATCGATGACTCAATTTGTCAATGAATCAGTATGTCAATAATATTGAATCTGGTAATCAATCAATGATTTAGTAAGTCAATTTAAAGGCCCGACCATCGGCGGCATCACACTTCACACTAATATTATAAGGCGAAAGTTTGCGTCTAAACGGATGAAGCGGTTTTAATAAAATTTGATAGATAGAGAGATAGATAAAACATTTAAATTTAGTATGAAGTTAGCCGATACCGTGGATTAACTTATAGGTTACGTTTTACTGCGGGCAAACATCTTATTCTTAAGGGAAAATCGATAAACCGCGGGTAACACCGCGGGGCACAGGTAGTCATGTATCAAGTAAAAATCAAGTTCTTGTTTGGCCCATGCGGACGCACATTTACCGCCGAGATCGCTTATGTCAGCCACACTCGGGCACATCAACGAAGCCTGATGGTCCAAAAGCAGTCGCCGTAACCGGGTGGGCATGTATGACATCTAGAGGTTAGTCGCTGGCGAATTACGGGTCAACGAAACGAGACTGCTTTTTTAAAAATCAAAACCAGTTTGAAAAGCAGCTATTTTGTCAACCGGTTATACATCAACGAGCGGCAACGACATTGCTAGCTGCAAAACGTTGTGTCGCGTTGGATCGACGACGGACAAGAACGTCTTGTACTTACACAAACTGCTTTCCCCGGCGTCGGTGCTAAACTATTAATATTTTGTGTTTTGTATTCCTTTGGCAGATTTATTTAATTGGTAATTTATGTTAATGAAATCCACTTCCCTTCATTCTTTATCAGGCTTAGGACTGTCTGGCTAGAAAATATTATTTTACTGTTAAAAACATGTTTATTATTAGTATTATATTTTCCCGCAAACTAAAAGTCGTTGCATCAAGGTCACGCGTGCATGCACGGCGATAACTGCCATTCGTTCGACTATTTCCGCGCATCCTCGGTTATCTCCGTCAACAACAAGCCGCTTGTGCGATTGCGCTACGTTTAGCGTTGTCAAGCAAAAGACGTTTTTATATAAACTGTTTCTCAGTAATCAGAAAGCGGTTGGTTCGTTGACGGAATGAAAGTCGCTTTTGAAACCCGTTAGTTAAATCAACGCTCATTGACATCATGAAATCAGTGAGTTAGTAAATGAATCAGTGAATCACTGAATAGAACAGTGACTTAATAGTGGAATATACGTACCGTGCCACGTTTTTCAAAGCGCAGCTCCCGCATGGCCTTGTCATAGTCCGCTTGGCCCAACAGTGCGTCTACCAGATCTTCCTTCTCCTCGACCCTGGCCCTCTTCAGCACGACAGGCTGGAGGTCCTTCCACTCGCTGTCCAACTTCTCAGTGAGGTCTAGAGTCTGTTCTTTCTCCCGCTGCTTCTCCGCTTTCCGCTTCTTGGACTCGGCTATCAGCTGCTCGATGAGGTCCTTGTGGGACTTCGCCCCGTCTTGCGTGCTCCGCGACAGGACGCCGCCCCCGAAGTGGCCCTCGGCGACGAATTCGTCTGGTGAAACAAGGATAACATTCAGGATTATTTGGATGACAAAAGTGTCTGGTTTTTAAATTACGTTAGCATTGTCTAGTGTTATAATAATAATAATAAATATACATGGACATATTAAACAGATCTCGTTCGCCCTATACTAAGTACAACTAAATGACTTGTGTTATAGGCGCTAACTCAACAATAGATTTAATACAATAAATAGATAGATAACATCCAAGACCCGAGACAAACTAGAAAAGTTCGTGTCCCAGTTTGACCCGGCCGGGGATCGAGCCCGAGACCTTCGGTTTTACAGTCAGCGTGCCAAACCGCTGCGACACCGAGGCCGTCCTGTTATGTTATGTTTTGTAACCCGTTTTGAAAACTATAAATGTGGAGTTTCTTTGATACATAGTTTATTACTTGGTTTATTTGGTCGAAGTATGCTCTTATGGGACCTCTCTTACCAGCTCTTCCACCCACATTCGCCATATATTTTTGTTTCCTCATGCTTTCTTCCTTCATCCTCTACACACTCAAATTTAAATTTGCTGTGTAAAAATTGGTCACTTACCACCTAGGCCTCCAAAAGCCTTCCTGCCATCATCGTCTTCGTCATCAGATGACCGAGGGTCGTCAAACTTCTCAATTTGCTCTAGTGTTTGGCCCCTAACAATGAAAAGGTAAGAAATTATATAAAAAACAAAAACAATCAACTGCAATGCAAACAATCATGATATACATGTATAGGTATGCATTAGATCTCTCTACCCCCCGGACTTAAAAATCATAATATAATAATAATATTTATTTCCAGAACAAGTTCAATACAATAATAATAACAATTATTTTTAAGTCTGTAGCGTTGTATTTTCGCTACATTGGCTTTAAGCCAGTTTTTGGATTCTTTCTATTTACACGATACATTTGTTTACCAGTTTTGACAGGTAGTAGTACTTTTCTTAGGGTTACCCTATCGAACCTTATTTTGAGTAGGTTCTGTGGAGGAACATAGATTATTTAATCTCTGTTTTAAAGCGGAAGTTCGCGTAGTGACGTGTTTTGTTCTTTTTGGATCGTGAATAGGCCCTTTTAAAAAAAACATTATCCAACGACATTTTGACGTTCGTTGAAGTCTTCATACGAGACACCACAATGGAACAAAGTGGTTGATCTCGAGATAGACGGCGTAAGCCGTTCCTATTTTTGTGATCGGCGTATCTAGCGACCGATCACCATATTATTCTTCTTCCCGGTGAGTGGATTTACTCGATTCCATCATTATTTTTGGGTTTTGTGTCGAATATAGAATATTGACGTTGGCGTGCCTTTGCAGGTTTTCGGGCTTTTTCTTCCATGTCCACGGAAATATAGACGGGACATGTCTTGATCTTTTTCTATAGTAAGTATTTCGAGGATTCGCTAGGAAATAAAAGCGATTTTCGATCGAATTACATCATATTTTTACGTTGTAACCTAAAAGTGCACATTTTCTCTTACAGAATTTTATATAAACTATTAACGACAATGGAGTATCGTCGTTATATTTAACCTAAAGAAACTCGGTGAGTGTTCTTGATTTTTCTTTAATTGCGTTAGGGCATTTTTCGTCCCGTACCAAATAAATTCATTCGAATTCCTTTGCTAGAAGTGCCATGATGTTAATCGTAGGTTTGTTTTCTTTTTCAGACTTTCTAGTCGGGTTTTTTTTTTTATTATTATTATTATTATAAATAAATATTCTGCCATTCGAAATTTCCTAATTACTACATAATGCTTCGGGATTGAGCCGGAGAGTGGTGAGGACTGCGGGTTCCTGAGTACCCAGAGTTGGACGTCCGCAGGTTCCATCCAGATGTTTTATATATTACCTATGTTATCCGGTATGTTTCCTTTTAATTTTCTGCGGAGAGAAGCATTCCCAGAGGCGATGCCCTCTATACTTTAAATAACTTGAAAGCGATAATCCAAGTAGTTTTGGTACAAATTTAAAACAAGTAGTTTCGGTACAAATTTAAAATAAATAGTTTTGGCTAAATTTAACTTTATTAGAACTTCCTTAGGGTTTCAGATAATTCACCAAGTTATTGTGTTGTTTATCATAAATTTTCACTAGGATCTAACGGCTAGTGGTTAAGTTTCCACATTGACCGACTTCCTCGCTACTTGACTTTCTGAGGGGTGGAGCAACTTGACTACTGACCTGGTGATACCTACAGCCACTTAACCTGCTAAGTTATAAATTTTAAACCTCCATGGTGAGCGGCCTTAAGCCATATGTAAGATCTTGCAATATATAGATATTTAAACATTAAACTAGTTTCTTTGATCTCCTTCAGCAGACTCAATTCATGCCCGCCTTGAGATTAAAACCCAAGCGCTTTACCTACTACTATCCACGGTATCTTCTTTTAGTGCTGGCCTGGCGCCCGAGTTCTAATTTGTTTATTTTTTTCAGCCTATCTTCTAATTGTTTTATAGTAGAGGGGTTAAATTAATAAGCTGTTTCTCTTATATTTCTATTTATTTGCATTTCATTTGGTCAGTGCTAAACATTCCTCTAAAAGTTGGTTCTTATTGAACATCAAGAAGAGCCTCGCCTTAATTGAAAGTTCAATCTGAACTCAACCAAATTAAACGTAACTTAAATAAGCTAACCAACTTATTCTTTTAAAATATTGCCTAACCAACAAAATTTCTTTATAAAATACATAAATAAACAAAAATATTCTTCTTGCATTTTTTTAAAAAATTATTACAATTGTCGCCAAGCGAACAGGGACTTGAAATTCTTAATTCTTTTTGCATTTATACTTGAAATTCTTAATTCTGCCTGCATATTTTACTTGAAATTCTTAATTCTTCCTACATAATATGCTTGAAATTCTTTCTGCTTATTATATTTGAAATACCTTATACCATACTTAAATATTTTTTACATTCATGCATACCATACAATATTTAAATGCTTTCTTTTTCCTGAGTTCTGCTTTGGGAGGTTTAAACATTGTTTACTTGGACTGCTTGTATTATCGCTATATTCTCTCATATTTTCATACATACATATTTAGCAACTTAGTTGTTAATTAAGGTTCTCTACTGTTATAATTATAATGCTATAACTTTATTTTAACAGTTTTCGCTGTTACTTTTTTACTGCTTTGAACTGTGTGCTAGCTTTAAGTGGTGTATTTTTGGGACCTATTTTTTATAATGGAAGGGTCTGATAAGAACTTCGTTTCTAGGGACGAGCGGGTAGTTTCTAACAATATGGCTACTCAAACTTTAAATATTGTCACATCTGAACCTGAGAGTTTAAACCTTTTAGAGAATCATCCTCATTTGGACATGATTGATGTAACTGTTCCTTTGGCTGCTGATGCGAATGTGAATTCCAGCTCCGTTACTCGAGCTGACTATGCAAATACTGCTTTATTTCAAACTAAATTAAATAAATATGTTGACTTGACTAAATCAAAGTTAAAATTTGACGGTTCGACTTGCGTCAGAGAATTCATACAGAGACTGGAGGAGTTTCGTCTTGCACGAGACGTTGACAGCGACTTAATTGTCAGGGCATTTACTGAGGTGTTAGACGGTATCGCGTTACAATGGTACAGAACAATTCGTGAACGAGTTCACTCTTGGTTTACTTTAAAAGTGGAACTTCTCAAACAATTTGATAGGCTTGATTTTGATTACCAAACCGAACTTGCGTTACGCACTCGTAAACAATTACCTACGGAAAGTTTAGCGAATTTTATTGTTGAAATTTCCTATCTCAACAACAATTAATCGAATCCTCTTGGTTTTCTTACATTGTTCGAAATAATTCGTCACAACATTTTGCCTACATACGCCGTTCATCTCATTGGCCGGAATATAACTTCACTAGATTCCTTAACTAGGCTCGGTAGAGAGGTTGAGCAATTTTTGCCCCCTGCTCCCGTGTTGACAAGTATTTCTAACATTTCAAAAAACGCAAATATTTCAAAAAATTCAACTATTTCCAAATTTCCAAATATTTCCAAAGTTTCAAATGTTTCCAACAAATCTAATTTTTCCTTTGACACGTTTGACTGGTGGTAGTAAAAATTCAAAACATTCACTTATTTGGAACTCTGAAGCTAAAAATGCATTTGTTGCTTTAAAACAATCATTAGTATCATCCCCTGTTTTACAATGTCCTAATTTCGAGAAGCCTTTCTTTTTACATTGTGATGCTAGTTCTGTAGGCATTGGAAGTGTTCTAAGTCAAGAAGATGACGATCATTCTCAACATCCTATTGCGTTTTATTCTCGAGCTTTATCTAAGTGTGAGCAAAATTATAGTACAACTGAAAGAGAACTTTTGGCAATTTTAGATTCAATTGAACATTTTCGACCTTATATTGAAGGCATGAAATTTACTGTTATTACAGATCATGCTAGTTTAAAATGGTTACTCGGTTTAAGCAATCCTAGTGGACGCTTAGCTCGTTGGGCTGCTAGAATTTCTCAATTTACATTTGACATTATGCATAAAAAAGGCTCTTTACATGTGGTTCCTGATACGCTTTCTAGAATTGAAGTGGCTTCACTTTTTGTTGATGAAGTACAAATCGTTGCACCTGATGATGAAATAACAGATGTTTGGTATAGAAATATTTTCATAAATTGTCAAAAATATCCTGTACGTTTTAAAAATTATAGAGTTGAAAACGAAATACTATATAAATATTGCAAAGCAAAGTATTCTTTAAATTCAAATTTAGACTGGAAAATTGTTATTCCTAAAGAAAACATTTTGGATACTATTCGAAATAATCATGATGATGTAAATTCAAGTCATTAAGGTATTCATAAAACCTTAAATAAATTAAAAATTCACTATTTTTGGCCTAAAATGTTTGATGATGTTCGTAAATTTATCAATTCTTGTGATACATGTAAAGCTTATAAGTACTCTAATTCTCCACCTTTTGGTACAATGATAAATCCTAAAACTGTTGATCGCCCTATGGTGATGCTTTCTATTGATATTATTGGAATTTTACCTCGTACATATTCTGGTCATCGTTATATTTTGTCTGTAGTAGATGTGTTTACCAAGTATTGCTGGATATTCCCGCTGGTCAATGCTACAACTCGCTCCGTAGTAAAGTTCCTTGAGAAAGATGTATTCCTGAAATTTGGGGTTCCCAAGGTCATTGTTTGCGATAACGGTTCACAGTTCATTTCTAAAAATTTTGTAGACTTTTTACATCAATATAATATAAATAAAATATTTTATAATACTTTATATACTCCTCAGAATAATCCTGTTGAGAGGTATAATCAAACTATTGAAACTTGTATATCCTGCTTTGTTAGAGATGATCATAGAAGATGGTCTCAATTTCTTCCTCATGTTCAGTTGGCTTTGAACAATAGTGTTAATTTAGCTACGGATTTTACTCCGAATTTTTTGATGTTCGGTAGAGAACTGATAATTGACGCTTCTTTGCATCGATTCAATGATTCTTTTGATTTAGATACCATTGATTTTTCTACTAGGCAAACCTTTGCTGATTCTTTATCCATTCTCAAAGACATTTTTGAGAAGGTTTCTTCTTCTTTGTTGGACGCATATAAGCGTAACGCGGCCAACTATAATAAAGGTCGTAGGGTGGTTTCTTATAGTGTAGGTGATATTGTTTGGAGGCGTAACTTTGTTCAATCTAATGCTGCTCATTATTTTTCTGCTAAGTTGGCTCCTAAGTTTATTAAATGTAAAGTCGTAAATAAAATTTCAAATAACGTGTATGTTTTAAAGAATCTTCCTAATGGGAAAGTTGGTCGTTTTCACGTTAAAGACATAATTAAAGTTTAAAATTTATTTTCCTTTTAACCTTTTCGGACTATTAGTATTTGCAATATTAGGGTACGGGTTTTGATAGAGAAGGTGATTTTGTAAAGATGATGAATGTTGTATGAAAGGAAATGCCCTATGAAAGAGAAAGAATGTAAGAAAAATACTCTATTTACAATTACTAATTTTAAATTTAATATTTACCATACTTAGGACATTTTGGATTAAATAAATTCCCATTCTAAATTAAAACACTATAAGAAAGTTTTTGTATATTATATTTTTGTATAAAATTTTATGAGTAAGATGTATAAAATTTTATATTCTGCATACCTCTCTCTAATTTAGCTGTCTAGATAACCATATATACCTGTCCATATAAATATTTAAGCTAACTATCTATACATACCTTAATTTTAGTCACCGTAGTTTAAGTTGTAAAGAACCTCGGATTTGACACATACATACATTCTCGATTTTGACTTATTCCCTTGTTCTATCAGCTTCGTTTTGGACGGCGTTGTCTGATCGACCAACATTTATTGCACTCTCCGGATTGTAGAGGGTTGCAATAAAATCTTTTGAGGCTAAGGTCTCCCATACATACCATATCATATTCTTTACATCGTGCGTGGAAGTCTGGTAGTTGTTGGTCCAGTCACGATGGATATTTTTCGTAGCTGCTCTATGTATTGAGTTAGTTTACACATACATATTTGGACTTTGTGCATGGAAGTCTGGAAGGTTGTTGATCCAGTCACATTGTTTCATCTTACTTTTTTTGGTCGTTGTGCATGGAAGTCTGGTGGGTTGTTGTTCCAGTCACATCGTTCCACCTTTTTGTTACAGCTTTGATTATAAAGCTGTAATAAACATTCATACCATATACTGAGCTCCGTGCATGGAAGTCTGGTGTTTTGTTGTTCCAGTCACGTAGTCTCTTATCTTCATTTTATTGGGGTTTATTTTGAAAGGTGATGTTCTACTTTTAGACTCATCGGGGTTGGTGTTTGTTTCGGGGGCGCTTCTTTTTCTAGATTTGTCCTATGCATTTCAACTAGAGTCAGTGGCGAGGGTGCCAAACTGAACTTAAAATAGTTTTACTTAGGGTTGTATTTATTAAGAGTCAGTGGCGAGGGTGCCAAACTGAACTTAAAATAGTTTTTCGGTAGGTTTAGTTTTTTTTAAGAGTCAGTGGCGAGTGTGCTAAACTGAACTTAAAATAGTTTATCTTAGGGTTGTTTTTTTAAAGAGTCAGTGGCGAGGGTGCCAAACTGAACTTAAAATAGTTTTTCTACGGGGTTATTATTCTTAAAGTCAGTGACGATGATGTCTAACTGAATTTTATCTAGTTCTTTATTTACTTTATGGATGTTGAGTTTTGGTGAAGTTTTTGAGTCAGCGACGAATGTGTCTAACTGATCTCCTATCATGCACGCATATAGCGTTATGATTCCATTTACTCCGTTCCATTTCATAATTCTAATTCTGCATATGATTCCAATTTCTATACATACGTGGAAGATCGTCTCAGCGACGGGTTTGCCGTTTTGATCTTCAATATTTTCTAATATTTAAAAACCTATTTAGAGGCTAAAAATTTCACCCATGCCGGGATTCGAACCCGCAACCTCTGGCTATCCGTACCAGCGCTCTACCAATTGAGCCAATGGGCGACTCACGGCATCAGTGAAATTTCGAACCTCTTTACAATATTCTCTGTATTACGTACAGGCAGCGAAATCTGACTGAAGCAAATTGCATTACTTACAGCCCCGACTACCTACTTTGCAGTTAGGTTTAACATCGGAACGATATCACTGTACCCACATGATTACACTATTTTTATTTTTAATGCACTAACCCGTGCTAAGGAACAAATTTAAAAACCTATTTAGAGGCTAAAAATTTCACCCATGCCGGGATTCGAACCCGCAACCTCTGGCTATCCGTACCAGCGCTCTACCAATTGAGCCAATGGGCGACTCACGGCATCAGTGAAATTTCGAACCTCTTTACAATATTCTCTGTATTACGTACAGGCAGCGAAATCTGACTGAAGCAAATTGCATTACTTACAGCCCCGACTACCTACTTTGCAGTTAGGTTTAACATCGGAACGATATCACTGTACCCACATGATTACACTATTTTTATTTTTAATGCACTAACCCGTGCTAAGGAACAAATTTAAAAACCTATTTAGAGGCTAAAAATTTCACCCATGCCGGGATTCGAACCCGCAACCTCTGGCTATCCGTACCAGCGCTCTACCAATTGAGCCAATGGGCGACTCACGGCATCAGTGAAATTTCGAACCTCTTTACAATATTCTCTGTATTACGTACAGGCAGCGAAATCTGACTGAAGCAAATTGCATTACTTACAGCCCCGACTACCTACTTTGCAGTTAGGTTTAACATCGGAACGATATCACTGTACCCACATGATTACACTATTTTTATTTTTAATGCACTAACCCGTGCTAAGGAACAAATTTAAAAACCTATTTAGAGGCTAAAAATTTCACCCATGCCGGGATTCGAACCCGCAACCTCTGGCTATCCGTACCAGCGCTCTACCAATTGAGCCAATGGGCGACTCACGGCATCAGTGAAATTTCGAACCTCTTTACAATATTTTACCTCTTTGCCGTGAGTCGCCCATTGGCTCAATTGGTAGAGCGCTGGTACGGATAGCCAGAGGTTGCGGGTTCGAATCCCGGCATGGGTGAAATTTTTAGCCTCTAAATAGGTTTTTAAATTTGTTCCTTAGCACGGGTTAGTGCATTAAAAATAAAAATAGTGTAATCATGTGGGTACAGTGATATCGTTCCGATGTTAAACCTAACTGCAAAGTAGGTAGTCGGGGCTGTAAGTAATGCAATTTGCTTCAGTCAGATTTCGCTGCCTGTACGTAATACAGAGAATATTGTAAAGAGGTTCGAAATTTCACTGATGCCGTGAGTCGCCCATTGGCTCAATTGGTAGAGCGCTGGTACGGATAGCCAGAGGTTGCGGGTTCGAATCCCGGCATGGGTGAAATTTTTAGCCTCTAAATAGGTTTTTAAATTTGTTCCTTAGCACGGGTTAGTACATTAAAAATAAAAATAGTGTAATCATGTGGGTACAGTGATATCGTTCCGATGTTAAACCTAACTGCAAAGTAGGTAGTCGGGGCTGTAAGTAATGCAATTTGCTTCAGTCAGATTTCGCTGCCTGTACGTAATACAGAGAATATTGTAAAGAGGTTCGAAATTTCACTGATGCCGTGAGTCGCCCATTGGCTCAATTGGTAGAGCGCTGGTACGGATAGCCAGAGGTTGCGGGTTCGAATCCCGGCATGGGTGAAATTTTTAGCCTCTAAATAGGTTTTTAAATTTGTTCCTTAGCACGGGTTAGTGCATTAAAAATAAAAATAGTGTAATCATGTGGGTACAGTGATATCGTTCCGATGTTAAACCTAACTGCAAAGTAGGTAGTCGGGGCTGTAAGTAATGCAATTTGCTTCAGTCAGATTTCGCTGCCTGTACGTAATACAGAGAATATTGTAAAGAGGTTCGAAATTTCACTGATGCCGTGAGTCGCCCATTGGCTCAATTGGTAGAGCGCTGGTACGGATAGCCAGAGGTTGCGGGTTCGAATCCCGGCATGGGTGAAATTTTTAGCCTCTAAATAGGTTTTTAAATTTGTTCCTTAGCACGGGTTAGTGCATTAAAAATAAAAATAGTATTTTCTAATATACCATACTTATTATTGTATTAGAGTTTTTTGTTTATTCCTATTTTTATTTCCTATGGAGGTTTAAAGTCAGCGACGATTGTGTCCGTCTGGTGGTAAAGATTTTCATTATTAGCTTTCTTTTTCATACTTTGAAGTTTTTCATAAAGACTTTCAGTCTTTATTTTTCTGGGGTGGGGTGTGATGTAGCGTTGTATTTTCGCTACATTGGCTTTAAGCCAGTTTTTGGATTCTTTCTATTTACACGATACATTTGTTTACCAGTTTTGACAGGTAGTAGTACTTTTCTTAGGGTTACCCTATCGAACCTTATTTTGAGTAGGTTCTGTGGAGGAACATAGATTATTTAATCTCTGTTTTAAAGCGGAAGTTCGCGTAGTGACGTGTTTTGTTCTTTTTGGATCGTGAATAGGCCCTTTTAAAAAAAACATTATCCAACGACATTTTGACGTTCGTTGAAGTCTTCATACGAGACACCACAATGGAACAAAGTGGTTGATCTCGAGATAGACGGCGTAAGCCGTTCCTATTTTTGTGATCGGCGTATCTAGCGACCGATCACCATATTATTCTTCTTCCCGGTGAGTGGATTTACTCGATTCCATCATTATTTTTGGGTTTTATGTCGAATATAGAATATTGACGTTGGCGTGCCTTTGCAGGTTTTCGGGCTTTTTCTTCCATGTCCACGGAAATATAGACGGGACATGTCTTGATCTTTTTCTATAGTAAGTATTTCGAGGATTCGCTAGGAAATAAAAGCGATTTTCGATCGAATTACATCATATTTTTACGTTGTAACCTAAAAGTGCACATTTTCTCTTACAGAATTTTATATAAACTATTAACGACAATGGAGTATCGTCGTTATATTTAACCTAAAGAAACTCGGTGAGTGTTCTTGATTTTTCTTTAATTGCGTTAGGGCATTTTTCGTCCCGTACCAAATAAATTCATTCGAATTCCTTTGCTAGAAGTGCCATGATGTTAATCGTAGGTTTGTTTTCTTTTTCAGACTTTCTAGTCGGGTTTTTTTTTTATTATTATTATTATTATAAATAAATATTCTGCCATTCGAAATTTCCTAATTACTACATAATGCTTCGGGATTGAGCCGGAGAGTGGTGAGGACTGCGGGTTCCTGAGTACCCAGAGTTGGACGTCCGCAGGTTCCATCCAGATGTTTTATATATTACCTATGTTATCCGGTATGTTTCCTTTTAATTTTCTGCGGAGAGAAGCATTCCCAGAGGCGATGCCCTCTATACTTTAAATAACTTGAAAGCGATAATCCAAGTAGTTTTGGTACAAATTTAAAACAAGTAGTTTCGGTACAAATTTAAAATAAATAGTTTTGGCTAAATTTAACTTTATTAGAACTTCCTTAGGGTTTCAGATAATTCACCAAGTTATTGTGTTGTTTATCATAAATTTTCACTAGGATCTAACGGCTAGTGGTTAAGTTTCCACATTGACCGACTTCCTCGCTACTTGACTTTCTGAGGGGTGGAGCAACTTGACTACTGACCTGGTGATACCTACAGCCACTTAACCTGCTAAGTTATAAATTTTAAACCTCCATGGTGAGCGGCCTTAAGCCATATGTAAGATCTTGCAATATATAGATATTTAAACATTAAACTAGTTTCTTTGATCTCCTTCAGCAGACTCAATTCATGCCCGCCTTGAGATTAAAACCCAAGCGCTTTACCTACTACTATCCACGGTATCTTCTTTTAGTGCTGGCCTGGCGCCCGAGTTCTAATTTGTTTATTTTTTTCAGCCTATCTTCTAATTGTTTTATAGTAGAGGGGTTAAATTAATAAGCTGTTTCTCTTATATTTCTATTTATTTGCATTTCATTTGGTCAGTGCTAAACATTCCTCTAAAAGTTGGTTCTTATTGAACATCAAGAAGAGCCTCGCCTTAATTGAAAGTTCAATCTGAACTCAACCAAATTAAACGTAACTTAAATAAGCTAACCAACTTATTCTTTTAAAATATTGCCTAACCAACAAAATTTCTTTATAAAATACATAAATAAACAAAATATCATTTTGCATTTTTTTAAAATTTTAAGTCCTGAGCGGAAGATTAGGTAACAATAAAATTCCCCGAGACCCGATAAAAGTTTTATCCCGCCATCGGGCTGCGGCATCAAGACATTGTGCTCATCTGCAGCTAGCAGATGTGAGGAGAAGGCGATCTTGACAATATAAGTAGACTGTAATTTAAAATAACATAACATTTACATACAGGCACATACATTGCTTCTGACCCCACACTAGGGTACCCTGTGTCGTGGGAACCAGAAACACCAACATCACAAACATGTATACATCCAAGACCTGGGGTTTTTTTTGTCCCCAGCCGGGATTCGAACCCGGGACCGCTTGGTAGGCAGATGCGCTACCGCTACGCCACAGAGGTCATCAATAGTTAAGTAAAATAATTTCAGCGCTTGAAACTACCGAGGCGTGGGTAGGCAGGCACACTTGGTAATTACGCTTATACTCTCTCTCTCTTTGAGAAAGGCCCTCTGCCCTGCCTGGGATGTTTATTAGAAACATAAAATAAGTACAGCAGCCTCCAGCTCCAAGCGAATCCACAATTAGTCAAGCGTGTCATTGCTAGACCAAAGACGCACACTTACCTGTGTGTCAAAACCTCATCATCAGCTAGGTTGAACAAGTTCTTCTTGCTATGCTGCTTGGCTCTTTCGGCAGCAAATCGGGCCACAACCTTGTCCTCGGCCGATATCTGCTTGTCTTTCTCGCCGATGCGCCGGTCCACAAATGTGTTGGTCTTGTTCATCAACCTCATTTCTGTGCCAAGGGTCTCTTTCCTCTGGTAATGGAATTATACCCATAAGGCTCATTAATAAAAGTTAAAGGAAATCACTCATAATAGAGGCTCTAAAATAAAGAAGTCTACGTCAATTGTAAGCAATTTTATACGCGTGCAATAAAATACACCAACTACAGTGAAAATTCATCCAATCACAAAATAATTCCATCACTACCTACACTAACATTATGAAGATGGTTGTGGTTGCCAAAGGTTGTAATTTTGTACCTTAAAATGCTATGGGATGTTGGGCGGGTTATGGGCTCATGAAAAGTTTAACAAAAAGGGGACGTTAGTACAGCTCCCCTAGTTAAAGTTGAGATATCCGTCTTGACTGTTTACTGCTCTAAAGTTAAGAGTCTCATCTTGATTTGTATGTTTCGAGTACAATCTTGTTTAAATAAGCGGACACCTTACATACCTTTAGTATAGCCTTAGCACGGGACACACCGGGCAGTCCACGATCATGCTTAGATTTCTTGCCCAAAACTTTAATTTTCTCTCTGTTTATATGAACCTCAAAAGGGTTAAGCTTTTTCTTGTTCGCGTCCGCTTTCCTCTTTCCATGTACCTTATCTGCTAAACCAGAGTTACGCTTATTCTTCGCTTTAGCCATTTTCACAGGGTTCTCGGGGAAAAATTAATGAGTAAATCAGCTTTGGATAAAATACACGATAGAAACAAAGTATTTTAGAGGTTAGAAATTTGACAACACAACGCGTGGTTTTGACGTTTTGCTTTTTTTATTGGGCATCAGTGTCGATAACAGTATACAGCCTACATGATCAGATGCCTCTAAAGCAGATAACAAAACGCGATGAATTGTAAGAAAGCTTAACTTTTCTTTGATAGTTTCATTATCTTCAGCCGCTTTCTTTTAATAAATCCTTTGAACGAGACGACTTCTTTAATTCTCTGCTTGGATTTTTTTATCGCTGCTTATCAATCACCATGACATTATTGACAAATCAATCTGAATCAATCTATCAATTTTTCACAGGATTTTTTTATTTGTTCCACAGATTTGCTCCACTTAGCATTTATTTCTCTTAGTTTATTTGCTAGCTACCGCGGTAAGCTTTACCATGGCGTGCAACGAAAACATTATCAAGAACATGGCCAACGAGGTCTCTCGGAACTGCCAGGTGCAAGGGTCAACAGTAGATCCAGACTTCGTTGTCTATCTCATAGAGCTGCAGTTGCTCAATCCAAAGTATGGGAAGTTGTTCTCGAAGACACTGAACAGGAACAATTTGGAATACTTCGTCAATGAATGCGTTTCTATGATAGTCAGTAAGTAGTGACGTCAAAAGTACAAACGAACGTTGATAAAGTGAGAAAGGTTCGTCAGGATCGTAGCAAGTTGCAAAAACTTATATCTCTCTCTATCTTCCAAGGGACAACAGACGTTAGATAAGGACACATTTCCGTTGAAATTCAGTTTTCCTCTGTGATTGAAGTAATCTACTTTTCGATAGAATTCCACAGGTGGCGTCTCTTTTACTAGCGGCGCTAGCGACACCACTCAAATAGCAGGTAGTGCTCATAGATGGCAGTGCTTTAGGCGCTATGGTGGCACTACGCCACCATTTTCATTACTTCCATAAATCTACGTGTATTATAAACCTTTTTAAAATATCCTGCGTCGTACACAGTATCAAAGCTTCATAAATCCCGTCTACATAGCTATCGCCTCGCATACGCCAGCATATTTTGGCTTATTTACGAAAGGGGCCTGGTCTTGTAAAGCGTTAGACTACCACAGCCCGGTGTGAGTCCACTGTTGGACAAAGGCCTTTCTTAAGACGCGCTACTGAGCCCGGTTTTGGCACTTCTCTTCCAGCCACTGCCCACGGCTTTGCGAATGATGTCGCTCCACCTGGCCACAGGGCATCGTACGCTACGTTTGCCAATTTTCGGTCGCCACTCTGGAACAAATCTAACCCAACGGTTATCGGTCCCGCCCACTGCCACTTCAGTTTGCTAATCCGTTGAGCTATGTCGATCACTTTAGTTTATGGCCTGCCACTAAAACGCAATACACATATCTACACTTATCCACCATTCTGGGGTGTCTACTAGACTATTCAAGGGTAGGCCTGGCCCAACACCCCTCTTTCCTACCTCTATCTTCGCCAATTTGTCTCGTCCACAGAGGGTGAAGCCTCTATAAGGACCCTCAAAATGCAGCACATCATGGCTACGAACTACAACAAAGCCCAGGTCCTAATAGATCAGCACCTGGACTCCATCGACCAGTGTCTGAAGCCTCTGGTGACCGAAATCTTGGAGGAGGAACTCCCTATGGAAAACGATGAGAACGAGGCCAAAAAATTATTTCGGAAGATCTCCATTTATATCATTCTGGCCAGTGGGCTTGGTAACCCTGGTGTTATTCAGGTTGGTAAGCCATAACGTAACTTCGAGCTTTGTCAGGTATTTAAGGCTTATTCAGACCTCAGGAAAAAAATCGTACTCGAATTGATTGCAGTTTGAGGTGGTGCGGATGCACGAAGCATGGTACAGAACTTCAATCATTGCTTTTAGTTACAAAGTTGCCGGTAACATAATAGGTTGGATGGTTCACGCTTGTGAAGGTTGATGTGTTATCGACATTACAACGCTTTGTGATGCCCTTATGGTCTATCCACACCACAATAGTACGTGCCAGCGACGTCATGGGTGATGGGTGCCACGATCTCAGTGTAAAATAATCCTTAAAATAAACCTATCAGTTTTGGGACAGGCCGGTGAACCTCGGCGACAACGGCTGACCCGTCCGCCGTCACGGGGCCGTGCTTTTTTTAAACTCATAGGTAAATGCATGGTATCAACCCTTTGTAGGTATGTCCCCTAAGCTGGGGCACGGGTTTCTTTCTGCATCGCGGGAAGGTTAGGCCATACTCCACCACGGGACCAAGTCCGGTTTGGTAAATGTACCTAGTCTCTAAGCCACAAAGTAATTAGGAATGATTTTAGTTTGCATGATTGTGCTCGCAATTATCCGGCTCCTTGTAACGCGTTTATAGCTGTTATCTGGTAATCTGGGACTTGCTAACGAATAAAATCTAGTTATCATACCTATACCTAGTTGTGATTAAGTAATTTAATAATTATGTGAGATAACTCTCATTCATTTTAGACACTGAAAGAAGGCATGGCTGCCTTAGAGAGCGTCTTCTCACTAGAAGATCTGAAGGTTTTCATGTCTCTACCCAAGTCGGAGAAGATCGTGCAGCTATCAGAATTGCTGGCCCTGGTGTCGGGCGTCAGGCTGTTCAACAGGGACTGCAAGAAGGGCGGTGATGCCATTCCGGACCGTAAGTTTGAGACCTTATATTTTCAGAGGCGTTATACCGCATCACCAGTTTTTTTAATGCAAGTACGACTCTGCGAAGTATGGAGTGTTCTGTGATCATCAACTCATTATGTCCCCACCGAGGGGCACGGGTCTCTTCCCTGAGGAAGGTATAGACCATACTCCACCACGGGGGCCAAGTCCGGATTGATGGAGGATTGTAAGACAGTGGCGGGCCTTACTGTCAGAAGTTATCAAGCCGCCCATAAGGCATCTGACATGGTTTAACGACTGCCATTACATGACAGGCGGCACCAACGGCTTAACGTGCCTTGCGAAGCACGGAAGCGCTCGGAAAAATGCCACTAGCGGTAGTTACGGGACGGTCACCCATCCTGCATCTGACCGCGCCTGTTGTTGCTTAACTCGAACGAGTGATTCAAATCACTCGGTTCAACTAGGCTACGAGCACTTCTTAAATTTATTAAACTTGTTTTTCTACAATCAAGGCTTCCTGCTATACTAAACTCAACAATCATTTTTACTATTAGACGTAGATTGTCCTCTGTCTTTTGTAACTCCAGTACGATATAGGATAGCTATAGAAAAAAGCATTCAAAGTCGTTATAAGTCCCAACAACTTCCTTCTCACAGTACCTTTTGACCTGGTGGACGCAAGCAAGGGCTGTCTATCATCCCTTTCTAACTCGCTAATCACCGTGATGCACCGTGTCAACTCTCTCACTTCTGCAATCGAAGATAAGATTGGTATTCAGGAGGAGACTGGTAATGTGACTGTCGAGACTCCCAAAGACTCCGTCCTGAGCGAGTAAGTATTTTGCTTCGAAGATCCGACGTTCAGTCTTAGTTCAGTCGACGACAGTCTGAAATAGTACCTAGGTACTGAAATTGTGTGGTGCTTAAGAAAGTTTTATTTCAAAATGTCTGAAGTAAATTACGTACTTACCGTACGTGCATATCGACTTTCATCATCAGGGATACAAGTGTATTTATGACCTTCTTCAAAACATATGCATTTGTTGCGATATTGGGTGATTATGATTTTTCTACTCTATTCGATGACTTCTGGGAACCTTTGAGTTCTAGGATCTGTAAAAACAGCTCAAAGCAGTCAGTAAGTGCAAGTGAAATGTACCTAATAGTTAAATCAGTAGGGCTAAAAAAACAGATCCGTTTCAAACTCACAAAGTTTACGCTACTGCGTGCGTGCATGTAGCGACTAATGCATGTTGATGAAGCAAAAGAGGCAGCGTCGGTTTGCGGCATCCGAACCTTGTTGCGCACGTGCGAGATGTATGCGGAGAGCCACTGACTTCTCTGTAATGCTACAAAAAGCCAATTTATGGTTTTTGAGGCGGGAACAAAGCGATCAAGCCACGTGCCAGCGATCACATTGAGGGGAAGTAAGCTTCAAAGAGTCGTCAGCTTTAAGTACCTAGGGCACATACGCCAACCCTCGGGGACGACTCCCGACTCTAATGTAGGGAGAGAGTGGAGGGCCCTGTCGGTTAGAGCCAATATGATTGTTCACAGGTTCGGGCGGTGTACACCGGGGGTAAAACCTCCTCCTTCCACATTAGCAGTCTGTGGGTCAGTTATACTTAAAAAGCTTACATGGCTCTCCGAAAGTTCAGTACAGTACAACAATGCGTTCAGGGCGCTGATGGGGCTGCCTCACCACTGTAGCGCCTCCGGCATGTTCGCGGACGCGCGAGTAGACTGTTTCTACGCGATCATGCGTAAGCGTGACGCGTCCTAGCGATGATCGCAGTGCGGGTCGACTCCGCATACATCAACCACTGCTGTAGGCTTCAGGTCGCACGCAACAGGCCTTGACATATTTTATGTAAATTATTAAAATTTTCCTAATAGATGCTACTAATATAAGATAAGTTTTAAATGTACCAACCAAATATGAATCTTGTTGTTGGAAATTAATGAAATTATTGTTATATTTCACTGACTGTACCGAAGGTCTCGGGTTCCATCCCCGGCCGGGTCAAACTAGGAAACGAACTTTTCTAGTTTGTCTCGGGTCTTAGATGTTCTAGGTATGTGTTTATTGTGTTAAATGTATCGTCGATTTAGCACCTGTAGCGCAAGTCACTAAGTTGTACTTAGTATGGGGCTAACGAGATCGGTGTAATATGTCCATGAATATTTATTTATTATTTATTTATTATTAGAGCTTTGTCAGGATATTGGGCAGTGGCAAACCGTCCCCTTCCACCGCTCCGGGATGCACGCCAAAACTCTACTTACAATAATATCTGTACCAAGTATTTTATCCTTTAGGGAAGACTTTAACCGCATCTTCGATATGCTGGCCTTCAACCGGCAATATGAGGTGTTCACGCGCAAGCTCCTGAGCGACGTGGAAGTGATGCTGAGCAACGCCACGGTTTACGTGGAGCGGCTGCGGCTGTCTTTGGAGGAGTTGCACGCGGTCATGCAGTACAAGGCGGCCGTCCCCGTGATGACTGTCTTTGTAAGTGCTAATATTCTCATAACCTTTATAAAAAATATAGATAAAAATGTTTATTTATACGAAATTGATTACAGTAATTATGGTCTATTACGACTCCCACACTAGGCGCAGCCTGTGTCGTGGGTGACGGGTAGTTTACGCTCTTTATAGTTAGCACCGGTTCACAGATCGAGGCTGAGTCACAAGAGTGAGCAAAACAGTGCTACTGTGGACTAGGGCTCGGGCTTCCACACTAGGCCGAGCCTGTGTCGTGGACAGCCATTAATTGTTTTTACAGTGTATCTTAGTAACTGCTTTTGCTTGCCCACGCCCGTTCATAGATCTTTGTCTTCGCTCTTCCCAAAACCTAACTACAAAATCCCTTCCTATCACACCACTTTCTAAAGCTCTTCCTTCACTGCGGCGGCGGTGCGGAAAGCCAAATCCCTTCCCATTTTTAAGCCTATGGTAAAGAAGTTATATCACGCTAGTACACTGTTGCACTGTAGTAAACCGTAATATTGATCTGTTGTTGTTTGTGTTTTTTTAATGTCCTTTCAATAGGTATAATGTATATTTTGTTAATTGTTTATGTAACTATTTATATATTTTTTATTATGTATATTTATGTAAAATATTTCTATTTATCTGTTGACAACTAAATGTACACTGTTGTTTAGGCATGTATTTATACCTTACCTTTGTATTAATCTTGTATATTTGAACATCTACTTCCTTCTCCAATAAATTAGTCCAGTCTATCCAAAGGAAGAGAACACTTTTAGTGATAAGACCGCCGTCTGTACTCTTAGGTTAAGAAATATCAGTGTAATTTCCATTTTTATGTACAATAAAGTGTTCTCTATCTCTATTTATTCTTCTACTTTCGTGGCGAAAGCGTCAACTCCTTCCTATACATCCTGCTCCCAAAACCAGGCTACTGCGAGTGGAGTCTCCGTGAAATCTCACGGAGACTCCAATCGCAGTAGCCAGGAATCCCGTTTAGCTAACGGAATCCCGTTAGCTAAACTACTACATAGTGGAGCTTCTGGGCAGCCATGAAGGTGTGATGGTGTTTGAGAAGTGGTAGGTAATGCCACATCCGACAATTCGTGTCCAACAACGAATTTGTTTTGTAACTATCATACATTTGCGAATTTTCGGAGCAGCAAGCATTACCGCTCGCTAACTGTAAACGAAAACATGGCGACGAACAGAAATCTGAGTGTGCCAAATGTTCCTGCTTAGCATCGACAATGCGGGGGGCACTTGACCCAAAATCTCGTCATGCTCGGAGAGAAAGCCTGTGCTACCTATACAGTGGGCGTTATCTAAGGCTGCTTATGCTAAGCCTATGTTTTGAGGCAAAACCAAAATTTATCTTATAGTTCACAAGCCTAAGATGTCACGTAACGATTTGTCAGAGTATTTACCAAATTAACCCTCCTTCTTCCAGCCCCTGTTCACAAAGCTCTGGCAAGTATGGCGAGCAATGCAGAACGAGATGTTCCTGGTTGCCACGACTAACAGAGTGATGACTTCCTTGGCCAGTCTCCAGGTAATATTTCTGAATGTTCACCAGCAAGTAAGTATTAGCATGGCATGCATAAACTAAATAAGCATACCTACTATCGTTCCATATCTCCCATGATAGCTTCTGGAATCTCGCCTACTAAAGGGAACAGTTCGGCATATTTTTTCTGGGTTGATTAAATCCAGTTTGGTCACAACAAACCATTAAAGACTCAAGTTGTGGTATTTCTAGGCCAAGCCTTATCAAGGTTAAAACAATTCAGTCTTCAGCACATTGTGAAGGCTCAGAGGCCTCTGTCGTAAAAATATCAACCAACAGATTAACAAGTAGGTATGAGACATGGTTAAGCAATATACAACGGACTGTCGTAATAAATACCTTGTAGTTGTATGACAGAAGCCCCTAGTCTAGTCTCCAAACTATAACGTGATATATATACATATGCGGTACCTGACGTAAAGACTTGAGACAGTATTTCTTTATGACTTACGATGCCTCTACGTAGTTATACATTAAACGGATCTAAGATTTAATGAATATTTGATAAGTTAATTCCCGACGTTTACGTTTTACCTAATAAATAATCGCGATTAGACCCTTTTAGGCAGCTTTTTTTGGTGTGTGGTGTCGGCCTAGAGAAAAGCACCAACGCAAATTCTTCCCGCGGGTGTCGTAAAAGGCGACTAAGGGGCACAAACCGGGGGGTGGGCAGCAGCGCCCCCTGCAGTACAATTCCACCAAACTGCTATCCCCAACGCGCAGCGTGTGGATTATGGGCGTTATCCCCCAATGATGGGGCAACCTTGCGCTATGGCGCTCATTAGGGGAGGGCTATGTCCAGCAGTGGACTAATATAGCCTGAAGAAGAAGACCCTTTTAATACAGAGCTTACGTCACCAGGAGCAGATAGTGGTGCCGGCTGCGCTCTTGAGCCACATGCTAAAAAACAAGAAAGTGCTCACGGACGAGGAGCGAGCCACTTCCACGCACATCACCATCCAAGATCGGCTGTCGATGGCCTCGCTGAGGAACTACGTGGCCGGGGATGACCTCTTTGGAAAGGATATCAAACACATTCAGGTATGGTTTCAGAACAGCGACTCCTTTAAGGCGCCCGCGTCAAAACTTTGGTCACCGAAGAAATGTTCCGTTAGGACTGTACGTACGTGATGTTTTGATATCAACCCTTTGTATGCCGCCACTGCTGGGCCGCGGGTCTCTTTCTGCATATAATATGTAGAATTTGAAGTATGTATTTTTTTAAGCAAGACAATAATAATATTATACAATAAATATTCATGGACATAATTATTACACAAATAATAACCACTAAGTCAATATCAATGTCAACCCTTGTATTTCACACAGCTAGGGCACGAGTCTCTTCCTGCATCGCAGGAAGGTTAGGCCATACTCTACCACGGGTGCTAAGTCCAGGTTGATGGAGGATTGTAAGACAGTGGCGGGCCTTACTGTCAGAAGTTATCAAGCCGCCCATAAGGCCTCTGACATGGCTTGACGATTGCCATTAAATGACACGTGCCTTGCGAAGTACGGAAGCGCTCGGAAAAAAATCCACCTTCGGTAGTCAGGGGATGGTGACCCATCCAGTACGTGACCGCGCCTGTTGTTGCTTAACCCAAGAGATAGATTCCAATCACACGGTTCCGTTAGGCCACGAGCGCTACCTACGTGATGTTTCTATGGGGATACATTCCACCTCCACTTTCAGTATCTGGGATTCTGCGCAATGTGTCTTTGCCGTGGTGCTCTTGTGCCAGGTAACATGAAGATCGGCACCATCAAGACGGAGGGCAAGCGTTACGGCTTCTGCAGCGTGCGCATGGCTGCACGGTTTAGCAAGCAACCACAAAGGTATGTACGTATAATTCAATGTGTATGTTCGTAGATAGATAGAGAACACTTTATTGTACATAAAAAAGGAAATTACACAGATATTTCATAATGATTATATCTATTTATTCATTCGTTCGTTCGTCCGATTTATTTACTAGTTTATTTATATGTATTATCGTTAGTGTAGGTTTATCATAATTTTTATTATTCAGTAGGTACCTACCTACCCTACCCGCATATTTTGCTTGGTGAGCGTCCATGTTTCCGCACGATAAAATATCATAAGTTAGGAAAATTGCGCTTTTCCTGCAGGTATATTTACGAGGCCCTGGACTACATCAGAAACCACACGCAGCTCATACACCTACTGAATGTCGTGGAGGACGTTAACATGGTCAAGAACATTGATAATTTGATCGTAAAACACGTGCCGAAAAGTGAGTAGTATTAGTGTTGTTTGAGTCCAGGTTTATAATTAAATCAATCGTCTGTTAGGTATAGTAGTATAGGGAAGAGCGGGTGATCGTGCTCTTCCACTATAAAGGGAAATTTCCCGCCAGGCAGATCGTATGCCTGGGGACGGCCAGTTTGACTGTTGTTAGTCGGACGTTATATTTGTGCGCGCGCAGTTGACATGTTCTCGCCACAGTATAACAGATAGTGATTATAAAAATCAACAGCAATAGGTATCCATACTACGGCATTGCTGGGTGAGTTCATAATGTTAAACGTTGGTTCACAGTGATGAAAAGTGTGGACTATAGATTTAAAAGTCACAAGTCACAGTTACCTTACAAGGCAATTTTTTTTCGGGAGCACTACAAATACTCCTTGGATTCGGTCACAGAGAAAAAGGGAGGGCTGGAAACTCATTCAGCCAAAAAAGGCAATACTTGTGTTTCCATAAACTCTACCCTCTGTTTTGAACCACGCTTTATTTATCAGTTTTGTTCCACAGTAAAAGTAAGCGAGCGAGAAGTGCAAACTCTGGTGCATCCCACTGAAAGTCACATTGATATCAACTACAGCTGGAACCTTTGGGAGTGGAAAAGACGAGCTTGCAAATGGGTGAGTCATTAACGTTACTGAGAGGACAATCCTAAAAACCTATTTAGAGGCTAAAAATTCCACCCATGCCGGGATTGTGGGTACAGCGATATGATTCCGATGTTAAAACCTAACTGCAAAGAAGGTACTCGGGGCAGCAAGTGATGCAAATTACTTCAACAAGATGTCGCTGCCTGTACGTAATACAGAGAATATTGAAGAGGTTCGAAATTTCACTGATGCCAGTCGCCCATAGCTCAGTTGGAAAGAGCGCTGGCACGGATAGCCAGAGGTCGCCGGTTCGAATTCCGGGATGGGTGGAATTTTCAGCCTCTGAATAGGTTTTTAAAATTGTCCTTAGCACGGGTTAGTGCATAAAAAAAAAAGAGTATAGTTAATGAAAGGCTCAATCACTTACTACGATGACGGCAGGTTTGATACAAAATCTTCAGTGAAGTGAAACCAATCGGTACTCTGTAAAAAAGAAATACCACACAAATTATGATTCATGTTAGTTTTGTTTGTTTTGATGACGTACTGCCGTTTATGACGTTATTTTTTTTTATTTATTAAGGAATACAATCAGTGCATTGTACCTACAATTATTTCTTAATCAATTACATTAAGTCTTATCCTAGCACATGCATCTATTATATGTATTCTTAACATTCACTGAAAGCATCTATTTTAAGAGTAAATTGTAGTAAAAAACAAAAAGAACACAGTAGACAACTGTTACACTACGTTTGAAAGAAGTAGACAAAATGTTTTTGCAGTTCTAATTTGTGATTTGACTTAGATAGCGATTATTTTATGGTGCTTTAATATTAATTAAAGTATCTACCTCAAATCGAGGCGTTCGGCCCAAAATCATATAAAAACATAACTTATTATTTTTAAAACAATGCCCACTGATGTAAACGCGTGTACGCTAATCCCACTTATGATATCCAGGCGAACGTTGTCAACTGCCAGACGCACTCCACTCAGACGAAATACAGCCACCTGCGCTCAGAAATCCACTGCCAGACCTTCGAGCCACGCGACAAGGGCTACCAGACTAAAAAGGATGTCGGGGTCAACACCATTAAGCCCCATACCTTCTTGTGGGGCTTACAAGGACACGATGGTGATCAACAGCACAAGATGATACTGACGCAGCAGATTGAGACCGCTGAGCGGTTGAAGCGTGAGTACATGACCCTTACCTCTACGCAAGAACATATACTCGTATAAAACGTTATGAATCTTAAATTCTTAATCACAATTTCAACCAGACATCCCGCCATTAACCACTGCTGTACATAGGCCTCCCCAAGAACGACACTTTTGTCTATCTTGGGCCCTTCTTCGACCATCAATCTTATGGACTTGGTTTATGGAATGGGCAGCGTGTTATCTAAAAATAGTGTCCCAGGTTACTTCGTTTATGAGAATATTACAGTTTTCGACTATACAGTCAACTTTAGTGATAGAATCTTGTTTACTAAAGATAAATACTGAAGACACTTAGGTTTAGTTTACCTACTTACGATGTTTTTCTTAATCGTTAGCGAGTGGTAGTGTAGGTACCTACTTAAAGGAAGCGGTGCGCAGTGAGGCGGTGGTAGCGGCGCAGTAGAAGGCCGGCCTCACATTTGGCAGGGACTTGGTGATTTTTAGCCTCTAAATAGGTTTTTAAAATTGTCCTTAGCACGGGTTAGTGCATTAAAAAGAATATAATTATGTGGGCACAGCGATATCATTCCGATGTAAAAGCTAACTGCAAAGGGGTTACTCGGGGCTGCAAGTGATGCAAATTACTTCAGCCAGATGTTGCTGCCTGTACGTAACGCAGAGAGTATTGTAAAGAGATTCGAAATTTCACTGATGCCAGGTAGTCGCCCATTGGCTCAGTTGGGAGAGCGCTGGCACGGGTAGCCAGAGGTCGCGGGTTCGAGTCCCGGCATGGGTGGAATTTTTAGCTTTGATAAGAAGTTTGGCAATCGGTTTTTGTTTTGTAATAAGTTTGTTTCAATTCTCAGCTCACAAGTCGGCGTTCTGCGGATATCCCTGTGCGGGCGACATGAAAGAAAAGGGGAAAGGCGAGAGGAAAGAAAGTGAAGACTCCGACGCCCCGGCATTCGCTTTTCCAGCGCTTGCAAAGTACTTCCAGCGAAAGAATACGACAGGCGTTAACTTCCATGACTAATATGGGCGAAGTCCACAGAGTGCGAGCTTTTTTTTCTGCAGCTTGGCGCGATATCGATACCCGTAGACAGAATCTAGTTTTTACAATGCGTGTCATGCTAGGAAGGCGTATTTGTGGCGTGTCTTGTGAAGGGGCTTGTCAAGCAGTGGACTGACACCTGCTGATTATGAATGATGATGATCATGCTAGAGCCAAGCTGCAAACGATAGACGTGGAAATCTCGGCATCACGACGCCGGCGCTGTATGAGAAAATCGGACGTTTGGAATTTTCGAGTCGGCCGCAGAGTTCTGGAAGATTGAAGATTACAATAAAATTCCAAAATTTTTGATACCTAAGTAAACTGTTATTTTTTAAATGCGCTACGGGCCTCAGAACAATAACTCATTGTACAAATACAATGAATCAGTTTTTTTTTTCAGAATTACAATTTTCGTCGAATAGGTATTTCGAATTCAAAATCCAGAGTCTACGAAACCGGAAGTACGTCATGAACTGAGATTTTACCAGCTGTAAACTTCTGACAAAAACTCTCAGAACAACTACAATACATAATATTAACTCTTTAAATAAACAGGGGTTACATTTGTTTTTTTTTATGAAATACCGAGATGTCACTTTGGATTGTCATCTTGGCGTTTTTGAAAAAAAAAATGGTTGAAAGTTTTCAATCACGTGTTATGAAACGAAGATCGAATGAATTCACCACACACTTATTCATAAAAATAAAAGAAATCAGTTAATATTATTAATTTTTAATGATTGTAGTATTGCCTATATTTACTGATCTTAAACTAAATAATAATATATTACCAAAATTATGTGTCGTTTGTAACTATTTTCAATATTTATGACAATACCGATTCCTGGAACATCCCATATTTAGTTCTAATTCTAATTACAATTTATTGCACACGAAACATTAATTGACATTACATAAGCAATATCATAGGTAGATAAAGTTTTACATTACATTACAATTGACATTACATAAGCAATATCATAGGTAGCAAATAATACAAATTACAGCTATGTAGTGTTTTAAAGCAACTTTTTTTCTACGAGTTTATTCTTAGATTTATATCTGATTTCTTTCAGCAACTTTCCTTCATAAAGTTGTCTGGAAGAAATTGCTTTTAGCAATAAGGCCGCCAATTGTACTTTGTATCTTTACATGTTTTATAATATGTGCTCTGGTGTACAATAAATAATATTCTTATCTTATCTTTTAAAAATATCAGCTTCCATTAGGGTTTCTACGGTGGTAGGTAGTGGTAGAACACCGGCTTTTCAGTTTGGAGGTCGTGGTTTCAAATCGCGGCTAGTACCATCACTTACTTTTCTAAGTTATGTGTTCTATCTAAGTTGTGAAGTTATACGGCAATGGCACTCGCTAACGGTAAAGGAAAGTATCGTGTGGAAACCTGAGTATTTTAGGTGTGCAAGTACCTCAGCGCTTGAAATTGCGAATCTGCGATGGGCACGCGTGGTAATCAAGCCCATAATATCTTCTTCTGAAAGAAGGCCTGTGCCCTGCAGTGGGGCGTATATGGGCTATCATAAAAAATACAGAGGGTTAATTATTTGTTCCCCCTGCAGTACAATTGCATCAAACTGCGATCCCCAACCCACATGCCCAGCGTGGGGATTATGGGCATTACCCGCCAATGATGGCACAACCTTGCGCTATGGCGCTCATTAGGGGAGCGCTATGTCCAGCAGTGGACTAATGTAGCCTGAAGAAGAAGAATTATTTGTACATATTAGGGTTTTTTGTCAAAGACTCAATGTCAGTCTCAGGCCCAATTTCTCGCTAAGTAAATACTTAGTTAACTTTAGTGCTGTTGAATTTCGTAGAAAAGAGCGTGAAGAACGTTAGGTTAGGTACCTTAGTATTTACTTAGTGAAATTCCCCATAGACAAAGAGTTAACCGGCCTTATTCAAAAAGCAGACTTAAGTAGTCTGTGGTAAAGTAGATTTTACGACGGTTTTACAAGGAAATGAATGAGGCAACCATAGGTAACCACTGAATAAATAAGTAAAACCAATTCGGGATTGTATTATCCAATATTAATTAAAGTAAAGTAGATAACGACGATTTTACAAGGAAATGAGGTAACCACTGAATAAGTAAAGCGTATTCGGGACTGTATAATCTAATATTGTTTCTGTAAACAAGGCCGAAAAAGTTTTAGTCGCACTTTTTTGTTCTGCTTTATTTCACTTTCATGCATTCATGTTTTGACAAAATCTTGAACACAGCTCAAACTACAAACTACTGTTCCTCATTTCGACGGGATTGGCGCTATCACAGAACTCTTTTTTTTATGTTCTGTGGGCGACTGGGCGGTGGGCGCTATGATGGCGTAATTTCGTTCTCTAAACGGAATAAGTATTTAATTTATGCGAAGCCAGATTCTACCTAATTGTACTGGATGATGTTAGATATTATTAGATATTATTATTAGAGACTATATTTATTATTTTTAATAACTAAATAAAATTGATCTTTAGTCTTTACCCAGTTTTGTCATTGAATTTTCCATTTCTTTGTCCAGTTCACCCTTAGGTACATCAGGCCCTCTAGTTGCATTAGTCTAATTTGTGCTAAGGATTAAAAAGTGGGAAAAACTTTTGAATCTTACCCCACTTGGAAACCCGGGAAACATTCAGAATATTTACATCGATCGACTGGGCCGGGCATCGCTTGTAACTAAAAAAATTAAATAGGTAGGTACCTTAGTTCGTGAAATTTTTCTACAGAAAGAACCTCTATTTTTTTACCCTTTTTAATTTTTTTTAAACCCGTGCGTAAACTAAACGTTTCATTTTTTAAAATTGTATTTGATGGGATCTAACATTATGTACAAGGAGGTAAAAAAATATTGTTTTTGAACGCGTCGGGGGAACCAAGTGCTGATTGGTCAGCTTGCCGACGAAATAATCCGATCAAGCGCTCGGCTATTTTCGGATCGACGCCGTGTTGCACCTAGCGCGTAGGTAGATTATTGTGTGTCATTAATTTTTCCTTGTTCTGCAACGTGAAATCTTTTTGCACAAGTGAAAATGTCCAACATTGACGAAGATCAATTGAAGACCGAGATCGCAAGTAAGTTTCGCATGTTCTTATCGTAAAATCTAACACTTCAAAAGCGGTAAATGAAAGTTGCTGTAGCAATGCTTCGTGTAATGGCTACCCATACGAATTTCCTAGAGAACTTCGGTAGTCCGCCAATGGAAATTGAAATATCTCTGATATTACGCTTATTTTGCGGAAATGTTTCAAGTAAAAGTTGTTAAGGAACAAAGTCCGGCCTCCTTTGGATATGTGCGTATATTTTAGGCTTCCCGAATAATCCTCTGTCCTGATGGTTTATTTTTATCCTAGGGGCAACATTTTTCACCTATACAGAGCGCAAATGAAAACCTCTAGAAGATCTAGAGATATGTAAAGTGCAGCGCACAATGGTCCTGAGCAGGTATTACATGAAAGATTTCTCGAGAAATCGAGTAGTTTCAGTAAAATTCTGAATTTTAACATGTTCACCTCTAGTTGTCATACATTACTTCAAAGCCGCCATTTGCTGAATTTGTTCCATCGATCGCGATAGCAGCGTTTGGTTACTGCATCTACTTAGTGTAGATTTGTATGAGAATAACGTTGCCAATGGAAATTCGACTCTAAAAGTTTTTTTAATAAATACTATGCATTATTAAAGGAAACTTCTCTGAATGCAATGCATTTATTAGGTTGTTCTATGTTCATAGTACGTGATATTCTAAGTTCTTACAAATAAATACACCACTGTAAATAAAAACTATTTTTATTAAGAACTCACATTGGATGGTAAGGGACAACATAGTTAGAAAGATGATACTTTTATATGAAATGAAAAGCTTTTATTCAAAGTAGCGCAGACACTGCAGCTTAATGAATGTTACAAGTCAAACTAGGTGTCCATTCAAAATCTAGATCATTTTGGAGTAAAAATGGCCAAAAAACTCCAAGCCTAGTATAAACTATTTGTTTCAAGACACAGAAAAAATACAAAAAACAAAACCTAACCTGGTTGGTAGGTACTATAATATGCAAGTTCTACCATTGTTTCATAAACCTGATATCAACACTATCCACAATCACAGCAAAAAGACACTATCTAATATTCATACAACGGAGACACCATGTTCGCACAATGGCCTTAGTTAATGTATGAAAATGCCAGTCAGTTTATTTGGTTAGTGGGTAAAGTCTAGTTCTTCAAATTCAATGTTGCTTTAATTGAGGAGTTCAACAAGTTATTATATTTTTGTATGACCACCCAATCACAAAAAAAAAGTTAAATATTATAAGGGTTCAAATATGGAATGTAATAATGTCTATCAAGTTCTTTGCTAGTCATAGGCCATGTATTAATCTCAGTAGTTCAAGAATATCAACCTCTATTTCCAATTACTTGACTATGTAAATATTTGAAACTAGCTGACCCGGTTAGGCGGTACGAAGTTCACTTCGAACCGTCTAACAGTCGATTCTTTATTTTTGTATTTTCTCAACGTAAGAACCATCCTCGTACTTCAAGTATTCTGAAAAAGAATTTGTGATGTAATTTATATCTTTTCTAAATAATAAGAATTGGAACGACTTCAGGTGTCATTTTATTTGTACATAGATATTTTATATTAACAGAAAAACTGGATAAAAATGGATAAGCAGGTAAAATAGTCAGATCTGGTCGAAGGGTAAAAAGTATTAGTGATGAAAATGAGGGAAATTTCGAAATGTGTGACAAAATTTAAATATTTGAAAATGATAGACATAAAAAGAAGTAAAAATGGTGTAAAGAGGTTTGCACCGTTACAAAGGATGATGGGCACAAATGTATGGAACCTGGTCCTGGCACCAATCGGAATGAGTAATACGTCGTTGGAAAGGTATTTTTTTGTAGAATAAGAATAATCGAAGCGCTAGTCCCGATTTTCTGTCCAATTTGAGTAATCATACGTTAAAAGTTTTTTTTATTAAATATTTTTTCTGTTGTTTTAATTCTTTTTGATATTTTTTCGACATTGTATATCGATTTTAATTACAAATGATCAGCATTGATTATTATATTATCATTGTTTGTTTATTATCGAAGTAAATAAAACAAGTTCAGAGTAAGTTTTATCGTTTAATGTGTTTCATCCATGATAATGTTATTTAAAAATAGTGCTGGTTCAGTAAAGCCTTCATGTCTAGCATATCCTAAATACCACACAATAGATATAATATGCGCACAGGAACCTATCGTGCGGCGTCCTGTCAAACATGTGCAATAATGTTGTAATATGTTTCTACTATTTCTGTCTAATAATATATAGCAAAAATATTGTTTTGATCGTACATGTCGGGACTGTATGCGTGCACGCAACAGCCACGCATCTTCGTGGATCCCATATTCATGGATATCCTCCAAAGCAGCTTCTCTATAAGTTTCTATAAGATATAAGCCGTTGTTGAGGTGCTCGCTGCAATATGATTTTGCCAGTTTTAACTGATATGTCCCCAATGACAGCAAAATCACGTCCTGTTCCCTCAATCGTGGAAAGTCTTGAATGTCATTTGCTTCCAATCTCTGGAAATTGGCTCTTCTGTTGTTTAATCTTTTTGCTTCTACATAATCATATAACACGTTTGGGGTTTGCCTTCTTTCAACAATTTTTTGTAAAAAAGCTTCTGCGTGTTGGCTATCGACAATAGGCCTGTGGAAGTGATTTGTAATTGCTGCTGCAATCATAAAATCCCCGAACATATTAGGCATTGTGTTATTAAAATATTTTTGGCGCAACAGCTTGAAATCTCTTTTGAAACGCCCGTTAACCACTTCCACTACCCATCGGCACATTGTCACCAGCCGGGAATCATTTGCTTGAGAAGTCGTGAGCTGCGACTCTTCCCGGTTCTTCGTCGGGGGGACGTGAAATTCGTAGCCACATGCTTCTATATGCTGCAGACTATCCCTGAACCCGCGGTCCAAAATAAATACGTCATTCGGCTGAAGCAATATATGAAGGGGATTTTCCTCGTCAGTCATTAAGTCTCTCATTATCTGCGCATCAGTTTTTGTTGCAGCGTATGGTCCTTTAACATCTATAATGTATCCGTCAGTGGTTACGATTAAAAATGGTTTCAACAAGTTTTGGAACTTGTGTAAACTGTAGGATTGCCTCTGAAACAAAAAGTTTGAACTCTTGTATATATAAATATACGTACCATCGCAAATAATAATGGCTTTATTGTTGTCTTCATTTCCATACAGTGCTTTTGGAATCCTCAAGTTTCTCTCCAATATATCTTCTCTATTCATGTGATCCACTCCCAAGTGTCGCACAACGTAGTCAGTGCTAAGACACTCTCGTGCGATGGCCAACTGGCGTTCGAGTTTTCTCCGAGACATGTTAAACAACGTCGCAAGTCTCGCGTTGGGTTCTCCTGTGCGTAGTTTCGTTAGTAAAATGCCCAAAGTGGTTCTGGGATCTGCACTTCTATTTCTTAATAATGGATTTTGCTCTAAGATGGCATTAAATTCATCATTAGTACGTCCAGTCCAAAAGTGCATTTCTTCTTCATTCATGCCTCGGTCGCTAAAACGTAATCTGGGTGAGTTTAAGGCATTTCGCATTAGGTCACAAACATCCCTGAAGTGGGCAGCCGTAAAGTCATGGGAAATGTTGCAATGTTGGGGCAAATCATCCCAATCATTCCCATTAAGGTGATCGTGACATAGGTACTCTGGCACTGTCGGGGATATACAATTTATGTTGAGAAAATACGTGGATTTTAACAACATTTGGAATTCGATGGCGGGTTTCATTAGCGCAGCCATGAAAGATACAATGCGTCGCGGTATTAGGTGCTCTCATATATTCAGGAATATGAAGCATTTCTTCTAATTGCGGTTGTAGTTGTTCTTGCGGTTGTAGTTGTTCTTGCGGTTCTGCTTGTTCTTGCGGCTCCGGCTCGGGTTGAGGGTTTGCATGACCTCTAGTCGCATTTTCGGCTCTTTGCCAGCATCGGTAACATACTCTTCGGGTGTTGTCAAACACGACCTGAAAATGATATATGAAAATGTAAGGAAAAGAAAAACAACTTTGGTTTCCGAAAAATACCTAACAAAATAACGCATTGGGGGTCATTTGTGGGAGGGATTTGTTTTTCTGTCAGAAGGTGTGCGAATCGTCAAATATATGCCACAGATTCACAGATTTCTCAGAGATCTGGTTGCGGTTTTCTGTAGTTGTGTGTACGAAAACAAGGCATACACACAACCACACAAAACCGCAACCACAGTAATTGGTTGTGGTTTTGTGTAGGCCTTGTTTTGGTGGTAAATACATCGTGGAAGACGTAAAAGTGAAAAAGGAATCACTTGAATGTTCTTTAAGCGACCAGAATCACTTATCAATCGGTTTTCACTTTTACGTCTTCGTTACCTCATTTACTACTAGAATAGATCTGGGATGCAGTTGCACATGATTTCAATTGGTTTCCTTTTATATCGAAGGTTCAGTGAGGATCGAGTGGAAAAAAAGTGCAATAGGTACAAACCTCCAGAGCAGCGTTTTCTCGTATAAATGTTACTAGCTCCACGTGTGTTCTTGTCAAGGCTTCCGACAGAACGCGTACTTGATATCTGCCTCGGTATAGCCCTCTTCGGCACATTACACAGTTACGGTAACGTTCCATTGCAACGAAACAATCCAATCGTTAAGCACCCAAGTCCAATATAAAGCCACGGTCAACAAATAAAACGGGTAACAGAGTCCAAAATGATGCCAAGGTCAAAGTCGATGTGAACAATGAGGAGCGTAATAACGTAGCACTTAACACAATATCAGCAAACGACTGACTACCTGCGCAAGCGGCCAAGCGTTCCTCACCCTAACATACCTGCCCCCGCGCCGTGTCCCGGAGCGCGAGAGGGGTCAAAACCGAATTCCAGCGTTACCCGTGACCGTGAGTGGGAGAGAGAGCGCAATGTCGCTGTCTCGCTCTAATGATTTATGACAGAGTATGCATAGATGTGATTTTCGTAAAAATCATGAGCATCGGTTGAGTTAAACCAGAGATATGAATTTTTCTAATTTCTATTTAGAGCAAAAAATGGTACTATCCGACGAGCATATTTCAAAATGGACAATTCATACGGATTCGTCTTCATAGAATTTATTTTTTCACTTGAAAAGAGCTATCCAACGACATATGACTCATCTTGATTGGACATAAGGACCAAAACGCCCATCATCCTTTGCGAAATTGTTTCAGCTGCACTGCTCTCGAGATTTGCGCTTACCAACACAATCGGCGATTCATTTTTATATTATAGATAAATTACATGAAATTCTAATATGTTTATTCATTAGTCAAAATTGTTAGTTGCACAAAATAATACATTATGTGGAGAAGCTTACAAAGAAACTTTGTTGGTTGTCAAAAAAAGTAATAAAATTAATAAACGGAGTTTAATAACTTAAAAAATATTTCTCATTGAACATAAAAGAAAGAATCGATAGAAATACATTTATTACCCATGACAAAAATACACATCACATTAACAAAATATGAACAACAACAGAAAGAAAAAAAAAACACAAAAAAAAAAAAACAAATTTGGCCTGTGGTATATCTGAACTACCACAAAAGGGAGCTGACTCGGTAATCCTGACTTTGTGACTATGGGACCTATAGAAAACAGAATTTTCAATTTGGCCCACTCGTCTTTGAGAGGAACATTTACATAACAAATAAATAAATCATTCCATAGACAATCTAGACGACAAAAGTTATTTCATAAACATACATATTAATTGGGTACCAAAACCTTATACTAAAAAAATTTATATTATTTCTTTTCTATGTAGAAACAAATTTAGAACACTAAATCTGATTAGCAAATAACAAGCCACAAACCTGCACCTCCAGAGATCCTCGAGAAGGCGAACCTGGCCACCACGTCCACCAAGAAGGTGCGGCAGCAGCTGGAGAAGACCCTGGGTTGTGACCTGACTGAGAAGCGCGGGCTTATCGACGAGCTGGTCATGAACTTCGTCAACAGCAAGGACGATGATGAAGGCAGCGGCAGTGAGGAAGAGGAGGTAATGAAATCAGAAGTTTATCTCAACATAGAAAATTTATACTATTTTTATTTTTAATGCACTAACCCGTGCTAAGGACAAATTTAAAAACCTATTTAGAGGCTAAAAATTTCACCCATGCCGGGATTCGAACCCGCAACCTCTGGCTATCCGTGCCAGAGATATAGAAAATTTACTTGAAAGCTGCTGTGCTGTTAGTCGCCTAGTTTGTAACTTTACCGTTATCAATATTTCAGTCTTTTGGTCGGTCTGCAGACAATCGCAGCCTTGTTAAAAAAATGTTTAGAATTCAATGGAAATTGTAAACGTTATTTATACAAGGCTTTGGTTATTATTTTATTTGCGATCAGTCATCAATCATAAGTGGATTTTTGTTGTTAGAGATTTCTTTTAACACCTGTTGTCCCTGCAAAAATAAGTTTTAACTTGTGAGTTTTTCTACATTTATCCTTTATGTTATAAATGCTCCAATTTTCAAATATTTGACACATTTTCCCCAATGGTACTGACCGAAAATCAGCGCCTCAGCGCTCAGTTCTCAGGCTGACTCAGTACAATTTTTAGTCAGCTGCTTGCTTGTGTCTATTTTTTTTTACCGCACCGCTTACGCCTCTGGTGTGTTAAGACTAATTCCTACATAAAACAAAAAATCACATTTTCCCAAAATTACTGATATTCTAATATTTGTCTTTGAGAATGCTGGAAATAAAACTGTCAAATTCTCTCTCTTGTTGGCTCTGTGATGTTTCTGTGGTTTTAATAACAGGTCTCATCTTTCTCTATTCTTTCTTCCAGGAAGAGAAAAAGCCAGCTAAGCGCCAAGCCACCAAGGCAGCCAAGAAGCGTAAGCAGTCCTCGGAAGAGGAGGAGCAGTCTGAGGAAGAAAGCGAATCTGAGGAGGTAAAGGCACAGTTGCCCATAATAATGCAGCCTAGTTACGTCCCAATGTAGACTTCTCTCAGGGAGAGAGTTTAGGCTTGATCACTGCGCGTGCCCACCTCGGATTGGCCATTTCAAATCACTCACTCAGGTTTCCTCACGATGTTAATTATTTTATTCAAGAATATTGTTTATCTTACCTCATACGTTGTTAATTCTCTGAATTAAAAATGTGGGACTTGCATTTCAACCTTTTCGTCCAAAAACCCGCTCATGTGACGCATACTGGACGGCCTTTTGAGATTCGGTGACGTTCAGAGCCATGATTCTGCTAATGCATTGTGGTAACCGTGTTTTAACTTTTATTGTTATAACCGAGGTTTCCTCACGATGTATTCCTTCAAGGTTAAAAAATGGATTACATAAAAATGCTAAATACTTGCTACCTGTTGGTATTGGTGGCAAATTGGGTCTTTGCAACTCTTCAGAAATCAATCGCTGCCCTGCAAAGACATGCCGTAAAAGTGAAATACCTACCGAAATACCTGTGGCAGTAGCTGGATAAAAATGGCCGAGGACTGAAAAAAGTGGCGTACCTTTAGGGGAGGCCTATGTCCTCCAGTGGACGAGTATGGGCTGATTGATTGAATTTAAACTGTTGTATTGCAGGAGAAGAAGAAGCCTGCCAAACGGCCCGCAGCGAAGTCCCGCCGGCGAGATTCCTCCGAGGAAGCTTCAAGCAGCGATTCTGACTCCGTAAGTACCTTTACGTGGGGATTATGGGCATTACCCCCCAACGATGGCACAACCTTGCGCTATGGCGGCCATTAGGGGAGGGCTATGTCCAGCAGTGGACTAATATAGCCTGAAGAAGAAAAAGAAGTACAAGTTTGTTTATTGTTTCATGTGGCACCAGTGTACCACTCACACTTGTGTCAATAGTCTTAACAGAAATAATGAGCCCTGTAACTTTTGTAAATGAGGCTGCTATATAGTGTAGGTTTTTATTCCGTTTTACGCATGTTACAAAAACGTGACGAGTCTATAATTTTCCATTCACTTGGCATACAGATAGACAAAGATATATATGTATTGTATTTATTTATGTATTGTATCTATTATTTTATTTTTAGGTCATTCATTTAAAATTTTATAGCCCCTAAATATTTATATCTAAACTAGCTGTCCCGGCGAACTTCGTACCGCCAAAGTTTTCGTAATATCTCCATATTTTCTCACCATTTAAAGCTTCCCTGGCGTTCCACAAAAATAAAAAACCAAAAACCAGCCAAATCGGTCCAGCCGTTCTCGAGTTTTAGTGAGACTAACCCCCTCTGTTTAAAATTTCTGTATCACCGCGTCATGGGTTGGCTGGAAGAGATTTCTATAGAAATAAGCCCGCCATGTACTCTTTTCTTTTTTTTGTAATATTTGTGTTTTCTGTATGATTTTTATGTGTGCAATAAAGTACTTGCTATCCCGGTATGGCGTTTTAGTGGGAAAGTATTTTGTTGTTATTGTAACCGTTTGGCACGGATAGCCAGAGGTCGCGGGTTGGATCCCGGCATGGGTGGAATTTTTAGCCTCTAAATAGGTTTTTAAAATTGTCCTTAGCACGGGTTAGTGCATATAACCATTTATCACGTCAAAATCAAAGATATAATTTTTTTCCGTTGCCATGGTAACAAGAATCGTATATTAGTCGTAAATTAGCAATTCGTGTCGTTGGTAATAAGCGTTGATTTCTCTCGATAGGACCGTAAGACAAAGAAGAAGGGCCGCAAGAAGGCGGGCTCCGACAGCGAGTGGGCTTCGGCCAAGGGCAAAAAGGACAAGACGAAGAAGGTATGACTACATACATAAATACATGCACTCAAGTGTCATTCTGGACCTATGACTGCATATATAAATGCATGCACTTTAGCATTCATTCTGGAAGTATGACCGTTTGACTAGATACATAAATACATGCACTGTAGCCTCATTGCAGAGTTATGTATGACTACATGCATGCACTCTAGCCTTTGTTCTGGAGGTATGACGGTATGACTAGATACATAAATACATGCCCTCTGGCCTGATTCCGGACCTATGACTACATACATAAATGCATGCACTCTAGCCTTCATTTTGGAGGTAAGACTACATACATAAATACATGCACTCTAGCCTCATTCCAGACCTATGACTACATACATAAATGCATGCACTCTAGCCTTTATTCTGGAGGTATGACTACATACATAAATACAATGCACTCTAGCCTCATTCCAGACCTATGACTACATACATAAATACATGCGCTCTAGCCTCATTCCAGACCTATGACTACATACATAAATACATGCACTCTAGCCTCCTTCCAGACCTATGACTACATACATAAATACATGCACTCCCTTCCAGACCTATGACTACATACATAAATGCATGCACTCTAGCCTTTATTCTGGAGGTATGGTCGTATGACTAGATACATAAATATGTGCACTCTAGCCTTATTCCGGGGGTATGACTACATACATAAATACATGCACTCTAGCCTCCTTCCAGACCTATGACTACATACATAAATACATGCACTCCCTTCCAGACCTATGACTACATACATAAATGCATGCACTCTAGCCTTTATTCTGGAGGTATGGTCGTATGACTAGATACATAAATATGTGCACTCTAGCCTTATTCCGGGGGTATGACTACATACGTAAATACATGCACTCTAGTCTTATTCCGGAGCTATGACTACATAGTTCATCCCAGCATTTGGACAATATCATCAGGCCACTGTTTGGATCGGAAAGAGATGGTATTTAAAAGATGACAATGTTTTTATTCAAAACTATGTGTCGCTTTCAAAGAATAACGGTGTTTCGGCATGTTCCCAATTAAACAATTCCGTTTTATCTGGGCAGGCGCGTGGAAAGGGCAGCGGGTACACGCGCGCTTACAAACTGTCGCCAGAACTGGCTGAGCTTATGGACGCCGAAGAGATGCCGCGCCACGAGGTAACTGAACCGACTTCCGACTTGGAACTAATGACACGGGATGAGATGGAATATTCCTTTATTTTATACCTAAAAGAAATTCAAATGAATGAGCGAACGGATGAATGGAATGAATGAATGATTGACTGAATGTATGAATGTTATTGCCACAGATACTTTACAACAAAACAGTATTTATAGAACAATTAATACTTTACTCGCGCCTACTGGCAGTCTCCAAAAAGGCCGAAGTAATGGACGCCGACGAGATGCATCGCCACGAGGTAACTGAACTCGCTTCCGGCTTGGAACTGATAAGATAAAATGAGAGATGGGAATATTTTATGAATGACTGAATGAACAAACGATCATATGAACGTATGAACGATCAAACAAATGATTTGTCCCAAAACGGATTGCTTCCCGCTGGAGTGCACATCTCCACCTCTGAGACTTTGAAATCTCTTTAAAAGTCTTGGAAATCACTATAAAAATAATGACTCAACCGTGAATAAAGCTACCCAATCAATAAATGTGGTTTATAGTGTAATCTTTCTCCTTGAGAGCGGTGGTAGCGGAGCGGTGTAGAACGCTGGCTTCTCAATCGGGAGGTCGTGGGTTCGAACCCCGGCATGTACCAATGACTTTGTTTTCTAAGTTATTTACATTTGTGAAATTATAGTAGCAATACTACTCGCTGACAGTGAAGGAAAACATCGTAAGGAAACCCTAGTGTCTGAGGTGTTAGCGTACCTCGGCGCTTGCTACGTACAATGGCCCAACTATGAGGTTAAGTGCGGAAATCTCAGGTCTAACTAACTATCTTTCTCCTCAGGTGGTAAAGCGGGTCTGGGCGATAATAAAGGAAAAGAATCTCTATGATCCAAACAACAAGCAGTTCACGATCTGCGACGACGCTCTCTACAAGGTCATAGGCACCAAGCGCTTCCGAACGTTCGGCATGATGAAGTATCTCAAGCCCCACTTCTGTGACAGCTAAGCGGTCACCCAACGATGGTTCCTTCCGATGAAAAATGTGCATGACCGTTCCTTGTTGAATTTTAATATTGCAATATCTGCTGTCAGGTATTTTTTGGCTGATAATCAAGTAGTTTCTAAGTTTGGATGGTGGTTGATTGGATCGACTACACTTGATCCAGGATTTTTGGCATGAAGAAGTATCTCAAGCCACACTTCTATCATAGCTAAGCGGTCACACAATTATGTTATACTAATTCTGAGTCCGATAAAAAAACATCATGATCGTTCAGTTCAGAGTAGAAGACATAACCTTTTACCAAGCTGCCATCTAGTTTCTGGGTGCGTATGGAAGTTTGTCAATTGAACTAGATACATACCCTCAACGCGTTTGTCATTGAGGATAGTGAAGTCATAACAGAAGACACACTTTTGTGGCAGCTACGCCGTCACCCAAGTATATTTCCTACTTTAGAGTCCATTGAAGAAAACGCCTGACCGTACCATGATTCCTTCAGGAAACGTGTTTTGCTATCCGAGCACTCGTAGCTTTCTCACAGTTTGCTACGTACCATGGCCCAACTATGAGGCTAAGTGTGGAAATCTCAGATCTAACTCACTTGCCTTTATACATTCAGCATGTTTTATCTGTCAGCTGGTTCTTGAGTGACATTCGCAAAGCGGTGGGCAGTGACCGGAGAGCCGATGATCGGGCTTAGTGGCGTGTCTTGGGAGAGGCCTTTGTCCAGCAGTGGACTGACACCGGCTAATTATGATAATGATGATGTTTTAAGCACCTGCATTACGAGTAGGCTTAAATTAACCAATGTTTATACTATTTTAATTTTTAATGCACTAACCCGTGCTAAGGACAATTCTAAAAACCTATTTACGTTTACCTGTACGTAATACAGAGAATAGTGTAAAGAGGTTCGAAATTTCACTGGTGCCGGTGAGTCGCCCATTAGCTCAGTTGGAAAGAGCGCTGGCACGGATAGCCAGAGGGTTCGAATCCCGCCATGGGTGGAATTTTTAGCCTCTAAATAGGTTTTTAACCAATGTTTGCCAATACGGTCCGGTAGTGTGATTGTTTCAAAGGTTGTCTAGCTATGTTTTATTAATTATGTTTGTATTATTACCATAGTAGTTCTGGAATGGTAAAAAGGTACAGATGATTCATCCTTATGTAAACTGTGACAGTTATCTTGATTCCTGACCCTCGATTCTGTTAATGCATTGTAGGACTATGAAACGAAAAGAAATGAAATAAAATGAAAAGGTTTTATTGAAAGTAGCACAGAAACTGGGGCTTAATGAACGTTACAATTCAAACTAGGTGTCGATTTCAGAATCTAGATAATTTTGGAGATAAATGGACAAAAAAACTCCAAATTTAGTCTTTACAATGTTCTTAATTAACAGAGTTTATATAATTATTATAAAACATAGAACTCGTGCATTGTACTAACTTTAAACCACAGTAGCACGAACGTGGCGATTTCATTTCATTGCTGCTTTTAGTCTGATCCCGCATGGTATAAAATAACACGTCACGTGACGCGTCCATTTATATGCCATTGTAGTGCTATGCACTAACAGAATTAAGGCCCTGAGCGTTTGGAAAAATGTCATAAACCTATTTCGTGACTTGAGTTGGCTTATGACATTTTTCAAACGGTGTTATGAAGTTTTTTTTTAATTGCTCAGACGTTTCTTCACTTCAAGCAATATCTTGTTTGTCCATACAGAGTCATCCCGATTGCGCGGGTTTTTGGTCAAGGTCAAAAAGTAGTTTTTCTTTTAGGTAAATGAGGTTCCTAAAACCTTTTTTTTTATTTGACCCTTCACATTGGAAACATGGTGTAACACAACTAAACAATCATTCATGTATACATGATTTATACAGGGTTAACCTATTTACATTTACTAAAATTATGACATTCACCGTGTCATAGTAGAAAAAGTTGATATTTTACACCGTTTAATCGCTGCACAAATCATGTATGAATACGGTGTTACTTACAACAACACGCTTCCGTAGAACACTATAAACACCGTATAACTAGTCTGTGGTAAAGAATTTACAAGGAAACGACACAGAATATTTATACCTAATGCGTGTGTGGACTGTTTAAACTCTAACGGGCAGACAGACATAGTATATTTTTTTAATTTGCTGTGGACTTTGTTAGGGTTAAATTTAAGATGGTGACTATTATACCACTGCCTGGTAAAGGGTTAAGATAATCTTGTTTTTATAACGACCTAACACTCTTAGAGTGATTTCGCACTACGTCCGATCAGAGTCCGTGAAAATACGGTCTTTAGCAGTCGTAGAACTATTTCTACAGTAGTTTACGCACTAGATCCGGCTTCCGACATCCGATGTCTCTTCGTCATCCGACAGTCTCCATTTCGGATAAGATTATTTATTGACGGACCGAATCCGAGCTGCGTACGAGAGCGGGGCGTGGCTGGGGCGAGAGGCATCCAGTTTAGTTCTGTTCTGTCTGGCAGTGCATGCTTGCATCATGTTACCCCACGAATGGAAAATAACCATGTTTACGGGACAGCTTGGATTTATCCCCTGAGTGCTCAGTGCGAGTTTGACAGATCCAATCGAATAACTTAACTACCGTGTTAATCGAGCATTGAGTAGTGAGTATGAGTAAGTTAACCGTTCGAACTGGCAAAACGCTGTCACAGTACAACTCGCACTTGCATTTATTTGTGTTTTGGCTGGTAAAACGTGTTCACTTCACAATGTAAACCATTACAACTCGCACTCAGCAATTTTAATTTCCATACTTGTCGCTAGGTGGCGCTTCCTCGATGCCATAGAAATATGAGTTTACATTAACGCGATCGATTAGTTAAAAAACTCGCACTAAGCACTCCGAACTGCTTGGATTTAGATCAGAGATCGGACTAGTCATCAGAGCGCAAGCAATGTCCGAATTGGGTCCGAGATTTCTAGACCCGTATTTTCACGGATTCGGATCGGACTTTGTGCGAAACCGATCTTAGTTTGTTAGATTATGCAAAGGTTACGCCATGTTCGAAGTCAAATACCCCGAACTGAGAATCGGCTTCAGTTTTTAAGGGGCCCTGCAATCCATTAAATAGAAATTTCAGTAATTTTAAAATGAAAAGAAAATTAATAATGTAAAGTAGTTCACACAGCCAAAACTGGGGTTGTAGTGGGAGATTTAAATATTAAACAAAAAAAATTGTTGCTGTGATATCTTTTAATGGATTCGTAATTAACGTAATTAATATAATAAGGCAGTCTGGTAGATTTAGCTAACTATTATGATGACAAAGAAAATATTCTTTCCTAGTTGATAGGTTTCTAGAGATAAGGCTAAATAATTTTGTTCCTTCCCCATAAATTTTTGTATGAAATGTGTTTCATTTTGACTTCCATACTTAAATATAATAATATTTTAAATCTTATTATGGTAAAGAGGCATGTAAGTGCACAAACGCATAGTGTGTTATTTTGTTCTACAAATGCGAGTGCGTTGAATCTAGTCTGCTAGATCCAGAAGGGATGTGCCGATTTCTTCATCACTGTAAAGAAGGTATTCGCAAAATTACCAACGTTTGCCATGAAGTGTTCTATCGCTCTGTTAAATGGTTGAAAGGTTACATCCAAAGCGGCGTTTTCAGTCTTAGTGGACTCGGACCGAGCGCGTCTTCTTAGTCAACTATAACTGTAAGCCACTCTGATGGTAGTTTACACACATTTTCGTGGGTATGGATTATTAATTTTTGAACGCGCTTTGTTGTCTGTGGTCATCCTAGAACGATTGTCAAATTTCGAGTGTACGCCTACACTGCAGTTGTCCCTTTCTGGCACAAATAATCATTGTAAGAGCAACAAGGCAAGCTATTAAATAATTACTTTTTATTTTGCGGCTCCTTCTATGCTTTAGTTATTGTACTGGCTACCGATTGATACCGGCTACCGACTCGAACCAGTACACCGAGATGGGGTATAAACGTAGGCAGCCCCGGATCTAGTAGTAACAGACTTCTTTATTTTGGCCTTTTTTTGAGCATAAATGCTCCGAATATTGTTTTCCACATTAAATTTTCTCCTATCTGCTCCAGCGCGGCTTGTCTGGCGTCTTTATTTTAAAATGATGCCAAACGCACATTCCACAATAGGTACTTCTTCACTTTCGTAAAGCTCCACAAACTGGAAATTATCTCTTTCTGGCCACTTTCTTCTACGCGGCACAGGAATTTCTTACAAAGACGCCATCTTATTTTTGTTATTGCATCGAAGTCAACTAAGATGAGTAGAGCGCGGTCCGAGTTGGCTTTTTGATACGAGTGCACTAAAGTGGTCAGTGTACACGATACGAGTAGCATCTTAGTAAACTCGGCCCGAGCGCAATAAGACCGCGAAAACCCGGCTTAAGGCCAGGTTTTGACGGTCTTAGTACGCTCGGACCAAGTACGCCTTCCGAGTAAACTAACGCTCCTGATTGGACGGTTTTTCGTGACAACACCAAAATAGGTAATCAGAAGCATTAGTTTACTCGGATGGCGCACTCGGACCGAGCGCACTAAAACCGTGTAAACGCGGCTTAACTCAATCAAAGGAAGGGACTGTATCGCCATTTGCCTGACGCTTATATTATTTAGAGAGCAATATTATAAGACTTGATTGTGGGTAAGGCGTCAATAAGGCGGACCTGGGGATGCGAATGGCGAGAGACTACGAAAGACTACAGAAATCCTACTAATGAGATCCCTTTGTATGTCCCCACTGTTGGGACACGGGTCTCTTCCTGAATCGCAGGAAGGTGAGGCCACTCCACCACGGGTCAAGTCCGGGGTGGTGGAGGATTGTAAGACAGTGGCGGGCCTAACTGTCAGAAGTTATCAACTGTCATTACATGTCAGCCGGCACCAACTAGATGACGATGATCACGATGGCGATGATGATGGTGGTGATGATGATGATGAGCGTGCTAACAAATAGTTGTCCAGTCCCTTACTTTAGTTAACTATATTTTAATGGTGTTTTAGTGAACCGCGTTTAAATGCACTGTGTGTTTATTATCAAAATTATCCGTCTTATAAAGAACACGAAATCCTTTGAAACACTAGTTTAAATCTGTGGTTAAATCTTTCTTTTCACCACGGGCTGTGTAAACTGCATCAGAGGATTGAAAGTAAAAAGTAAAATTTGTTTATTGCTCTTAACTTAAAAATAAATACATTTTCGAAGTCTTGATGTATTGTTTTTTTTATAAATATTGTGTTTGTGTTAAATGCTTATTATACAACATTTGGTTGTTTTAAAACTAAGTTTAAGTACAGTTTTCTTTTGTCACTGTGCATTTGAGTGCGGCGTTTATAGTAAGTAGGTATGCAAGTCTCTAATCTAAGATGGAGATGTAAGAATAAATAATTTTAAATCTGGTGCTCTGTGTTTTATTCAGTAAATAATATGGAAGAACTATGTATATCAAGTGTTAAATTATTTATTTAGTTTAATTGATAAGTATTATGTATGTATTATTTTGTTATATCAATTTATATATCGTAGGTTGCTATTATTCTACGTTATATGCATAGTCTATTTGTTTTTAGATGTAGTGTAACACCACCACATTTTTTTATCGTCATTATACTTAAGTTGCTAACTAGATGGCGCCACTTGTATTATGCATCGCGGTATGATTTTGTCTTCGTATACATAATATTATATGTCGTCCGCTTAGTTCTGATTATTGACACTGGATGACGATATTCTAATGCATCGCGGTATGGTTTTGTCTTTTCAACGTCATATATACTGCCAACTGTTTAGTTTCTTTTTTAAAATACTAGATGTCGCCGTCCTTATTTTGCATCATAGTATAAGAAAGTTTTCTCGCTTACATATAAGAGCCCTTGGGTCATCGTTTATTGCTGTTCGCTCCCGATGTGGGTTTAGGGGTCTTTAGGACCAAAACCAGTCCCAAGGTGGTGTTTAGTGGGTAGGCGCACTTCTTGTGAGTCCCACATTGGCAGCACGGCCGGGTCCGTGCTGTTATGCATGAGCATTCACCACCTCCCTCCCCCCGTGTCCTCGGGAGGGTGCCCTTTATAGGATTTAAAAAAAAAAACGTTTAATGCGCCCTCCTCGGCCTCGAGGGGGGTCGCTCCCGATGTGGGTTTAGGGGTCTTTAGGACCAAAACCAGTCCCAAGGTGGTGTTTAGTGGGTAGGCGCATTTCTTTTGAGTCCCAAAGAGTACATAACCATTACGTTTTAAGAGACGGGACCTCCTTACATGCTTTTGTAATGAGTTTAGCCCCGTTAGCAATACCAACCAATAGAGCAACTTCCACTTACATTACTACATTTATCGATATCGATAAATAATCTAGGAGTGATCGTTGCAAAGACGAACCGTTTTATAAGACCGTTTTTTTTCCGCGACGATAGGACCGTTTTACGTTTCATTATAAAGCAGTGCCAGAGACTCTAAAGCAGTGCCAGCGTTCGTTCGTCGCGAGACCAGTCCTTAGATTATTTGACGCGGATATGTCCTTTAGTGCTATATTAATAGAGCCTAGAACGTAATGAGATCATTGCGACGTCGTCGTCGGCTCCTTGCTCGTTCCGTTCGTTTTGGTCTGTGATACAATAAAGTAATCTTTATGTCTATGAGTATACAGTCGAATATCGTGTAAAACAACTTATTTTTTCCGATGTTTCGTGATTTCGTCTCGTTCGCACTCGTTTGACCGTCCTCTGCGACTTGCTCGTTCGCATACAATGAAACCAGTTGCGAACGAGGACCGTTTCGAGGACCTGTTTTCGTTCCAGAAAAAACGGTTGCGTTTCGTCGTCGAAATATCGGACAACGACCCACTCCTAAAATAATCATCCAGGGGCTTCGCAGTTAGCCTAAATTATTAAAAATCTATGTTTTCAATAAATCGAGAAATGAAATTAGTATTTTATTATTTATTATCAAATCACAATAATTGTGGTCAAGGTCTATTGAATTAATTTCAGCAGCTATTTGGTTTTTCTTTAGAGATGTCCAATCTGAGCGAACTTTATCAATCGGTGGTTTGGATTCAGGTGCTGAAATCGTCAAAAAAAGTTAAGTTGACAAGATACACACAGCTAGATATTGAAAAAACTTAACACAAAAATTTTTAACTAGAAAACTTTCTAATATGTGCCGCGTTCCGCCATGACATTTGAGAAACTTAGATTAATCGATTTCCCATCTGAATTATCTCACTGCTGTGATAATATGTGCAATGTTTTAAACCACAGATTAATTATAGATAAGGTATGTTCGCCTAATAAGGACCAGGTTTTTACAAAACTTTATAAATCGAAGTATTTCAATTCAAATAACATCTAAAATGTAGAAATTGCTCATACTTGAAGTAAACACGTTGCCTAAAAATAGGGTACGGTAAGTGAATTGATGACAAATTAGGTTTTTAAAAAGCTTGTCAATGGACCTTATTATGAATAAGTGATCCCAATAAGGCTCATTGCTATTCCGTAGATATTTTCGGAACTATAATAATTTATTATTTTATTTCAATTGTGTTGCTAACAATTACTATTGTTTTTGTCATTCTCGATAGATTAATCCATAAATTTATAAAAATTAAAGTGATGATCCTTATAAAGGCTATAAAAACTTAAAGTCAGAATAATTTATTTGATTTAAGTTTTTTAATAAAACAAAGTTTGGTTTGGTATTGCTATTTACTAACTGAAATAAATGAAGATACTTAATTAAGGAAATTTTCAGTAATAGCTCTTGGGCCTTATTAAGTCTATACAAATCACAATTTTGGCAGGGGGCCTTATTTGGACTACGAGATAAAATCATGATGTACGAGTAACTTAAACTCCGTGACACAAAATGATCTACGTAAGTAGGCAACATGAACGAAGTAAGGAAATTAAGTGAACAGGGTACCTACGGACAAACATGCACTTAAAAATAATTTGTCACAAACTGTCTCATACGCTTTTGTACTTATTAAAATAATACGAACTTCAAAATTTAAAACAAAAGAAAAACTCCTAACAAAAGTTACATAAGAAATCAGATCATAACTTATTTAACCTTAATAATGTCATACGTAAATAAAATCTGGAAAAATAATTAGTTTGAAAACGATAACAGCCCTCACACTAGCGATTTGAAAGCTATGTGATTGCGCAGCGCAGTAAAATCTTATGAGCATTCCGGACATAAAAAGTCATCTAAATCTTCTTTGGTTAAGCCAACACATTCCTCGTGATACCACAATGTGCATTTTTTGCATTGCCGCATATCTGCTACATTATTCTTTTTGCAAGCAGGACAGTACCAGTCTTCCTTAGTTTTATTTACTTTATCAATTTTTTTCTTCCGTATCAAATTCTCTTTGGTTTCATTTTGTTTAGCTTTAGATGTAGTAGTAGCAATTTTACAAGATTTTTTTTTTTTTTCGTCCAGTGTTGTCTTTTCTTTGTTAGCTTTAACGTTCTTCTGCTCTCTTTTATCTTTTTTGGTTTGCTTTTCAGAATTCTTTTCTTTTTTCTTTGCTTCTGTCTCTTTGAATAAATCTTTGGTTATACGTTGTCCAATATAATTTAACGCTTTGCGCCTTGGCTTTGCCTTGGTTTGGGCATAATTAGGAGTTGGAATAAATTCTTGAAAAGGTGTCCTTTGCACACGAGAAAGTTGTTTACTTCCGCTAATTCTTAATAATGGGATGTTGTCATCATCGGACGAGTCTGTCTCGATCACTTTTGATGTAATCTTTGATGTAATCTCATTTTTTTCTTCGTCAGATGCCGAAGAGGATGACGTATAAATTCTGGTATTCCTTGCTGGATATTGTCGATGTATTGGCAGAATGTATTCAATGTCTGAACCTTCAGACGGAGAAGATAAAAGTGTGGGTGGACGATGAATATGCAGTCCTGAAGGGCCAGGAACGGGTGTGCTGTAGCGAACATTCTCCATTGGTGCATTGTTTGTGATTGGATCTATTTCCTCCAGTGCTGATTCTGTAGAAGAGCTGTAATCCACTAATTTTTGAAAACGATAAACTGCCTGTTCCATTTGTTTTTTTGCTGGAGATAAATTTTGAGCCGAGTTATCTTCCTCATAGAAAGTGACGTCTGGGTCGAAGCTGGCATGTGGCACTTGAATGCATTCGGGAGAAATGGGTGCTGTCACTGTAATTTCAGTAGTTGAGGGCGTTAAAGTCAAACCGGTCAGTATAGACGGCGCAAAAGCTTCTTCTGGGATTGCACTTGGGTCCCATGGATATAGACCGGTTGCCCTGAATCCGTTTGCAATGTTGCTTTGAGTCATGCACTTTGGCCACACCTTTGTCAAAATTTTATTGAAACGAGCTTTAGTGAGCTTTTTCTGTGGGTTTTGGTAATTAAACTGTAATACCTGTTCATCCCAGAAGTGCTCGAAAGGCTTGTTGACCGATTTGTCGAGTGGTTGCAGCTCATGGGTTGTGTTCGAAGGCAAGCAATAAAGGACTATGTCCTGTTCTTCCGCTGCATCAACAATGTCGCAATCTAAATGTGATGAAGCTCCGTCAAAAATAAGAAGGCACTTCCCTGGAGATTTGTATTTTGCCAAGTGGTTGATAAAATCCACGAAAAGTTCAGTGGTCATAGAACCTTTCGGGGCCATTTTGACCAAGGTCCCGGGGGGTAGATTTTCTTTAAATTCATCACGCATTCTCTTACCCTTGAAGAGAATCATTGGAGGAATGGCCATCCCAGCAGCATTCACGCACATAGCTATAGTCACGTTTTCGGCATGCTCTTGGGCAATGAGATGGACCCTGCGAGAACCTTTTTCAGCCAGTACTTGTGGTTGCCGATGAACTGTGAGCCTGCACCCCTTTTCATCAATGTTATATAGACGTTCCGGGTTTTCATCTATATTAAGGTCGTCGTAGATTTCACGTATTGCTTTGAAATGCCGTTCAACTATAGGCTTATTCAGCTTCTGAGCCCTTGCTGGGTTCATGAATTGTGCTTTACGTCTTGATATATCTTTATTTCTTGCCAGGAAGTTTTTCAGCCATTTTCTGCCAGCTGTGGATGTTTTGTCACTAAAACAGTTTTGTATGTTGTGTTTCTTACAAAACAAATACGCGTGTTTACGTATTAGTTTTGGGGTCAGAGGAACTCCTATTTTTGAAAACTTTTTTATCCTTTCTGCCAAATCCTTTTCTTGTGCTTCCGTGAAAATTGCTTTTCTTCCCATCCTCTTTACTGTTTGTCCGGACTTTATATGATTCTTGAGAGTTCGTCGTGGTATATTGTATTTCAAAGCGGCCGCACGCTCCGATACCTGGCAATTTTTTACTTCTTCCAAAGCATTTTTCAGATCGCTTTGAGTCCATGCTATACCACGCTTTTTTTTCTTTGTTGGTTCCATAACTCTTGCTTTTCTAAAAAAAAAAAAACTTTTATTGTGTTTCATGTAGTAATAGTAGGTGTGTTATGTAGTTAAATCGTTATCTTATGTCTGAGACTTTGAAACTGTCGACACTTAAACGCTTCCCATAATTCAAAGTAAGTCATATTGACCGGAAAGGAAAAAGCGTTTTGTATTTCTTGGCAAGAAGGTAATTCACAAAGATTGACGGCAGTAGCTGGCCAAAGGCTATTGAATTTTTTAAACACCTAATAAGGTCCGGTCCTTATTAGGTGACAAATAGGTGGACTTTCTTAGGCACATCGCCATCGCGGAATAAACCAGTCAAAATCGACATAAAAAAACAGTGGTTTCAATAACTTACCTTCGCAATCCACGCACAAATGTTACTTATTCCTTTACATTTATAACTTTCTTGCAAAAACCAAACACGAACACTCCAATTAGTCAAAATAACACTAACAAATTTTATAAATCCACCTACTAGTCGTGACGTTTACTGCAGAGGCAGCCATACTGACAAACTGGTGGCGTAAAATACAATGAATGCCAATGCGCTTCAATGATTGGTCAATTATGAGCGTTGGCGCGAAATTTGATTTGTATTTAGTATTGGGAGCGGGATTTTTCAAACGGTGGCTCTTTTTAGGAACCGGTCCTTATTAGGCGAACATACCTTACGTTGTACAGTGATATAGTCGGAATATTGACCAAAGCTGCAGAAAGTAGCTTTGGAGTGTCTCATGATATTATAAAGAAGAAACGGGTAGTTGTTGGCTGGAATAAGCATGTTTATGATGCACATAAGGCTGCAAGGATACATTTCCATGAGTGGCTACAGCAAGGTAGGCCTACTACAGGACGCATTTATGAGCAAATGGCGATGTCACGGCGAGTCTTTAAATCCAAATTAAAATGGTGCCAAAATAATGCCGAGCAAATAAGGATGGATATTCTGGCCACACACCACGCACAAAATAATTTTAAAGATTTTTGGAAAAATACAAATAAATTAAGTCCTAAACCCAGTGTTCCTCTTAATGTCGATGGGGTGACTGAACCGACTGAAATTGCTAACCTATTCATGGAGCATTTTCAAGTGGAACCAAGGACTCGTGCGGATAAGCCGAAGCAGCTGCCGCCGTTGCTGGATGCTAAGATCCCTCCAAAGTCCTTAATAAACAGAACAGCGAAAGACGTGTTTTCAGTTATTAAAAATTTGTCGAGAGGTAAATCTCCAGGACACGACGGACTTAGCATTGAGCACCTTCGGCATGCTGGGCTCCATCTGCCACGGATCTTGTCAATGCTTTTCAACTTCTGTGTAAGACATTCATACTTCCCAAATGAATGCATGAAAACGGTGGTTGTGCCAATAATCAAGAACAAAACGGGGGACTCATCTGACAGGAGCAACTACAGGCCCATTTCATTAGCTACTATCATTGCCAAAGTGATGGACAGCTTGCTGGACCGCATATTGTGTGGACACTTAAAATTGCATGATGCACAATTTGGTTTCCGTTCTTGATTGTCCACTGAAAGTGCAATACTTTGCCTTAAGCAAAGCATGTTGTCCGTTATTACACTGATGGCCAGACCCCAGTATACGCCTGCTTTCTGGACTTGTCTAAGGCCTTCGATTTGGTGTCCTATGAGTTGCTCTGGTACAAGATGCGATCGGAGACCTCATTACCGGAGGAGTTTATCACGTTTCTTGATTATTGGTACAATAACCAAAACGAATGTTGTGAGATGGGCGGGGGCAGTCTCGGACGAGTACAGATTGAAATGTGGTGTGAGACAGGGAGGGTTAACATCTCCTCGTCTCTTTAACCTGTACGTGAACGGGCTGGTGGAGGAACTCAGTAGCGCTGGTGTCGGCTGTTCCATAGAAGGCAAATATATTAATAATATAAGCTACGCCGACGATATGGTGTTGCTGGCTCCCTCCATAAGCGCGTTGAGAAAACTAGTAGGCATATGTGAGACATACGCCGGGGCCCATGGGCTCAGGTACAATGCAAGGAAAAGTGAACTCTTAGTTTTTCAAGCACGCGGTCGAAAGGTCACCACTGTACCACCTGTGTACCTAGAAGGAGTTGAGCTAAACCGAGTCTCGCGGTTCAAGTACCTGGGTCACTGGGTCTCGGATGACCTCTCCGACAATGAGGATATTGAGAGGGAACGCAGGGCGCTGGCTGTCCGAAGCAATATGTTGGCTCGTAGATTTGCACGAAGTACAGTGCCCGTTAAGATGACGCTATTTAAAGCTTTCTGTCAGACTTTTTATACGTGCAGTCTGTGGGTCAACTGTACGCAGAAGGCAATCAGCGCCCTGCGCGTTCAGTACAATAACTCGCTCAGGATGTTGTTGGGGCTGCCGAGGTACTGCAGTGCATCATTTATGTTTGCTGAGGCTCGCATAGACGGCTTTTATGCAATTATGCGGAAAAGAGCTGCCTCACTGCTCAGCCGGGTCCGAGGCAGCGCTAACAGCATCCTGGGAGCTATAGCCGGCAGATATGACTGCCCTGTCATGTGGTCGATGGAACAGTGGCATCTCAAGTAGTGGCTACGCAAAATATTTTATTTAATTTGTTATTTAAAAATGTACTGGTATTTTTTAATTTTTTCAATTTAACATTAAATGTAATTTATTTACTTATTTATTATTATATATCACAATTGTAATTTTATTTTGTTTCTTGTATTGTTAATTAATTTTAATTTAAAAAAAAATATATGGATGTAATTTCTGAAATAAATTTATTGAATTGAATTTGTTGAGTTTTTAGTTTGACAGCAAAGAAAGAGTAAGTAGTACCTATTATAGAGTGAGACAAATATACAGGGTGTGTCGTAAATAATGGATAACCCTGTAGCTGCTGACTAGCCACATAATCATCTATTACATGTCCCACTTTAATCGTCATTTGGCCAAGCATTTATGAAATATAATTTTATTTTTTATTTTCAAAAGAAATATTGCTATTTTTACAAAATTGGCTACCATTTCCACAAATAAAGAGGTTTTTTGGTTCTGTTTTCTGTTTCTATTTTCTGAATATCTGTACTATTACTTGAATTAGAATAAAATAAGATAGTATTAACAATTATTTAAGAATAAATAGTTTTTTTTAGACCTAATTTTCAAGGTCATTTCTGCCGGACTATGTAACTTTGACTGAATTTTCTTAAAAAAAAAATGTATAGCACTCAAGTGGCCCATTATTTTAAAAAGTTGTCCACTTCATACAGATTCTAAAATGGTGTCATAGTAAAAGGTACCTTGTCGCAATACAGAGTTATTACAATTTATCCAGAAAATGGGCTAAAATTAAAAGTTACGTGTATTAAATTTTAACGTTTTAAATTCGTTGTGAATTGCTTGTGATTAAACCTTCGTTTCGTTGTGATTTAACGATCGTTTAAGGCTAAGTTTAAGGTCCTTAAACGATCGTTCATAATCATGTGGGTAAAGTGATATCATTCCGATGTAAAAACACCTAACTGCAAAGTTGATGCAATTTATCGCTGCCCGTACGTAATACAGAGAATAGTGTAGAGGTTCGAAAAATTTCACTGATGCCGGTGAGTCGCCCATTAGCTCAATTGGAAGAGCGCTGGCACGGATAGCCAGAGGTCGCGGGTTCGAATCCCGGCATGGGTGGAATTTTTAGCCTCTACATAGGTTTTTAAAATTGTCCTTAGGACGGGTTAGTGCATTAAAAATAAAAATAGTATAAGAAAAGACGTTTTAAAAGAAAACACCGAACTTTTGTCCAGTCCGGTCTCTTGATGTCCGTGTTCCGAAAGGTCCTCGGTAACCTGAGGGACTATTGTACGGGGTACTCTTAGTCCTTCGTGTGCGTTATTCAATACAATTTATAAGATCTATATCGACGGACAAAAAAGGGGGATAGTCCTTCGTCTGCGCAGGCCTTAGGTAATATTAACTAAAAAATCCCCCGTGGCCTAACCAACCGTTATTAATGTTGAGTCTAAGCGTCTTTGTCCTTTCCCATTTTTCAGGCGCTGGATCTAAACTATATTCATATTTTGGTTTCCATAATTATTATGGAAACTATTATAGCTAAGAGTGCAGAGTTTTCAAAATATGAAGGAAGCAAATTGGCACTCATTGCTGCCCTATAGTTATTCAGTGATGCCACGAAAGTTTGGTGATATGCCTAGGTGACCGGTCAACCTGACGTCAGGATGTCAGTACGGTCACCCTGAAATGTTGTTTCTCTTCTAAAATATGATGGACGAAATTCTTTACTTAGAGGAAACAAATAGAAGCAATAGGGCACTAAATATTCATCACAATTTCCGACGATAATACGAGTAGCGGGTCATTCTGACGCTGACAATTTCGTAATGTTAATTCGGCTTAACACCTCGGAGGCACAACCAGTAATATAAAGGCGAAAGTCAATGTGTGTAGGTATGTTATTTCTTCACGGCTAAACGGCTGGAGCGATTTTAATTGGTATAGAGTTAGCTGACAACCTAGATTACTCAATACTCAATAATTTAACACATAGGCTACGTTTTATTGTGAGAAAATATCTTATTCCCATGGGAAAATCGATAAACCTCGGGGCACAGCTAGTAAGAACTAAATTATGGTCTAACTAAAGTCTAAACACTCGTCACCAAATATAATTTGAATACTTATTGGCGAAACCACGCAATATCAAGACAGGAAGAAAACCCATCACCCAAGAAAGTGCGCCACAAATACAATTTTCCGCGCAATTCTGCAATAAAAATGGCGGACGTAACAAAGAAGTTTCGCGCCAACCTGTGACCCCAATGGGGAAGTTGACCCAATCTAATCCAGCTAGACAGCTGCGTCCAATTAACTAAGGAAGTTTACAAGACTTTGTAGTCGCTGAAACACTGGGCCCCTACTTTGTTGCTTCCTTTGGCATATCTGGGCTTATTTTGTAGCGGGGCCCGGGGCCTGAACCTAAAAGTGATGAATGACTTTCTTCTTAGCCAGCTTTAGCCACCCACTGCTAATTGTAGGTCCCTTTCAATGCATTAGCGTCATTACCCAGTCCTCTCTCCTAAGTAGATAGATGGAAGATATAATATTCTTTATTGTACCTACACAGAAATTACACGGAGGTGATAAGGCGGCCTTATTACTAAAAGCAATTTCTAAGTATGTTAACTGGTTAGCATCCCTATTGGGGGACCGAAATTGGTTACCCTTCCTAGTGGGGGACCATCCTTAGTAAATTGGGTATTGGGGGGACACTCGTGAATAAATTGGTTACCCTACCTATTGCGGGGAAACTCATAAGTAAATTGGTTACCCTCCCTATTGCGGGGACACTCCTAAATTGGTTACGCTCCCCATTGGGGGACACTCTTAGCTAAATAGGTTACCCTCCCTATTGGGGGACCCTCCTAAGTAAATTGCTCCCAATTTACTTAGGAGGATCCTCCCCACAGGGCGAGGATCCTCCTGAGTAAATTGGTTCGGTAGGTATCCTATTGGGGGGACACTTCTAAGTAAAATGGTTACTCCTGGGGCGCTACTACCTATGTTACTTCTCCACTGTATTGACTCTCCGATTTAACCAACTAAGAACTGTGAAATACATTATCCACATATTTTGATGTTTTGGAAAACTTAAAAATTCAAAAACTTACACAGTAGGATTTTGTTGACATGTGCAACTCCAAAATTTTCTCTACAATACCTACATGTGTAACGGTGCAAACCTTTCTACACCATGTTTTTTATGTTTTAGTGTCTTAGTGTACTAAATTAGGTTTTTGTTTTAAAGAAATATTTGCCCTACGTGTCCAAAGCAACATACTATTAAACGTGGATACCTGAGTGACTGCGGTGTTCACTTACTTATGCGCCTATTTATAGAGGCGCTTGTAATTGCCAATCCGAGGTGGGCACGCGTTGTAATTAAGTCCAAACTCTTCCACTGAGAGAGGCCAAACTCTTCCACTGAGAGAGGGCCTATGCCACGCGTGGCATGTTATACCTAGGCTACAAAAAACAAAGGCCTGTAGCCGTTTCTAAGAAATGGACGCTTATGAATCGATGGATTGAATATTTGATTATAGTTGCATTAAAATGTAAAAATTACTTTGCTAAATTCCGCCAAATATCCCAGAGGCACCATGCGGTTAGTTAATGCACCGCCCTCCCTGCCACTTTTTCAAGCAGAAGCAAGACACGAACACATCACCACCGACACCAATACTTGTGTGAGAAAATGGGCGACTCGTTTCACCTCTAACACGTGGCATCCTCAGGCCACAACCACAGCACGTACTTGCGAGCCTGAGGATGCCTCAGGGAGGGCGGTGCATTAACTAACCGCCTGATGCTTCTGGGATATTTGGCGGAATTTAGCAAAGTAATTTTTATATTTTAATGCCATTATGGATTTCCGCAAAGTAACGCCTGATTCCATACAATATCTGGATAGTACTTCTTAGCGTGTCGATGGCAAGCCATACTTAGTCGTGAAAGTATTTGCCAATCAGCATAAGAGATTCCCTGATTGTTGCCCAGGGTGCGCCAGACGTACGGGCTCATTGAGCAGGTATCTACGTCGTTCGGGAAGGCTCCTTTCATCCACAATTGTGGATTATAATAGTAAAGTTTTTTTCTATACAAGACTAGTCAATACGAGCGGAGCCAACCAAGCCACGGGTTTCCTCACGATGTTTTCCTTCACAGTTATAGCGTGTGGTATTGCGGCAACAAATTCATAAGGCCGACTAAGCTGTCAGGATTGGTATAGGTGCTGGGCAAGCCTACACTATCTAAAACAAGGGACATGAGTCCCAGGCACTGCAGCATCCGAGTGGTCCCTTCACCCATCTAGTGTGAGTGAAGATGCCACTGGACGCTTTATAAATCATATAATTACGAAGATGCAGAGGCATACCTTTCTTATGTATAAGCATACCTACTAGCTGACCCAGCGAACTTCGTACCGCCTAACAGTCGATTCTTTTTTTTTTCTCTTCGTAAGAACCATCCTCGTACTTCAAGGAATATTCTAAAAAAAGATTTAACGAAATCGGTTCAGCTGCTCTCGAGATTTGCGCGTACCAACACATTCGGCGATTCATTTTTATACTATAGAGAAGAGAAGATAAGACAAGAATATTTATTATGTTGGTACCTTACTTTCCGCAAATAAGGAATTAGATAATGAAACTTTTCACGACGATGAACAGATGAATCGTTAGATCGTCTGTTGTAGTTACTTAAATCTAGTGGATGAAATAGTCGTATCATATACCTAGTGGCTAAGTACGAACAGGCCGAGAGATAAAGATAATTAACAAATTACGGATTTTCCTCTCAAGAAAAGCTGTATTTTTCATGCAGCGCTGAGTCCCGTAATCAAGTCTCTCAAGTCTTTGGATAAAACTGCGGGTCTGTGAATTACCGGCAGCTCCAGTAACCGAACGCAACAAGCAACACATTTTTTATCTAGATCATTTCCCTCAAGAACGAGAGCGTAGTGTTGTGCCCTTTAGCGATAGTTTTTTTATCGATAGGTACATCAGCTCTTTTCAAATTAAGAATGAAAACGTCGCGATTATATCTAACCTTCCTCCGATGCAGGAAGAGACCCGTGCCCTAGCAGTGGGGACATACATGGTTTGATATCGATATCTAACTCTACCTAAGTGAAGTCACTCAGGTGAGGTTAGATTATAATCACTACGTTCTCATATCACAGCGGTTGAAATAGCTATTCCTCGGTTGCTCGTTCGGTGAGTAAGCCCATACTCTCTCTCTGTTAGAAGACATAACATAATATTTACATTCAGGCACATGCATTGTTACTGGCCCCACACTGGGATACCCTGTGTCGACAGGCAGTAGATAGTACTAAGAAGAAAACTTAAAACGGAAATCCCGAATTGAAAAGGAACAGATTTAAAGCCCACCGATCCAGCTATAGCCAAGCTAGACCAGCCGTCAGCCTACGTCACTACCGCCGCCCGCTAACCCCACCTCGATCGTTGCCAACATTTGTCTCTTTAAGCTGTGCTGCTCGTACTGTTTGAATGTAAACTTTATCCTGTGCTGATTGAAAGGAGAAGCTCTAGCCGCATAGTTATTGAATTACCTACTTTGTCGTTTGAGTCAGTGTTCTTCTTTACAATGCAAGGAAGATTTTGTTATAACTAATTTAATGTGTCGTTGAAATAACGCAATTTTTTCCAACCGTTTCTTCAATATTTCTTCTAACCAAACCACTTCCAATATTAAGCAAACATTCAAGATTAATTTTTTTTTAATAATTTTTTTTATCTTCTATGTAGGTATAGTTTGGCAAAAGAGTCTAAAAATTTAAAAACAAAACTTTGTATGGAGAAAAATCACTTTTTGCGACTTTAGTATAGATATTGTTGCCATAATTAATGTCTTGACTTTTTTGCCAAGCTGTAGGTACTACATAAATATTCGACTCCGTAAAATGTGAAGCAACACGCTTTCAGGTTTTGAGATGGACTAAAAATCAGGACGTTATTTTCAACTATCGATAACTGCCTGGAAACAGCAACACTTGTTCTTATAATAAGCTGCAAAGGGCAACTCTAGATTGTTCATTAGATCGTCCGTTATGTAGAGCTTGCATTTTTTAATTCAGTTTATTCCTTTCTTTATTATGTAGGTACTCGTCATTAAAGATGGCGGGAGTAGCGACGAATATTTTCCCGCCAATGGTTACAGTTTTTGACAGTTGTTAATGTTGCTCTTCATCTGGCAAGCTGTCTAGCTCGCACAATCTAACATAGGTATTTAATAACTTTAACAAAATATTTCTTTAATATGAAATAGCTTATGTATGTATACCATTTGTTAAAATAATTAAATATGTTAGAGATCTTAGGTAAATGTGGTTTTGTTAGATAATAAAATAACGGGTATTCAGGAAACATTTTTTTAAAATACATTTAAAAAATATTTAATTATTTTAACAAATTGTTTACTTTACCTACTTTAAGTTACAATAATTAAATAGGTTAGAGATAATAAATGTGGTTCTGATAGATAGTAAAATTATGGGTATTCAAGAAATAACTTGTACAATTATATTCTGATTGTACCTTGCTTTTGACTGAGAAAAACATGTTATGCAAATTTTGGAAAAATCTATGTACTGTCATTTATCAAACTATCGATATGTATCGATAGGAAAACAACCGACCACATTTATCAAAAGTATACAAATTTTATTAAAATCACAAAAAATGTGAGATTGTGCGTGTGACCTAACTTAAGCCTTAAAAAAAAGAAAAAAAGGTTTTCGAGGTTATATTCAGTTCAGCATTTCGGATAGAGAAAACACGATTGCTTTCCACGGTACCTCGAAACAAATTGTAGGTATCAATTTCACTTTACATATCGCGGTCTACCTCCCTCTGATTAGAATTTGAGGCCCGTCCACTCAATCCTTATTGTCAGTTTGAAACTAAATGTAATCATGACAGGTCGATGTTAATTTGAGAGCCGACCGTTTCCGAACGATGTAACGATGTTCCTATCCCCCTATCAATGCTCGGCGAGGAGGGAGCTGCATACTTATTATGAATTCGGGTTCGATCCCCAGTGGCACGTTGCAGCTGATCAAGCTTTAATTGTTTATTTGAAACGGCACTCCAACGGTTATCCTAGACATATATTATTAGGTACAGATTATTCGATTACGTTAAAATACAGCCAGGGGGCCAATTCTCACCTTGTTAGCAAATAATTAGTATAGGTACGGCTCTAAGACTTGTTTTTTACATAAAAAGAAGAGAGACAGTGACAGCCAAAATCTGTATTCTGAACGCCATGCTATAGAATTCGAATGACAAAATAAATGTCTGATGACTCTGTCGAGTGGTCCTCTCTTATTTTTTTGCGACAAATGCCTTCGGATATTTTGCGTTTACGCTTTCAATTCGTATATGCGAGAGTCGGCTCTCAAGGAGCCAATTCCCACTAGCAAATAAGTCGTATACGACTGTAAGGCTTATATCTTGGAACTCTACGTAAAAAGTCGAGCGCCAGCCACAATCTGTATTCTGAACGCCATGCTAGATTGAATTTGAATGAGAAAATAGATGTCTAATGACTCTGACGAGTTTAACTGTAGTGCTGTTATATTTGATGTTCATGTACTCGTATGCCTATGTTATGTTCTAAAGTATTGTGCCGTTAAATAAATGTTTTATCTTATTTTATCTCATCTCATCTCATCTCATCTCATCTCATCTCATCTCATCTCATCTCATCTCATCTCATCTCATCTCATCTTATCTTATTTTACCTTATCTTATCTGTGTAAAGGGAGTGACGGAAAGTTACATAAGTACCTATTTATTTAGCGAAATTCTCAATTCAGAAACCGGCCCTAAGTTACTTAAAATACTGAATAAATTACTTAAATTAAGTTTACATAGAAAAGTAAGACAATATACATCCTTTACTTAACGTTACGCCCAACATGTACCTAACAACATTTACCTAAAGCCGATATCAACACTTGTATGTCCCCACTGCTGGGGCACGGGTCTTTTCCTGCATAGCTGGAAGGTGAGGCCATACTCCACCACGGGGGCCAAGTCCGGGTTGGTGGAGGATTGTAAGACAGTGGCGATGGCGGATCTTACTGTGTGAAGTTGTCGAGATGCCCTGAGCCTATGACATGTCTTACAATCCTCCACCAACCCGTCGAGGAATGTAAGACAGTGGCGCGCCTTACTGTTAGAAGCCCATAAGGCCCATCAGCGAATCATTAATTTAAAAAATGTACCGACTAGCAGGTACAAACAAGGCATGAAACTTGAAGAAATCATAAAGCTCAAAATGGCGGGGCCCCATGAGCGTTATGCTCGCTCATGCAGGTGGCGGTTATGTAGCATGCTAATATTTATTTACAACACCACATTTTTTTGTATGTAACCTCCATAATATGCGTGTCTCACTGCAGGCCCAAATTCCTCCCCCCTTTTAGATCAAGATTAACAAGACAACAATATTTACACGAAATTAAAATGTCCACCAAAATTTTTAATCCCGAATCCCGAGCTGGACCCATCGCGCTTCGCAAGTGAATGCCCACCTCGAGGGTTTAAAGATGGATTAATCCGGGACTCTAGGTTTGCAGGGGCCAATTTGTTGCGTAGATTTATTGGCGCAAAACCCTTTTGGAAACTGGGGATTACAGTATCTCGCCCCGAACTGACGAAGGTGAGAGGTTTCACTAAAGAATGTCCTCTCATACCATTGTGTTTAGACCTTACGCACGCTCGCGAAGGCTATATTTGTGGATTTGTGTTTTTTTAGCCCTAACGTCCCACTGCAGAGCACAGGCCTCTTCTCAGAGACAGAGAGTTTGGACTTAATCACCACGCGTGCCCACCGCGGATTGGCTATTTCAAGCACTGCAGTATTTTAACACCTCAGACACTGAGATATCCTCATGATGATTTTGTTCACCGATAGCGAGTGATATTGCCACTGTAACTTCACAAATGTACATAACTTAGAAAACAAAGACATTTGTGTCTGTATGCTGTAGCTTGATTTTTTTTATTTTATTGTGTATTTTGTGCATCCTGCAAGCAATCCTGGCGACGGACGATCATCGCAGAGGCGGCGACTATCGGCAAAATAGACGTTGAGCGAAACGAAACGCGAAGCTCAAGACCGTGAGGGATGGCGAATCATTGTGGATGCCCTTTGCCCCATCCAGGGGACATAGGAACTTAAGTCAAAAGTAAGTCATTTTGTGCATAAGTATCTGTATCATCAAAATTACCAGTTGTCCGCGAAAACTAATGCGACCCTAAATTTCTAAATTAAATACCGCTACGAAGCCGAATTTGAAGGGAATGCAAATTTAATTAACAACAAATTTTTTTTCAATTACTTATTGTGTTGTTATCGTTTTACTGTAGTATTCATTTTATCTTAAAGATGGTAACACACAATAGTATTCAACTTGGTGTGACTGCAGTGAAGTTACTATATACTTTTCAATTATGACGGTTTATTCACGCTCTCCGAGATTAAAAACACTGTGATACTCGATGCCTAAACTATCTATAATATATTACACATTTTTTTTTTATTTATAATGCACTAACCCGTGCTAAGGAACAAATTTAAAAACCTATTTAGAGGCTAAAAAAAAATGTGTAATCATGTGGGTACAGTGATATCGTTCCGATGTTAAACCTAACTGCAAAGTAGGTAGTCGGGGCTGTAAGTAATGCAATTTGCTTAAGTCAGATGTCGCTGCCTGTACGTAATACAGAGAATATTGTAAAGAGGTTCGAAATTTCACTGATGCCGTGAGTCGCCCATTGGCTCAATTGGTAGAGCGCTGGTACGGATAGCCAGAGGTTGCGGGTTCGAATCCCGGCATGGGTGAAATTTTTAGCCTCTAAATAGGTTTTTAAATATCTATAATATAGGTAAAGTATCTACGACATTGCACGGAATTCTCAGTGCGCGAGTCTGACTCGTACTTATCCGGTTTTTTGTTATATGAAATCAAAAGGTTTATTCAAAATAGCAGAAGTTGCGGCTTAATGAATGTTACAATTCAAACTAGGTGTCCATTTCAAAATCTAGATCATTTTGGAGAAAAAAAAGGAGAAAAATCTCAGAACTTAGTCTTTTCAAAGTCCTTAATTAACAGACTTTACATAATTATTATAAAACATAGAAGTCATGCATTGTACTGGCTTTATTTCCAAACATCATTATAATTTAAATAGTCCTTTATTTTATTGAAATTCTTTTGGCACAAAGTGCACTTAACACATTTTTTTTAAATTAATCTACGAAAAAAAAAATCGACATGGCATACATTTCTGTGATTGCCCAGTTAACCTTCTGCTGTTAAATACCACGTGGGGCTTTTTATAAGGCCACTAATTTCCATTGGATGGCAATTAAGATACTTCTCTGCCTAAATAAATATAGATTTTCGGGCGTTTTAAATTGGGAATCGATTTCGGTTTGTTGGTTTGTGAATTTATGGTTATTGTAAGAGTTAGGACACCGGCCTCCTTGTAGTTGCGTTACTTACAATGGTAAGTGGTAAGGTCGAGAGCACATCAACCTTTACATCATCATCAAACCATTATTTCCCCACCGAGGGGCAGGGTCTCTTCACTGAGGAAGGTAGGTATAGGCCATACTCCACCACGGGGGTCAAGTCCGGATTGGTGGAGGCTTGCAATAAGACTAGTGGCTGGTCTTACTTTCAGAAGTTTTCAAATCGCCCTAAGGCCTCTGACTTGGCTTAACGATTGCCATACTTTACATACTTGCTATTTACTCCGAAGCATTCTTGGGCTAGTAGAACCGAGTGATTGGAATCCATCACATGGATTACGAAACGCCGGCGCGGTCAGGTATTGGTTGGGTGACCATCCCGTGAATATCGCTAAAGGCGTTTTATGCGAGCGCTTCCGTCCTTCGCAAGGCTCGCTAAGCCGTTGGTGCCGGCTGTCATGTAATCAGAGGCCTTATGGGCGGTTTGATAACTAGATAATAATAGTTAGATAAGATAATAGTTTATTTTTCTGTCCACAAATTACATTCGTATACAAAGAGACATTGGATAAATGATACAATACAAAAGAATGTACTATTTGTGGAAAGACTGGAGCCTAAACTAGATCAAGAGATCTGTATCTTAGGTTACCAGGCCTCCCGGTCTACAAAAAGAACGGTATCATAGTCAACTTCTGACAGTAAGGCCCTATCTTCCGTTAACGGATTGTATTACAATGAAAATTTATTTAACACGGCGATTTCAGTTCATTGCGAGAGACCCGGTTCAATCCGGGGTGCGGGCACGTACCAACTACTTTGTTTTGTGAGTTATGTACATTTTTAAAAACCTATTTAGAGGCTAAAAATTTCACCCATGCCGGGATTCGAACCCGCGACCTCTGGCTAACCGTGCCAGCGCTCTCCCAACTGAGCTAATTTTGCAAGTAATGCATAATTACTTCAGCTAGATGTTGCTGCCTGTACGTAATACAGAGAGCATTGTAAAGAGGTTCGAAATTTCACTGATGCCGGTGAGTCACCCATTAGCTCAGTTGGGAGAGCGCTGGCATTTTTATGCATATTTAGCGCATGGGTGAAATTTTTAGCCTCTAAATAGGTTTTTAAAAAATTGTCCTTAGCACGGGTTAGTGCATTAAAAATAAAAATAGTATAATTATGTAGGTACATTTGTGGTGTTATAGCAGCAATACCACTCGTTGAATGGGAAGGAACACATCGTGAGCCAAACTGAAGTCAGAGGTGTTCAATTACCTCAGCGAAATTTACGGTCGCATAAGTTGTCTCGGACAACTGGTAATTTTGCCGATACAGATACTTATGCACAAAATGCACAATAAAAGAAAAAAAAATCAAGCTAAAGCATACAGACACAAATGACTTTGTTTTCTAAGTTATGTACTTACATTGGTGAAGTTATACCTAGTGGCAATACCACTCGCTACCGGTGAACAAAATCATCTTGAGGATATCTGAGTGTATGAGGTGTTCAAATATGTCAGCGCTTGAAATTGCCAACCCGCGGCGGGCACGCGTGGTGATTAAGCCCATACTCTGTCTGGGGAAGGCCTGTGCCCTGTAGTAGGACGTTTGTAGGTTACATCACCAGCATCAGCCATTTGACGCCCAATGCAGGTTCGTCGAAAACACTACCTATTCATAAACCTATTTAGAGGCTAAAAATTCCACCCATGCGGGACTCGAACCCGCGACCTCTGGCCATCCGTGCCAGCGCTCTTTCCAACTGAGCCAATGGGCGACTGACCGGCATCAGTGAAATTTCGAACCTCTTTACACTATTCTCTGTATTACGTAGAGATTAGGTTTAGATTCTGGCTAACCGTGCCGCAGTCCCGTTCGAGTCCCCGCATGGGTGGAATTTTTAGCCTCTAAATAGGTTTTTTAAAATTGTCCTTAGCACGGGTTAGTGCATTAAAAAGAATAAATCTATTTATGTTTCCTGTATTATGTTCATCCAACCGATCACCTCATCTAATACTTGTTTATCAACACCAATTTTGTCGATGATTCGTTAAGTAAAATTAAATCATACTTTTGTAAAAGATAAGATAATAGGTAGTTTAATTTTCTGTCCACAAATTACATTCGTATACAAAATAACATTGGATAAATGATACAATACAGTAGAATGCACTATTTGTGGAAAGACTGGAGCCTAAACTAGATCAAAAGATCTGTATCTTAGGTTTCCAGGCCTCCCTGTCTACAAAAGAACGGTATCATATTCGACGCGTCATCAGCATAAGGTGTACAGTATTAAACGTTTGTACCTATGTAAAAACATGTAAAATATGTAAAAACTCTACGGTACTTACTTTAAGACCTTTCTTATTGACCTATCTATAGTCTAAATAAAATGTCCTTTTTAAAGGCTATTTTCTCCCCTATAGAATTGTAATTTAATTCACGAAATTATTTTCTATATTTGTTTTTAATTGTGATTTTCATACATACATACATACATACATACATACATACATACATACATACATACATACATACATACATACATACATACATACATACATACATACATACATACATACATACATACATACATACATACATACATACATAAATTCACGCCTGTATCCCAGAGGGGTAGGCAAAGACCAGGGACTACCACCGGCCACGATCCTGACAGATCATCTTCGCTTCATCAACGTTCATAAGTCGTTCGTGATTTTCATGTTAAACAAAAAGGCACGAGGCGTTTAACTTTGTTTTGTTATATATAACTTTGTACCTATTAAGATTAAGTAAGCAAATACGATCGACGACCGTGACGACCTCTGTGGCGCAGCGGTAGCGCATCTGCCTGCCATGTGAGAGGTCCCGGGTTCGAACCCCGGCTGGGGACAAAAAACCCCAGGTCTTGGATGTTTACATGTTTGTGATGTCGTTGTTTCTGGTTCCCACGACACAGGGTATCCTAGTGTGGGGCCAGAAGCAATGTATGTGCCTGTATGTAAATGTTAAAAAATGATGTGTTATTAACTTATTTGTTACGTTATTTTAAAAACCTATTTAGAGGCTAAAAATTCCACCCATGTCGGGATTTGAACCCGCGACCTCTGACTATCCGTGCCAGCGCTCTTTCCAACTGAGCCAATGGGCGACTCACCAGCATCAGTGAATTAGGTACGTTAAGTTATTGCGAAGTTGTTCTTGCATTCTTTCTGTTCCAGCACTGTCAAAGTCAAAAAACGATTTTCATCTCCCAATTCGTCAAGAAAACATGTTTCTGTCATAAGTATTTTCGATACAGATAAAATAACATGTCGATTATCAAAATTGCTTCGTAATAAAGTGTTTCGAATTGGCGTATTTAACCCTTGGGGTAGGTAAAGATTACCGACGTCATTTCGAAACCCTATTTATAGAAAGATGTTTCCCGAATGACATTAAACCGACCGATCACCTGATCGAATATAAAATAAATTTTTCGTCAACTTCTTCTTCTTCTTCAGGCTATATTAGTCCACTGCTGGACATAGCCCTCTCCTAATGAGCGCCAGAGCGCAAGGTTGTGCCATCATTGGGGAGTAATGCCCGTAATCTCCACGCTGGGCATGCGGGTTGGGGATCGCAGTTCGGTGGAATTGTACTGCAGGGGGCGCTGCTGCCCACCCCCCGGTTCGTGTCCCTTAGTTGCCTTTTACGACACCCGCGGGAAGAATTTGGGTTGGTGCTTTTCTCTAGGCCGACACCACACAGCAGTCAGCAGTTTTGTCAACTGAACCCTAAAAATAAGGCTATAGGTACAAATCACATAAATCACCCGGACAGATTGCGGTGGGTTTATTATAAAAGTGAATTTATTATTTGCGGTCTGATGTAAATAATCCATTTACCACTGAAATAGCGGGCTGATAGGCAATATTTAGACCAAATCTAGCAAACTGAGACCGCAACAGACATGCATTTAAAACCACGCACCGGTTCCATCCATTTCGTCCCACTGCTTGATCCCGGTTCTGGCGCCCATATATTCTAATAACTGATTCCGAACTAATAAAAAAATTCATTGAATACAATTAATTGTTTGCAGGAAGAGCCCTCCAACCAAGTGGGATGACGATCTGCGAAAAACTGCCGGCAGATGCTGGATGCGGCAAGTTGAAGACAGGGCGGTATGGCGCTCATTAGGGGAGGGCTATGTCCAGCAGTGGACTACATAATATAGCCTGAAGAAGAAGAAGGACTTCTGAAGGAAGAAGCACCAGTGCCTTAGTGGGGACATACAAGGGTTGATTTCGAATCAATTGTACGTTATTGCACACAAAATAATTAACACGATATTAAATTAGAAATAACTTGAAGAAAGGAGGGCTTATCTCTGTAAGAGAGACCCTGGAGAATTGGAACAGCGGTAAAAAACAGGTCTACACGTGTAAAAAAACTACAAAAATCCTCCACACTAACCTACTTAGGGCTGAAATAAATACACGTAAAAATGAATTAAGTACATAGTAAACAATAAATAAATATAAATCAATTACAATAAAAAACAGTGATTTTCCACTACAATTTTAGCGCCAAAAACGCGTGATGCGCCCCATCGTACTACATAATAATATGCAGTTCACTATATCAAATTCTGTCATTTTAGTAGCCACAAAACGCGCGATACGCGCCGTCATAAAATTCAAGGCAAGATTCAAGTGTGGCGTTTATTAATTTATTTTAATTAGTCAATTAATATACTGAAAATTCGTGACTTTTGCCAATTAAAACACGCGACTAGTGTCGTCATAAAACCCATTCCTGACAAGCCCCACTATGGCATACGTTAAACTTCTTTCTACTTTAGCGCTGTATTGAATTAGATCAAAATGTCAGGTCTAACGAGCACAACATTTTGTATTTGCATTCTGATTGGATAAAATGTTCGCTATACGAACGTTTAATTAACACAGCACACTCTAACTAAACAATTGGTCAGTCGCGATACGTAAATAGGTCTTATCTACGTAATAACTACTGTATTTCCGTCAGTGACATTTATTGGACCCTACTAATGCCCACAGTGTTGTTTGTATTCTGGGATTCAGTAATGAGGGTTGGATGATAAAACCAGAATCGAAATAAAAGTAATCTGAATAAAAATGAAAATATATGAACGGGGAAAAAGAAATTCCCCGTGGACCCACTGGTGGGTGAAGCTGGTGGGTGGACGGGTCGCGGCCGATTTAATTCAGTATAGTAAGCTGTGAGAGATTTTTTCCGGCCAATTTTGAGGAATGGGAGTGGAGCTGTGAAACGGGTCTACGGACGTATCCCTCCTTGGAAGAAAGGTGCATTAACTAACCGCATGGTGCTTGTGGGATTTTCGGTGGAATTTTCAAAGTAATTTTCATATTTTAATGCTATTATGGATTTCCGCAAGTAACGCCAGATTCCATAAAATATTTTTTTTGTAATTTCACTATAAAAATGGTGACGTCAAGTCACCATTTTTATCGATAACGACCACGCGCAACTCTAACATCGAAATATCTTGCCCATTCCTAAATTTTTGTTTCCGTCCGCACGGTTTGGCAACCACGCACATTCGCACCCCGATCGACATGTGTCTCTTTCGCTCAGTGCACTTGACAAAGCCTTCCCGGTCTCTTCCCATCACGTGCAATGTCATGACTCGGCCAAACTCGGCTTATGCCTATCCACACCATAAAAGACATTATTTTTTATAAGACTTCTGAGTGCTGCATTAGGTAACATGACTTATAGTCTGTTAGCTTTTAAAATATACCTCGGGCTCTAGAGTAGGCTTCGGTTTTCGCCGGAAGCACACGAGTGTAATACTACTTCCTGCTCTGTATAAAACTTTTCTTCAAAATTCACTATTTTGAAAAGTTATGTAATTAGTACGTATAATTAAAACTGTTTTAATACGGATTTCACTCGTTTATTATATTTTTACAATTTTAGGTACGTATAGTTCATACTAGTTCCGATAATTATTTCTATTACACGAATATATCCGATTCCATCCGATAGTAGCCGAGGTATATTTTAAAAGCTAACAGACTACAGTCTATTTATTCTTACTTTTCCAATTTAGTAAACAAGATTCTAACTTTAAAATTGAGATTAGATGCCTAAACTAGACATTTTCTCGCAAATTCATGAACTATCATGAACTATGTTTATAAAATTGGCAGCGTGTTATCTAAAAGAGTGTTCCAAGTTGCTTCATTTATGGAAATATGGCAGTTTTGGACTAAAAAATTACAGTTTACGGGTAGAATCTTGTTTACTAAATTGGACAAGTAAGAATAAATAGACTGTATACCATAGTATTTCTTACTATTATTTGTAATTAATATTAGTTAAATGAATTATTATTTGTAATAATTATGACTTACTATTCTCTCTATCTGTATGGCACGATTGCAGATTTACACGTTGTATCCACGATTTGTCGTTGTTGTTGTTAAATCGTCAGAGGCTTAATAAATATGGGCTCTTACTTATGATAGACGAGAAAAAAAACAACCAAACAACAGTCCTAAAATTAAGTTTCTCTCGGCCCCACTAGGTAAGGGCACCCGCATGAAACTTTTTTGTTTACCCACACAAAACCTGGACAAAACACACGGCGAGTTATGCAAATTCCGGCGTAACATCTCGTCTGTACAGTCGGCTTGCTAGAGCAGTATTCCGCAAACATAGTGTGTCCATACGAAGGTAGGTATAGTACTACGGTACTACAAATCATAAAAGTCCCCTCGGGAATCTACGTTCGCGCAGACTAGGAAGAATTATAACGAAAATACCCGCAGCTATAAGTAAATTCAACATGATCTTTGGGATTCCAATAATTTTAAACGCAATGTCTGACTTCCATGGTCAAATTCGTTCTTTTTTTAAATACTGGCCGCTAATATTTTTCTTTTATATACCTACGTTAGTGTTCTGTTTTTGTTGGGTTTAAAATGTCATATCGCTGAAAAAATGGAACTCACTCGTGAAAATATTCGTGTTATGATTTATTAAGCTTTTCGACGTGGTTTAACGCAAAAACAGTGCGTAGATCAATTAACTTCGACTTTTGGTGGTGAAGCTCCATCAAAAACGACTCTGTATCACTGGTTTAGTTTAATCGCGGGCGCAGTAAGCTCACGGACGAAGTTAAAGAAGGTCGCCCGAAATCGGTGGTTGTGCCACAAAATGTTGAAGCTGTGCGAAAACTAATAATGCAAGACCGCCATGTTACGTATCGCGAGATAGAGGCTATTCTGGGTATATGTATGACGAGCATTCATAGGATATTACATACATTTGTCTGTAAATAAAAATTGTTCGCGTTGGATCCCGCATAACTCAGGATTAAAAAAATGCTCGCGTCGAATGGTGCAAGAAAACCTTAAAAAAATTCAACGGAGGCGACTCAAAATCTGTTTATAATATCTACACAGGTGACGAATCCTGGATCTACGCGTACGATCCCGAAACTAAACAACCATCAACAGTTTGGGTGTTTCAAAATGAGCCGAACCCTACGAAAGTGGCTCGTGCAAAAAGCAATGCAAAGCAAATGGTGGCCTGCTTTTTTGGTATTAATGGCCATGTGGCTACAATACCACTAGAGAATCGCAGAACGGTTAATTCGGAGTGGTACACGACCATTTGTTTGCCGGAAGTATTTGAAGGAATACGCCTAAACAACCAGCGACGCAGAATCATACTTCACCATGACAATGCTAGCTGTCATACATCTCAGGAAACAACTACATTTTTGAATGGTCAAAAAATAGAATTGATGGGTCATCCACCGTACAGCCCTTATTTGGCTCCCAATGATTTCTATTCATTCCCAAATGTAAAGAATACATTGCGTGGTCAACGATTTTCGACCCGTGAAGATGCCGTAGATGCGTTAATACAGCACGTTTTGGAGATACCTCAATCAGAGTGGAAAAAGTGTTTTACAAATTGGTTTCATCGAATGCAAAAGTCCATCGATCATAGTGGAGAATACTTTGAAAAACAATAAAAGCATATTTAGTCATATACATTTGTTTATTTTTTCTATTCCGCATACATAAGTAGCAGCCCTCGTAGTCACCTGCATCGATGACGTTGAATCAACCAATAGCAACAAAGGCGCGCGGCCTGCCATGAAATGAAACTATCTGATTGGTCGATCAACTTGCCGCACGTCTAAAATTTGGTCATCTGCGCAGGTACATCCGCGAGACTTATTTCTTGTGTAGCACTGTACATAAATTTTTTTATTCCTAAATTTTGCGCTCTTAGAAAAATAAAATTTTCTTCATAATGCTTTTTTCCTCTGTGACAAAAGTTTTACCTTTTCCTCTAAATGCCGTCTCTCACTATCTCTTGCCAGCCGCATCTACGGACCCTCCGCCGGCTTTCGTAGACGGCAGTTGAAGGCCGCCCTTCACAAAATTCGTCATGTACAGAAACTCGAGTAACTCGACCTAGAAATTCAGCAAATCATCGCCTCACGGTGCTTCTCTCCCAAAAGCATTTTGAAGACCAGCGGCACAGTTTTGCGGAGAGAGAGAACTTTTAAAATCATAAAAAATCATCGTTTTAAAATCTTTTCTACTTAATTCCATTTTTGTTGCGTACGTAGAACTTTGATGTGTGATAAAAACAATTGACAAATGATTTCCCGCCAATTGTTTTTTTTACTAAAAAGGTTGCAACGTTTCAAAAAATATCACATTCGAAATTCGAATAGTTCCGATTAGCTAGAAGTGCAAAACTTCCAGTGTGCCTAATGTAATTAGAACAACCTTTGAATAATTGGCTGGAAGAGCGGATTCTTCCTAAAACAGGTGTAAACTTAATAAAACATACATAAATAACCTCACGCCTGAATCCCAGAGGGGTAGGCAGCGACCAGGGACTGCCACTTGCCACGATCCTGACAGATCACCTTCGCTTCATCAACGTTCATAAGTCGTTGCATGCACGCACGCCGGTTCCGGGTACTTTTTATATTTCCTTTTGCTAATACATCCCCTATTTGGTCGATGTATGTCCGCCTGGGACGTCCCTTACCAGCCCTTCGACTCACATTCGCAATATATATTTGTTTCGTCAATATTTCTTCCTTCATCCTCTCCGCATGTCCAAACCAACGCCAACGTAAACTTAAAAGAAGGATTCAATCCGATCATTGTTACCACTGTTTCAAAATTTATAATTTTGAATATCGAATTTGAATTAAGATTGACAGTGAAAAGGCTAAATGTGTAGCCGACTGTACCGAGCCCTAATTGTGTTCCTGAAACTCGCGCCCTTTGTCTCATGAAATCTCGTTTTTTACTCTTTTGTTTAGGGGGGTATGCTTTCGTATAGTCAGGTCGGAAAGTGAAAGTCACCTGCCACACAGAAGGGACGCTCGGACGTGGGACGGGGGCGTGGGAAAGACGCGACGCTGTGTATAGATATCACGACCCGTCCTTCTGTATGCGCTTCGTCCTGTACCTTCAGGACATTTTGTTTTAGTGGGAGTTTGCGGATTCCCTCTGAATCCCCTATCGTCGTGCCCTAACACGTGCGCTCAGGAGAAGCAACTGATTGCAAATGTTAAAGCAGTAAACGTCGCAATGTTCTGGGCCGCAACAGCTTAGTAAGACTGATGAAAATGTTTGCCCTCGACACCCTATGATGAAAAAGTACAGTTTGTATGAAAATACTTTTGCGCGTCTCTTCCGCGCTGCGTTTATGTGTGCTGGGCTGAGAGGTAGATACAGAGGGTGCAAATTCCTAGAATGCATAGTTGTTCATCATATTCATATGGTAATTGATTCTCCACCAACCCGGACTTGGCCCCCGTAGTGGACTATGGCCTAACCTTCCCGCGATGTAGGAAGATACCCATGGGCCATGCCCCAGCAGTGGGGATTACAAAGATTGATATCGAATTGTTTGCAACCGGGGCGGCCAAGAACCACCTGGGAAAGATCAAACGACCAAGAGGCCAAGTCGATCGGCACTAGCTGCCCCGAATTGGAAGGCGCCGCAAACCACCGCGGAAATCTGTGGTCGGGGCCCTATGCTCCCCTAGGAGTTTATAGGGAAGATAGCTGGCCTTGTTTTGAGACTGATGTATGTGGAGTGCTGCGAGAGCGAAAGAAGGTTGACAATGTTCTGTCAGAGGTCACCACTACAGGGAAGAGCGTGTGATCGTGCTCTTCCACTATAAAGGGAAATTTCCCACAAGGCAGATCATATGCTTGGGACGGCCGGTCCAACTATTGTTAGTCGGACGTTATATTTATGGTATGTCATTGAAACACTTTGAGTGCGCGCGCAGAATTGAGATGTGCTCGCCACAAGTTAAAGGACCGAAAAAGAAGAAGAATTGTGGTTTCATTGATACTACTGGTTGTGGTGATGGTCATAATCAACCGGTGTCAGTACACTGCTAGACATAGGCTTCTACCGAGACACGCCACTGAGCCCGATCTTCGGCTCTCCTCTTCCAGTGACTGTCCACCGCTTTACGGATATCGTCGCTCGAGCTGGTCATAGGGCGTGCTGCGCTACGTTTGTTAATTCGTCAGTATACGTCAGTCTACTAACCAATTGCCTTCCATAATTATATTCTTTTTGTTGCACTAACCCGTGCTGAGGACAATTTGAAAAAGCTATTTAGAGGCTAAAAGCTCCGCCTGTGCTGGGACTTGAACCCGCGATCTCCGGCTAACCGTACCAGCGCTCTTCCAACTGAGCTAATGGGCAAGTGCCGGCATCAGCGAAATTTCAAACCTCTTTACAATATTCTCTGTATTATTTACATGCATCTGGCTGAAGTAATTTGCATCACTTACAGCCCCGAGTACCTACTTTGCAGTTACGTTTTACATCGGAATGATAAAAATGTATAAAAAAATCAGATAAATATATATACATACATACAAGTAGGTCGTCGTCGTCAGGCTATACTAGTCCACTGCTGGACACAGCCCTCCCCTAAAGAGCGCCTCGTTGTGCTATCATAGGGGGTAATACCCATAATCCCCACGCTGGGCATGCGGGTTGGGGATCGCAGTTCGGTGGAATTGTACTGCAGGGGGCGCTGCTGCCCACCCCCCGGTTTGTGTCCCTTAGTCGCCTTTTACGACACCCGCGGGAAGAATTGGGTTGGTGCTATTCTCTAGGCCGACACCACACAGCTACAAGTAGGTACTAATATTGAAATTGATTTGAAATCCGCTTTGTAAAGTTACTTAGTCACTTTCTCAGTCGCCTGTAGGGCAGCGCAGCTTGGCACCTACATTGTACACACACTATGTACGTTGTTTGTTTTATGAGCCCTTCGTACGAAGACGTGTGTTGAGACAAGGCTGAGACTGGTGCTGCGTTTGCATTGGGCAAGTAGCGAGGAGAGTAACCGGAAGTAGATCGCCATCTTTCAAATGTCGTGACTTAAGATCCGAATACACTAGAGAGGTTATATATATTACGGGAAAGTTTAGATGTTTTTCATGCAAGGCTGGAATGGCTCAATAAATGAAACTTTTTTTACTTTAATAGTCTTCTTTATAAAATAAAGATTTCTTAAAAAAGTTCTAAAACGCATTTAAACTTATTCTTCTTCTTCTTTGGTCCCTTTATTCCTCCGTGAAGTCTGGGGCTGACACAAGGGCTTTCCATTTGTCTCTGTTCATGGCTAGGGATGGTGGCTCCAGCCTAGTTACCCCCTTCTCCTTCGTCTCAGAGAGAATGGATCTCTTCCACGTCTGAGATGCTCTTCCCGGTCATCGTGAGCTTCCGGCGGGTTTATAGAAGCGGAAAATATTCTGGGTTAAGGGAAAGGTTTTGCCACAGGTTAATGAAGCTGAATTGGTAAAATGTTTCAGAGGTGTCCGTATCTATTTTGAGACCTGAGACTCTAGCATTTCAGAGGCAAACAGTCAAAATTAAAGAGGATTGGTTTGGCTTATTAAACATGCAGCTAACTTCTTTCGGAATTCTAAAGTGATTGCAACTTGTATGGAATTTGACAGCTAGATGTCGAGAATAATTTAGAATTTGGTGTTCGTAGTATAGGGAAGCCCTATATTAACCAAATTTTCAATTATTCTAGCCGGTAGGTTCCACTCAATCCTCATTAGGGCTGTGTGTGCATGCTTTAAAATACCTCTTAGTACATATCATAGTATTACTTATAATTATATCGTGTAATAGTTGTGATTTGTTTTATAGATAAATAGAGAACGATACAACAATAAAGTGCTCTCCATATATCTATAGATACAGAGAACACTTTATCGCACAACCAAAAAAAGAGTATTATTATTATTAATACTTTATTGCACCATAAAATTGTAAAATGCGGCGAACCTAATGCCATAAGCATTTTCTACCAGTCAACCGCAGGAGGTAAAAAGAACTCTGGGCAGGCGTGCAAAAAAAAGGAAAAGAAAACCTTACACATTAATTATATACTTACACATATAATACACTAAACATATATATTAAAATATAACATCACTATTACAATATATATATATATACATAAACATCACTATAAAATACAAAATATAAAGTACCATGATTTCTTAAATCTAAGTAATGTTATACATTTGGCGGTCTTATCGCTAAGAGCGACAAGCGTTTATACACAAAATGAATAAAATAGATCAGAAGCTACCGGCCGAAACATGCCTGACACTTTTGTCACCATTTTGTATAGATTTCTCTCAAGTATCTAACAGTAGTCAAAAGCCATATTATACGCTTGCCATGTTAAGAGATTGACACACAAGACTCAGCTTCCTATCATATCTTTCTTGTATTCTTCTTCTGTCTATCTTTTCGGCAGCGTTTAGGTTGTCTATAGCCTTATAAATTTAGTTCTAAAGTTTCCTGGTTATCAGGAGGAATCCCGGCAGCGGTTAAATGCCTTTTAAAGACGTCCTTATACCGCAGGGGCTGTCCACCTACTTTTTCCGACTCGAGACTCTAACAGACAGGAGCGGAAAACCCGTCCAAAGTCCATTTACACACACAATGATCGGGGTAAACTTCACTGCTGTCAATGTAACCTAACATCCGAAAATGAGCAGGACTTCGCGAGTCACATTCGAGCGGACCGCCGCAGAAGTCCTACCAACCGTAGAGGCGCAGTCGTCTGACTACGATGAGGTGGTTATCTTGCAGTTTAGTAGCGAATCATTGGTTATCAACCCTTGTATGTCCCGAGTTCCCGACTGCTGGGGCTCGGGTCTCTTCCTGCATCGCAAGAAGTTTAGGCCATACTCCAACACGGGGACCAAGTCCGGTTTGGTGGAGGATTGTAAGACAGTGGCGATGGCGGGTCTTACTGTGTGAAGGTGTCGAGACGCCCTGGGCCTCTGCAATGTCTTACAATCTTCCACTAACCCGTCGAGGATTGTAAGACAGTGGCGGGCCTTACTGATAGAAGTTATTTAGCCGCCCACAAGGCCCATAAGCTAATCATTAATTCAGGAAAAAAACCAACTAGCAGGTACAAAGAAGGCATGAAACTTGAAGAAATCATAAAGCTCAAAATGGCGGAGCCCCATGAGCGTTATGTTCTAGAATGCGCGCTACCAACGGAGTTACCGACAACTTTATTTCTACGGCTGCAGGCTTTAAACAAAATACTCGTACCGTGTGCAACTTTGTTTTTCTTAGGCGCCCTATGGGAAATTCTGTTTTTCAGGGGCGGGTCGGTGCTAACTACCGCTATCGGTGGGAAAAATTGTATCTTTTTTATATGCTTTTTTTAGTAAAATCTGAATCTTATTAATGGGGATGGCTATTATAACCTAAAAAGTACCGGGTAGAACTCGGAAAGATTTCTGAAATGGGTTCAGTTTGAATTCTGTCAACAACAGACTTAGAATTTTAAGAAAAAAAAGTACAATAGGTATCTGTATATAACACTGAAATATTTCATACAAATTACTTTACTTTTGTAGTCTAAGGGTTCTACAAATAATAGACTTAGAATAAAAAAAAAGTCAATAATAAAAATCAACTATATTATTATACACACACTTGAGTATTTCTTACTAATTACCTTACTTTACATTGTAATGTACAGAAAGAGAGAATTTACACAAAACACAATTTTAGAGACGGACAGTATAACTGGTGCGGAGTATACTTACGGCAAGGAAAAAAGACGTGATAGAGTTGGGCCGCGGCCGGGGAGAATCTTTTCCAAGATTATTCTCTAAGAATGTTCTCATTTATGGAGATTTTACATTTTATATTATATTTGCTAATGGTGAAAACATCGAAAGCCATGAAAATATCATTTTAGATTTGTAATTTGTTTCATTATAGATTTGTAACCAGATCAACTTACTAGACTTTTTGTCGGAGGAGTCCTACCAGGTTTCGCTCTGATTCGCAAAGCTTAATCATGGTGAGTAGAGAGAGCTCGCGTCGTCCGTTGCTCGTCTCTGACTACGAAAGTTTTAGTTCAAAAATAAGAAAGAAGATAGAAAACATTTATTTAAATTTCCACAAATGCACACACATAAAAATAACATAATTAAATATAGATAGATAGAATACTCTTTATTGCATTACACCAAGGATTACGCAGATTAGGTATTATTATGAGACAACTTCTTAACTTAACCACCGAGGATTATTATGAGACTTAAAAAATAACAGTAGAGTACAAGTGGCGGCCTTCTTTTTTTAATGCACTAACCCATGCTAAGGACAATTTTAAAAACCTAATTAGAAGCTAAATATAAAAAAATAGAATATACTTAATCATGTGGGTACAGCGATATCATACCGATATAAAGCCTAACTGCAAAGTTGATACTCGGGGCTGCAAGTGGCAAATTACTTCAGCCAGATGTCGCTGCCTGTACGTAATACAGAGAGTATTGTAAAGAGGTTCGAAATTTCACTGACGCCGCCGGTGAGCCACCCTTTAGCTCAGTTGGGAGAGCGCTGGCTCGGTTAGCCAGTGGTCGTGGGTTCGAGTCCCGGCATGGGTGGAATTTTTAGCCTCTAATTAGGTTTATATAACATAATTACATCAATAATGACAAAGAAAAGAATGACAATACGTACAAATGCTTGAATAAGCTGGTTTCTTCCAGTTTCTTTCAATTTCTAATTTCTTGCCGCTTGGAAATATTCTTCCTCGCCCATCACTAGTCGCGACGGTAGCTACAGGGTGTTATTAGGTGAAACTTTTAACTCAAATACATGGGGCGCGTTGCCTCATTTAAATAATTCTTCGTCTTGGCTGTACTAATTTGTAGAATCAGCTGTGGTGCCCCCGGCGCGTGAATTGCTACGTTTCGTCTCAGAGGAAAATTATTGAAAGATGAAGAAAATAACTACACTATAGGAAATAACTGGGCTGTAAAGTCTAATACGTACATACATTTTGAATAAATGGTATAAGCACTACAATGGTAGTCATTTGCCTCAATGTGATAGTGTACAAAGCAATAACAGTGTAATGTCATTCCAGGGATATACCTAATCCGCGCAAATTAAATAGGCATCTCTCGCGAAGAAGGTAGAATCGCGCGAGGTGCCTAGTTAAGTAGCACGGGTTATACCATTGCAATGCGATTGGATTCTAGACCACCGATACAGTGTGAAATAAAATAAACGACCATTGCCGGACTAATATGACTCTAACATATTTTAAACTTTCGCGACTTGAAAACATTGTTAGAATATTTTCGGGGCTTTATCGTAGTAATTTATTGCTATTTTACCTCGACGTTTCGTCGATGTTACAGTCATCGTGGTCACGAGAAGACTGATGGCTGGTGCCCGTTCGCATCTTCGGCTGATAAGGTTTCAGACTACCCTTGATCAGCCATCACAAAGCACTATTAGGGTCCCGACACACTACACTGACAATGTCGGAGGATAAGCCATGCGACTTTTTTCGACTCGAATGCTTCTTGATGACTGGATCCCACGTTCGCGACAGTTTGAAACCACATTCCCGATTAAAATTAATATTTCCCGTTAATATTTAATGTTTATTAACGGGAAATATTAATTTTCCGTTAATATACATTAAATAATATTTTACATAAGATATAATATTCTATTCATATTTTCCAATAATATTTTTATAAATTTTTTTTTGTATTTATTTTCAATGTTTCAATTTCCCAATTAATAGGACTCTAATGAACAACTATAGAGATCCACCCCTTGATGGGTTGGCGTGAAAGAGAAGAGAGAATGTCATGCCGAACGGGCTCTGTTTAATACAGTGTTTGTACTGTAGGCAAGTGTAGTAAGCTATATATATATATATATATATATATATATATATATATATATATAGCAACGTAACGTGCTATCAATGTAACCACCTAACATTGTAATATCCGAAGACGCTAGCTTCTAGAGTAACGGAGTAGTAGACGAATGAAATGTTTATTTTCAAAACACTTGTAACCCCAGCTGCAGGAGTGTTCTTAAATTGAGTTCAGTGGATAGATGGGTGATGATCATCTATTTATAACGCTAGTAGCATTTTTCGGAGCGGTTCCGTGCTTCGCAAGGCACATTAAGCCGTTGGTGCCGGTTGCCGTCGATAGATGGCAGTCGTTAAGCCAATTCTGAGGCCTTAGGCCTTAACTTCTGACTGTAAGACCCACAGAATGTTCTGTGGTAAGACCAGCCACTAGTTTTGCAAACCTCCACCAATCCGGACTTGGGCCCCTTGGTGGAGTATGGCCTATACCTACCTGCCTCAAGCGAGAGACCGTGCCTCTCGGTGGCGCCATAACGGATTGATGAGGATGATAAAGATTACGGCTCTTCTATGGCAACGCCTGGAAGCGCCATCTATGAATTGCTTTGTAAATTTGGGCTGAAAACGGCTCCGCCAGAACCGAACAGTGACCAGTTAGGCCCTACGGCCGCGCAAGTGTCGTGTAATTGACTTAAACCTCGCGGCAAGTTTCCGTCCGGGCGTCGCGCGACTCCCGCGCATTAACATGCCTAATTAGGAAGCGAAATTTTAGCGCGTTAGGGAGAGCGTATCTTAAGTGCGTAGTAATTTTTTTATGTACGTTGTGGACTGAAAGAGGATGTATACTGCATCCAGAAATTAAGTCTTATTTAGTAAACAATAATGGCGGAATGGGTAATTTTTTTTATTAATAACATAAAATAACCTTTACATTTTTTGGTTTTACAAATTTTGCCAAACTGCAGTGCAGTTTGTTGGCGTTGCGCTCTTATAACTTAAGGCTTAATTTAATTATTTTACAGCTACATATACCTACTTAGTAATGTAAGTAGGTACCTATTTATTTTCTTACACAAAAATTAGTTCCTATAACTATTTTAAACTAACATAACATAATTATTATTATCATAATATATCATATATTGGCTAAACGAGCTTTGAACACAGTATTCAAGACTCGTTCAACCAATATTTACCTTTTTTTTTTTCACCCAGGAGAAACCCCAATTACGGGTACCACCGGCTCGGGGGAGGACAGTGGTTATGTCGGACTCCCCGCCCTGAAAAGGGCGGTATACCGACTAAAACTCCTGGGGTGTTCCTCCGCACCGCAAAGGACGGGGCCACGGGGACGCTTACGCACACTTCCGCGACCCCGTCTGCGGGCGCCCTTTCGGGCACTCCTTCGGCGGCGCCCCTGCCCCATCGCATCGGACAGAACGACGGGGCGAGGGAACGCCGCATCTCTTCGTTGGAGCGCATAGTGGCCAATTGCGAACCCCTTGGCCACCACACGCCCCAACGCGCCGCCCCCTGCATCCCATTGTTGTGTGGTCCAATGGGATTAGAGGAGGGTGGCGCACCTCCTCGTTGGGGCGCATGGGGGCCAATGTCCTGTTGGCCCCCACACGCCCCACACGCTAGGCCCGTCACGTTGCCCACCAGCACTTCTCTGAAAGCAGAGAAGGCGGTGAACGACCGCGCGGGCCCCCTCCGTGCCAGAAGGCACCCTCGGAACACTCAAGGGCGCCTTCCGGCCCGCCGTGATGGAGGCGGAGGGTCCCCCGACCTTCCGCGTCCCGGCGGCCACTCTGGTCCGACTGGTACGAGGCGCGCGCGCTTCCGCGCAGCGGCGCCCCCCCCAGTCGGTCCTTCATTCGGTTGGTCGCCTGGGTCCCGCTCCACAAAATGAAACAGGGCCCACGCGACCCTTCCCGCCAGATTTTTCGCCGCTGGCCAGCAAGATCCCATAAAGAGAAGTTACTGACCAGCGCCCAGGGTGCACCGGTCCTTGCCACTTACCCTTCCCACTGGTTCAAGATGAATCAGTAGGAACGGAAGCGGAAGGGCACACGGGAAGGTAATCTGGCATCGCACCCCAACCAATATTTACCTACTTTAACATTATTTCCTTTAATTTATCTTTCAATGTGCTTATTTTTACTTTATTTTGGTCTAACAAAAACAAATATTGATTAAACAGCTTGGGAATTCTCTGGTTCTTTCACCATAATAATACTATAGTGCTGTGATGTATGTTGATAAATGCCGATTAGTGACTAGAATTGAGAAAGGAACGTTGCGTTGGTTTGGACACGGGAGAGGATGACGGAAGAAAGATTGACGAAACAAATATATACTGCGAATGTGAGTGCAAGGGCCGGTAAGGGACGTCCCAGGCGGACATACGGCCAAATAAGGGATATATGAGCAAAGGGGAAGATAAAAAGTACCCGGAACCGACGTGCGTGCAATCAACTACTTATGATCTTTGATGAAGCGAAGGTGATCTGTCAGGATCCCGGCAAGTGGTAGTCCCTGGTCTTTAACTACCTCTCTGGGAAACAGGCGTTATGTTTATTATCTAGCCTATAAAGGCCTGCGCAGACGGGGGACTTTTGGCCGAGGGACAAAAGTCCCTGAATCGTAAAAAAATGTCCTCCAAGGACTTGTCGTGGACTCAACGTCTACGGTGTGCGGTCATTTTATTCCCCGGAAATTGAGTGCAGCGTAGCGTACGCTTCATCAAATATTCTGAGATTACATTGTGTTGTAATTTACATGAAGTTGAACAAGACAAGGCGTTTTAAAAGCAAACACCGTACTTTAGTCCAGTCCTCGGTAACTTGAGGGACTTTTTGTACGGGGTACTTTTAGTCCTTCGTGTGCGTTATTCGATACAATTCATAAGACATCTATATCGACGAACAAAAAAGTTCCCGGGGGATAGTTTTAGTTTGGATTTTGATTCATTCTGCATGCATGAATCTAAATACTATACAAAATTTAGAATGTACTTTACTCATTAAGCTTAACAATGTAATAATAAGGAAGAGCGGGGTATCACAGGTTTCGACTTAGTACAGAGCCCCAATGACGTGCAAACTGTAACCGCTGCTTATTGAAAAAAGATTTTTTTATTATTATTATTATTGTTAGAGTACCTCATCTGCGCGGGCCTCAAGCGTCCCACTGCAGGGCACAGGCCTTCTCTCAAGGCCTGGCCAAACCAAGGCGTCCAGGAGATCTATTTTTGAATTACTCGTATGAAATTGTATCGTCGAATGCGACGTAAGTCACACTCGTCTTCTAAGTCGCATGATCTCGTTTTTCCGTATTGTTGAATCCAAATATCCATTAAGGATTAGGTATTCTTCAAGATTCATTTTCTACACCAAAGATCACAATATTCCCAATCTACAACAGTTATCAGGAGCAAATTCTCATTTTTCGCTAGGTAGGTAAGTATATTTTTAAAAACCTATTTAGAGGCTAAAAATTTCACCCATGCCGGGATTCGAACCCGCAACCTCTGGCTATCCGTACCAGCGCTCTACCAATTGAGCCAATGGGCGACTCACGGCATCAGTGAAATTTCGAACCTCTTTACAATAATCTCTGTATTACGTACAGGCAGCGACATCTGACTTAAGCAAATTGCATTACTTACAGCCCCGACTACCTACTTTGCAGTTAGGTTTTACATCGGAACGATATCACTGTACCCACATGATTACACTATTTTTATTTTTAATGCACTAACCCGTGCTAAGGAACACATTTAAAAACCTATTTAGAGGCTAAAAATTTCACCCATGACGGGATTCGAACCCGCAACCTCTGGCTATCCGTACCAGCGCTCTACCAATTGAGCCAATGGGCGACTCACGGCATCAGTGAAATTTCGAACCTCTTTACAATAATCTCTGTATTACGTACAGGCAGCGACATCTGACTTAAGCAAATTGCATTACTTACAGCCCCGACTATTTGCAAAGTAGGTAGTCGGGGCTGTAAGTAATGCAATTTGCTTAAGTCAGATGTCGCTGCCTGTACGTAATACAGAGATTATTGTAAAGAGGTTCGAAATTTCACTGATGCCGTGAGTCGCCCATTGGCTCAATTGGTAGAGCGCTGGTACGGATAGCCAGAGGTTGCGGGTTCGAATCCCGGCATGGGTGAAATTTTTAGCCTCTAAATAGGTTTTTAAATTTGTTCCTTAGCACGGGTTAGTGCATTAAAAATAAAAATAGTGTAGGTAAGTATATGTGCGCAGCACAATACAAATTAACACAAATTTGACTTTGACTTTGGCGATTCAAAAATACGGAATTCCGTATTTTTGAATCACTCGACTGCAACGAATGGTCCTTACCACTCGTCTCGTATGTCGATCGATAGATTAATTGTCAAAATTTGTGTTAATTTCAAATCGAGGAGTTTGTGTTTTTGTGCCGAATTGATTTTATGTTTCGACATTTTCGAACAAAAACAAACCAAAGTGTTATTATTTACGATCCATGACAGTGTTTTGTTTGTTTTGCAACTAAAGGCAAAGATTTTTCATCTAAACAGCCAATAAAACGAAATATTTTACGATCCGTTTCCGTCACGGTAGTTTCCGGTTTTTGTAATTTCTGCGTGGAACGGATAAAATACAATACTTCAAATTGTACTGGCAACACTTCAGGCGAACCATTAAAAAATACGAAAAAACGAGATCATGCGACTTAGAATACGAGTGTCACCTATGTCGCATTCGACGATACAATTTCATACGAGTGATTCAAAAATAGGTCTCCTGGAGCTCTATTTTTGAATCACAGTTTGTTTTTGTTTCAAAATGTCAAAACAAAAATCAATTCGGCACAAAAGCACAACCTCCTCGATTCGAAATTTACACAAATTTTGACAATTAATCTATCGATCGACATACGAGACGAGTGGTAGGGACCATTCGTTGCAGTCGAGTGATTCAAAAATACGGAATTTCGTATGTCGAACGAAAATCAGTAGAAATCGAGCGCTCGATGCGAGACGAGTGATTCAAAAATAGAGCTCGGAGCTCTATTTTTGAATCACTCGTATGAAATTGTATCGTCGAATACGACATAAAGTCACACTCGTTTTCTAAGTCGCATGATCTCGTTTTTCCGTATTTTTGAATCCAAATATCCATTAAGGATTAGATATGCTTCAAAATTATTTTTCTACACTGAAGATCACAATATTCACAATCTAAAACAGTTGTCAGGAGCAAATTCACATTTATCGCTAGATATCTGTGCGCAGCACAATACAAATTAACACAAATTTTGACAATTAATCTATCGATCGACATACGAGACGAGTGGTAAGGACCATTCGTTGCAGTCGAGTGATTCAAAAATACGGAATTTCGTATGTCGAACGAGAATCAGTACAAATCGAGCGCTCGACGCGAGACGAGTGATTCAAAAATAGAGCTCCTGGTCGCGTCCGCGGTGGCGATAACTACCCGAGCAAAAGTGGTTCGCATTGTCGCGTTTGTTCTTGCGTTCACCATGCTGGAGTCACGTCATTAACTACAATGCTCTCTGAAGAGAGAGTGCGGGCTTAATTACCACGCGTGCATTGGCAATTTGAAGCGATGAGGTAGTTGATTACCTCAGACACTTAAGTTTCGTCAAGATGTTTTACGTAATACAGAGAATATTTCGTCAAGATGTTTTACGTAATACAGAGAATATTGTAGAGAGGTTCAAAATTACACTGATGCCTTTTAGTCGCCCATTAGCTCAGTTGGAAAGAGCGCTGGCACGGATAGCCAGAGGTCGCGGGTTCGAATCCCGGCATGGGTGGAATTTTTAGCCTCGGTATGTACCGGGTAATTCCACCGGTGCAATTTTTAGCCTCTAAATAGGTTTTTAAAAATGTTGTCAATTGTTATTATTATTTATGATACTGCGATTCGCTTGTGAAATGCCTAGGAATTTTCAAAAGGAATGTTACCAAGCACTACCTCGATCTGCAGAATAGGCAGTAATTTATCCCCAATTCTTTTATTAATTATTGATATGTTATTATCGTGATTACTTGATTAGTTATTATCTTCAATGTGTATGTACATATAATTATTATATCTATTTATTTATTTATATATGTATTATTGTTTGTGTAGGTTTATCATATTTTTATTATTCAGACCCCCCCCCCTTGACCTTGTAGGTCTAAGTTAATGTATCTCCCTATGTTTATGTAAGTTTATTATTCTGTTCCACCTTCTTTTCCTGCACTACCCTTGCCAGTCTCTTCAACACCAAAGGTTTGCTGGAAGAAAATGCTTCTTGCATTAAGCACGCCCTTGTACATTTACTCATGTAATTAGTGCAATAAAGAATAAAAATAATATAATCATGTGGGTACAGCGATATCATTCCGATGTAAAAACCTAACTGCAAAGTAGGTACTCGGGGCTGCAAGTGATGCAAATTACTTCAGCCAGATGTCGCTGCCTGTAAGTAGGACAGAGAATATTGTAAAGAGGTTCGAAATTTCACTGATGCCGGTGAGTCGCCCATTGGCTCAGTTGGAAAGAGCGCTGGCACGGATAGCCAGGGGTCGCGGGTTCGAATCCCGGCATGGGTGGAATTTTCAGCATCTAAATAGGTTTTTAAAAGTTTACTAAGTAATCAGAGTAAAATAGTGCAACTTAACGTTGGTGGCCTAATTGTTATACTCAAAAGAATTTCTTTGTATTTTGTCACTAATAAATAGTTAGCAGAAGAACTATAAGTTAAAAAAAAAAATCACTGTATTGTTCACACATTCTCTTTGCTTCATTCGGGCTAAGTTCATGATAAGTTTTCTTTCAGTCCACAACGTTTCAAACAGTGAATATCAAAAAACTTGTAAAAGAAAACATAGTATCAAAAAACAAAAAAATCCTAGGAGAGAAATTGATTTAGCGGAACAATTTTTAGCAGAAAACGACGGCCTCGATGGCGCAGCGGTTTGGCACGCTGACTGTAAGACCGAAGGTCTCGCGTTCGATCCCCGGCCGGGTCAAACTAGGAAACGATTTTTTTTAGTTTGTCTCGGGTCTTGGATGTTATCTATGTATTTATTGTATTCAATCTATCGTCGAGTTACCACCTATAACACAAGTCATTTAGTTGTACTTAGTATAGGGCTAACGAGATCTGTTTGATAGGTCCATGAATATTTACCTTAATTATTATTATTAAACGTTAGTTACACTAAAAGTCAACATTAATTCCCGACGTTAGATTTCTTTGCACTATTTTCCTTAGGCATCAACGAGACCTAACCTCAAGGACTCGGCTGATTAATTAGCGACGGAAACCTAGGTCATAGAGATTGAAACTGGAAATCGATCGGCGGATAGGGCATTAATCTCCTGTCTAATAAATTGAGTGGCTTAGACACGCTCGGATAGGCAGGTCATGGGCGAAGCTAGTCTGACAACAGCTCTTTCGTCCTAAAAAAATACAGACACACAGCTAACCTAAAAACCTGAAATACAAAATAACCGGGCGAACATAGGTGAGCGATTTTCTGACAGCTCCTAAAAAATGGTTTCAATCTCGCTACTAGATGGCGATGGTGTCTACGTACTGTAACGATACTTCTTTAAAGTAGCTGGCCGGCATGGCCGTCTAGGCATTCATTACGTTTCGTTAAGGTGTCAGTCGAGTTGAGACTCTCAGCTAGGTTAGGTTTTCGTGATAAAAAAGATAATAAAAAAAGTATTGCTTTAATTCAGATTATAGACCAAATCGTCCCTTACAGCAATACTTCACATTCGATATAATACTAATTTTTGACCAAATCGTCCCTTAGAGCAATTTATTGATCTACAGTCGACATAACGCTAATTTTCGACCAAATGTCCCTTACAGTAATTACAGCTTGTGGGATTTTTGGCGGAATTCAGCAAAGTAATTTTAACATTTTAATGCTATTATGGATTTCCGCAAAATAACGCCTGATTCTTACTTACAGTAATTGATAATTCCACAGTCAATATATCAATATTTGTTGACCAAAATACAGCAATTGAAGTTTCAATTGCTGTATTTTTTGTAAATATCCCTCCCATATTCGATATAATACTAATTTTCGACCAAAACTTCACTTACAGCAATCGATTCTTCCACAGTCGACATAACGCTAATTTTGGACCAAAATGTCCCTTAGAGTAATTGATAATTCCACAGTCAATATAACAATATTTTTCGACCAAAATACAGCAATTGAAGTTTCATTTGCTGTATTTTGTTACAATGCAACAGCAACGATACTACCACAGTCGATATAACACAAATTTTCGACCAAAATGACCATGAAATGAAATGAAATGAAATGAAAAGGTTTTATTCAAAGTAGCACAGAAACTGCGGCTTAATGAACGTTACAATTCAAACTAGGTGTCCATTTCAAAATCTAGATCATTTAGGAGAAAAAATGGACAAAAAAACTCCTAACTTAGTCTTTTCAAAAGTCCTTAATTAACATAGTTTACATTATAAACATAGAACTCATTGTACTGGCTTTCATTCCAGACCTCATTGTCATCTAAATAATCCTTTATGTTATAGTAGCCCTTTTGGCACAAAGTGTGCTTAACATATTTTTTGAACCGCGATTCAGGCAAGCTTAATATATCTTCAGGGATTTTATTATAGAAGCGTATACAATGCCCCATGAAGGATGTATTAACCTTTGCCAGCCTTAATAGTGGGAACAAAAGTTTATGTTTATTTCTAGTATTTACATTGTGTTGGCTACCTAAAGTTTTAAAGTTACTGATATTTTTCCTAACGTACATAATGTTTTCATATATATACTGACTGGCAACTGTCAGGATGTTAGTTTCTTTAAAGAAATCTCTTAACGAATCTCTACTACCCAGCCTATAAATGAATCTGATCGCTCTCTTCTGCAAGACGAAGATGGTCTCAATGTCTGCTGCCCGTCCCCACAGTAGTATGCCATAGGACATAAGACTATGGAAGTAACTAAAATAAACAAGCCTAGCAGTTGCGACGTCAGTTAGTTCCCTAATTCTTTTGACTGCATATGCTGCTGAACTAAGCCTATTTGCTAATTTTTCTATATGAGGACCCCATTGAAGCTTTGCATCAATTGTGATACCTAGAAATACAGTTTCATTCACAAGGTCTAATTTGTCATTCCCCAGTAAAACATTGCTGTCTACCGTTTTGACATTTAGAAGAGTGAACTTTATACATTTCGTCTTTTTTGAATTTAACAATAAGTTATTAGAAGTAAACCAATTTAGTACCCGAGAGAGAGAATTATTTGTATTGTCAAGGTCCTTTTCTTGTCTCTTAATTTTAAAAATAAGTGACGTGTCATCTGCAAATAATACTATCTCTGACATATTTTGAACCATGAATGGCAAATCATTTACATATACGAGGAAGAGGAACGGCCCAAAAATCGATCCCTGTGGCACCCTGAAGATTTAGTTCTATTTATATCAGCTCTTTGAACTCTCCCTTCTAAATATGATGTTATAAGTTTTAGGCTATTCCCGTTTATACCATAGTGCTTTAATTTTAAAAGAAGTGTTTTATGGTCAACGCAATCAAATGCTTTCGACAAGTCACAGAATACGCCTATAGCATCCTTGCGCTCTTCCCATGCACTAAATATATGTTTAACTAACATGACGCCGGCGTCCGTTGTAGAGCGCCCTTGCGTAAAGCCGAATTGCTGACCATGGAGAAGTTGATAGTCATTGAAATGTGTAAGTAGCTGACCTAGAACTATCTTCTCGAATATTTTACTCAAAACGGGTAGAACTGAGACTGGTCTGAAATTTGTGCGATCTTGCTTATCACCACTTTTAAATAAAGGAACGAGCCTACTATATTTCATTAGATCAGGGAATATACCCTCATCTAAACATTTGTTAAAGATTTTGGCTAAATGGGGTGCTAGGGTATCGATTACTGAGCTAACTACTGTTACTGACATACCCCATAAGTCCTCAGTTTTTTTGAGCTTTAGCTTTTTAAACGATTTAATCACGGTATGGGCTTCAATATAGTCGAACGAAAAATCGTGATGGCATGGGGGGACATTGTCTTTCAAAATAATTTCAGCAAGAGCTGGAGAAGAGTCTAAAGGAGCTGTCGTTACAATTGGAACATTTGTAAAGAACTGTTCAAAAGCCGTAGCAATGTCTTCATTTGAGGTTATTAATTTATCATCTATTTTAAGTGAAAGTTCGCGATCTCCTGATTTGGATTTACCGGTTTCCTTATTTATAATAGCCCAAATTGTTCTGGATTTATTAGACGATTGAAGGATTTTGTATTTTATATGCTCACATTTTGCTTTGTGGCAGACGGCCTTAAATAATTTTGAATATAGTTTAACATACTGTATAAAACTGGGGTCATATGTGTATGTTTTTTTCTCATATAGCGCATATAGTGTGTCCCTGCTTTTTCGGATGCCGGCAGTAGCCCATTCACTAAATGCTACTTTATTTCTTTTTGATGATAACTTTTTTAATTTAAAAACTTTTTCAAAACTACCTGAAACAACTTTGAATAAATCTCCATAATGAGCATTTGCATTAAGGGTCTTATTATTTTGTGTAGGTAAGCTACTTTGTGTGTAGTTTCTAAATAATTCCATCTTTTTTGCTGTAATGGGCCGATAAATTATATCTTGCTCCTTGTTTTTTAAATCTGCTTCAAAGTGGACAATTTGACCATTGTGGTCTGACTTTAAGCAAGTTACTGTAGAACAATGCGAAAATTCACAGTCGCAGAATACATTGTCAAGACAGGTGGCTGTGTTTTCAGTAATCCTAGAAGGCTCTAAGAAAATATTAACTAAATTAAAAGACTTGAAAATTAATTTTAATTTGTTATTTAAAACGGAGTCTACCAGCAAGTCTATATTAAAATCTCCACATACTATAACTTTCTTGCTACTACTTGAAGCTACCTTTAAAACATCCTCTAGTACGGATTCAAATAAACTGTAGTCACTGGCGGGGGGCCTGTATACGCTTACTACAATATGCTTAGCCAGTTCAACACATGATAGTTCTACAACTTTTTCAACAGAAAGTCTGCTAATATCTTTTCCTTCTTTATACTTCAAACTACTATTTACTATTATTAAAGATCCACCATGCAATGCAGACTTTCTATTAAAGCAACTGGCTATTTCATAATTATTTACAGAAAAATTCATTTGGGACTCTAGCAGCCAGTGCTCAGTGACACAGAGTACATCTACGCTATGTTGTTCTAAAAATAACTCTAATTCTAGTAATTTACCAGAAAAACCGACCTGTAAATTTTGATTAGCTAAGATAAGTTTTTTTAAGGGGGGCTTTTCTGTAGTCTGCGCTGATAGTTTAAATCAGCAGTCAAGCTTAACCTACTCACCCTTACAGCAATTGATACTATCACAGTCTATACAACACTAATTTTCGACCAAAATGCCCCTTACAGTAATATAATTGATACTTCCACAGTCGATGAGTGTCTTAGGAATTGTAAGCCAGCTGTTCTCACCGAGCTGTGGTCAGAGGCGCCCCTTGAAGGGTTTATTGCCTCTCTGTCAAGTTCGGACCAAATTGCAACATTGTTGTTCCTTCGAGAAAAGTCAAGGGCGAACTAGGCCCTTAGCGTACGACAGGAATACAGTGTAACAACGCAAACCGCTTTACCCCTTTTTTATATTTCTTGCATATTCCTTTAATTAATTTTCTTCTTTAATTTGTTGCGTTGGTTTGGACATGTGGAATGAAGGAGGAAAGATTGACAAAACAAATATAGTATTTTCTAAGGTTAACACGAGCAGTAGACATAATTAAAACTGTTTTTATACGGATTTATGCTCGTTTATTACATTTTTACAATTTTCCAACGTTTCGGCACTTTTTCAGGTGCCGTGGTCGCGGATGTCATCCGCGACCACGGCACCTGAAAAAGTGCCGAAACGTTGGAAAATTGTAAAAATGTAATAAACGAGCATAAATCCGTATAAAAACAGTTTTAATTAAAACAAATATAATTATATTGCGAATGCGGGTGGAAGGGCCGGTAAGGGACGGCTCAGGCGGACACACTTCGACCAAATAGGGGATGTATTAGCAAAGGGGAAGTGGGACCGGCGAAGGTGATCTGTGACTAGTGGCAGTCCCTGGTCAATTATGCCATTAGCGGTAGTCACGGGATGGTCTCCATCCAGCACCTGACCGCACCTATTATTGCCTAACTCAAGTGATTGATTCCAGTCACTCGGTTCGACTAGGCTATGAGCGCTTCGTGCGGGCATGTACCAATGACTTTGTGTTTAAGTTGTGTCCATTTGTGAACTTATAGTAACAATACCCCTCGGTAACTGTGAAGAAAAACATCGCGAGGAAACCCGAGTGTCTAAGGTGTTCAAATACCCCAGCGCTTGACATTGCCAATCCGCGGTGGGCACGCGTGGTAATTTAGCCCACACTGTCCCTGCGAGAGAAGGCCTGTGCCCTGCAGTGGGACGATTACAGGCTTCATAAAAATGTATTATTATTATTAATACTCTTTCTTCTACCTCCTGCAGTTGACTGGCAGAAAATGCTTAAGGCATTAAGGCCTTATTGTTCACTTGTTTAAGTGCAGTACAAGTATCATCACATCACATCACACTTCACACTAATGTAATTAACACTAATATAATTCATACTAATATAATTCACATTAATATAATAAAGGCGAAAGTTAGTTAGTATGTATGTTTGTTACTTCTTCACGTCTCTGCAGCATTTTTAATAAAATTTGGTATGGAGTTAGCTGACACCTTGACAAATTTGGCACATAGGCTAAGTTTTACTGCGGGAAAAAATCTTACTCCCATGGGAAAATCGAAAAACCGCGGGCAACACCGCGGGGCACATCTGGTTAATATAATAATAATAAAAAATACTGCACTAATCTGGGAATTTAATATAGAATTGATATAATTAAATCATTATTCCGATGTTTCGGCACCTTTTCAGGTGCCGTGGTCTCGTGGTCATCCGAGACCACGGCACCTGAAAAAGTGCCGAAGCGTCGGAAAATTGTAAAGATGTAATAAACGAGCATAAATCCGTATAAATACAGTTTTGATTATGTCTAGTGCTCATGTTAACCTTAGAAAATACTATAGAATTGATACTTACTTATTAATTTAGAACCGAAATTAATACCTAAAACCTATTTTCTAATTTAAATAAAATATTTGAGCCAGATCGCTGTCTTTACTAACTTTTTTTTATTATACCTATGAGTGGCCTATGTTTGGATATATTTTTTTACACAACCATATTTTATAATTTAACTTGTGATGTGGGTTTTATATCAAAATTAAAAAAACATCCTTTTTTTCTGAAATTTTCTATGATCCTCATGGTATGAATACAATAACACCCCAATCTAATTAATTAATTAATTAATTAATCAATCCTTGGTGTACATGCAAAAAAGAATATTCTATCTATCTATCTAATTATGAGCAAGTCCCCCATTGCGTCAGCGGTACAGAACCCTCGATATAAGAGTCCAATTCGCACTAAGCCGCTGGTTTCTTTAGCCGGGCACTGGAGGCTTTCAATCCGCTTTAATTCCTTGTTTCAAACTGTAGTCCCCACATATTTTCTCGGTTTGAAGACTGTTCCATGGAATCTTTTCCAGCTTTATCTTGTTAAAGGCTTTGCAATTACCCCTTTTGTAGTGCAATGGCTAATGCGTTAAAACAAGACGCTTCTTACAAAATCCACAAAGGGAATGCAAATCGGTGTCTTTGTAGTTTTTTTCCACTTTTATTGTGTTCTTCAGTTTCAATTTCAGAGGCGCATCTTGTGTTCAGAGTTCTACAATGCGTTAACTATGGGCTCAGTGTTATAGCGGTGGTAGCTCAGTGGGTAGAACCATGGACTCGCAAGCGAGAGCCCCAGGTTCGATCCCGAGTGCGGGCATGTAACTATGACTGTTTAATTTCAAAGTTACGTACATTTGCGAATTTGCAGTCGCTATACCACACGCTAAGTGTGAAGGAAAACATCGTGACGAGACCCGCGGCTTGGTTGGCTCCGCACGTATTGACTAGTCTTTCCTGTGGGCTAGGCCGACTAAGCTGTCAGGATGGTATAGGTGCTGGGCAAGCCTACACCATATATAAAACCATGTCCCAGGCACTACAGCGTCGTAGTGATCCCTTCACCCATCTAGTGTGAGTGAAGATGCCACTGGACGCTGTATAAATCATCTCATTAAGTAGATGCAAAAGGCCAATGTTATTTTATTATTAACTATGGGACTGCCCGCAGCTAACCGCTGTCAATGCAAAAACAATCTTATTTTCTTTTACACTACGTTTCATGAAAGGGGAGACTTCGAATACTTAACCCGGCGCCTCGCGCGATTCGATCGTCTTCGCAAGAGATGCCTGTTTAACTTGGGAATGACCTTGAATGACATTAGATTAGATTAGCTTAGATTAGAATTCTTTATTGTACACACCAGAAAACAAAATACATAAAAAGGCTTACATATCTAAGTATTGGCGTATACAATTGGCGGTCTTATCGCTAAAAGCGATCTCTTCCAGACAACCTTGGGATGGATAGAACTGAAAGATGAAGAGAGTAGGTAGGTAGGTGTACATGAAGTATATTGGAAGAATATGTACATAAAGTGACTTACAACTAATATGACATATAATTTGAAACCAAATTGAAACTCTGGTATTTATGTGAAGAACACTTTGATGTAAGTCCTATAATAATCAATGTCCACTGGCTCTGGCTGAAAGATGTTTGTTTACATACTTTGGATGGTTTCAAGATTGCGGATAGCGATTTCGCCGTTACGAATTAAACGAGGAAAAACTTTTTTACTTGGCTAATTTTTCAGCCATCCTGCATACTTACTTAGCAAAATCAATATTGTGACGTCTCCTTCAAATGTATTAGGGGATACTTCTAGAGTCTCACAATAATGCAGCCTTTATTCGGTTATACGCCGGTGATGCGTCCGTCCGCCGCTACGTCTACCGCAGGAGTGCGGGGGGCGGCGCTCACCAGGGATGTTAGATGCCAACTTTTCAATTATGGCACCAGACGCTCAAAATTATGGTATTTTTGGAAAAAATAAGGTACGGGTATGAAAACTCTTACAGATTTAATAAATTAGGCAGGTCCTATTAATTAAAGTATTAACTTCGAATTTTCATAGATTGTTCAAACACTCTACTCGATTTTTTCTTTTTAGTCTGTGCTATTCGCTACTTCTAACTAAATAAGTTCAACTTTTCGAAGATTCATCTGTGAAGTTCACTTACTATTCACAGACTACAAAAACTATCACAGATATGAACGCACGGATGTCTTTTTTTGACATCCGTGTATGAACGTTCCTATCAACATAAGCGGCCCACTCAAAGCCCGATCTGCAGGGCCTGCTTGCAGGAACTGCCACGCTACTGCCGCAGGGTTTATAGACACACATGTCCCTGCAAATCATTTCACGCCTGAACACCGTTGTGACTGGACGTGCCTATTCGATATTTAATTTCGACAACCGTATTCCGGTTCTTCTACGGCCATGCCTGTAAACGCCATCTATGAGTTGCTTTGTGAATTTGTCCTGAAAACGGGTCATTTAAAATACATACCGAAATGCAATGAAACAGTATCAATATACTCAAAGAACAAAACTATTGTAGAGGTTTGTAATAGAGGATTAGAGCTTTTCGCTGCCTTTTCCTTCGCTACAACCACAGCCCGAAGGCAGCGCGGTTTACATTCGGCAAACATTATGTAAAATCTTTACGATGAGATGGTTTTTTTGAAATTGATGAAATTTCAATGACAAGGTTTACAGGCGCAGGTATAGTTCCAGTGTTATCAAAGCATATTTTTTTAAATAAAAAGACTTCTGTACATTGAGGCACTAAAAACATAACAAAACAAAACAAAAAAATTATGGTACTTTTGCGTACCATAATGGATGTATCATGGTACATGGTACGAACAACTGAATTATGGTACATGTACCATAATTATGACACGTATAACATCCCTGGCGCTCACCAAGCAACTTTATTTATTCATACAAGTATGTACACCACAATATATTTCGGTTTCTTACGTTAAATACTACAGGAAATATTCATTTATCGCGTCAAATTTGATACGTGTCAAATAGCGGATTCAATAATAGGTACCCAAATTAGCTTCACTTCCTTGTCTACAATACAATACTTGCCAAAACAAACTTTTTAACGTGTTTATTTTTACCAGCGGAGTTTTCAAAAAGAAAACATTTCAAACAGAAATCGAGTAGGCATATGCAATAAACAATTTGATTGATACCAAGCCAACATTCTAATTTTATAGTTTTACGTTTACAATAATTCAGAACCACTGAGTTAGCCATGGAACCGGTGCAAACTAGCCTTGAAACCACTATGAGTGGAATTGAACTAGCACAGAAGATGGAAGATGAACATTTCAGACTTCAAAGGCAGGTAAGCAAGACGACGGAACACAATTCTTGTTCCGACTCAAAATTTTGAGGTAGACGTAAGTTTGAAAACCTATTTAGAGGCTAAAAATTCCACCCATGCCGGGACTCGAACCCGCGACCTCTGGCTAACCGTGCCAGCGCTCTTCCAACAGAGCTAATGGGCGACTATCGGCATCAGTGAAATGTCGAACTTCTTTACAATACTCTCTGTATTACGTACAGGCAGCGACATCTGGCTGAAGTAATTTGCATCACTTGCAGCCCCGAGTTTTTAGCCTCTAAATAGGTTTTTAAAATTGTCTTTAGCACGGGTTAGTGCATTAAAAAGAATATAATACACGTAATTTCTAATAAGAAGTCAAGGTGAATTTACGTAGATTAACTTAAATTTCGTAATAGGAATATAAAATTGACAAATGTAAAAAAATACATCATTATTATTTAAGAATCGCTTGTAGCCGCTCCCCAGCTGCCTAAATGATCTTGAAACGCGGTTCAATAAATGTGTTAAGTACACTTCGTGCCAAAAGGGCTACTATAACATAAATTATTATTTATATGACTATAATGCTTAGAATTGAAACCAGTACAATGCATGAGTTCTGTTTTATAATAATTATATAAACTCTCTTAATTAATGACTTTGAAAAGACTAAGTTTGGAGATTTTTTGTCCATTTTTTCTCCAAAATGATCTAGATGTTGAAATAGACACCTAGTTCGAATTGGAACGTTCACTAAGCCGCAGGTTTTGCGTTTCTTTGAATAAAACCTTTTCATTTCATTTCGTTTCAATTTCATTGAATAATATACCTACAGTAACTAATTTGCCACGTTGTTAAATTAACAGACAATCGGAGTATATTATTTTTAATGCACTGCTAAGGACAATTTTAAAAACCTGTACGTAATACAGAGAACATTGTGAAGTGGTTTGAAATTTCACTCATGCCGGTGAGTCGCCCATTAGCTCAGTTGGAAAGAGCGCTGGCACGGATAGCCAGAGGTCGCGGGTTCGAATCCCGGCATGGGTGGAATTTTTAGCCTCTAAATAGGTTTTTAAGACAATCGGAGTACCCTAAAGTTTTAATTTTGTGTTACTGAATGTTATCTTTGTCACGCGACTATTTTCCAGGTCCGCGTCATCCAGGCCGACCGCAAGGATCAAATCGGTGTGCATCCACAGTTCAGGAGACAGGACCAACTGCTGAGGACCCTGAAAAGAGAATATATCAATCTGGTTAAAGACTTAAAGGTAAGGAAAGCTGTAATGTTATACAATTGGCGGTCTTATCGCTCAGAGCGATCTCTTCCAGACAACCTTTAGTTGTCAGTGACAATCCTTAGTCACTGAGTGTTAGAAAATGTAACGATACTTCTTTATAATAGCTGGCCGCCAGCCGTTCAGTAAATTATTGAATCAGTTGAAATATTTTAAAGGAAACCGTTACGTTTTGTTCAGGGATCAGTCGTGTCGAGACCCGCAGCAAGAGTTTCGATGAAAAGATAATAAAAAGTACAAGTGTTGCTAATTCAGCGTTTCAATAAGTAGATCGCTACAGTATTTGTGGAAAATGATTAAAAGAGCTGAGAACAGGAAAAAGGCATTACAACATTAAAACATCCGCATCGAGATGCAGTTTTCTCTCTCGATGCAGTTTCTATCTCAGATGACTGTTGGCTGTATCAGCTTTACTTTAATACAATGGTTTATTGATTTTTACTATTAATCTCAAGTTAGGCCTGATAAAACAACGCAGAACAAAAAAATCAGAGGGAAGCAGCTTTTCCTTCAATTCTTTGTGAAGTTTGTGGAAACTGTATTTCAGATCGCAAAGTCCGGCAACCACAAGAAAAATGACAAACAATTGAAGGCCGACCTGAAGAAGGCTGTATTGCACCGCGGCAGCACCCTAGCAAAAACTGAAGGTCTGTTTTTAATTCTCTTTTCCAACCTCTTGGGTGTAGAGCAGCATGATTATTATCATTGTAAAGATCTGTTATAATTTCAGTTAACCTGATATGACAAACCTTTGATTGTCTCGTAGGATGATGGGGAAAAGGTCTGGTATTAGGAGATTGATCGTCATCGAGAACCTGGTCCTAGGTTTAAGGGTTACTGCACTTTCCAGCGGAAAAAAGGCTACCCTTTAACTGGGAGATGGGATGGGAGAAAAATGGGAGTGCCGCAAGTTCACACAAGAAACAGTTATTTCAGAATATGTGGTTCCAAAGACAGTCCATGGTGGCAGGAATAAGATAAGATAAGAATAAGATAAGAATATTCTTTATTGTATACTGGAAAAACAACAAATACAAAACATAGTGTGGAAACACGAGAGTTTGAGGCAATGTACTACTTACAATGAGGCTTACTCAGCTATGAGGCTAGGTTTGGAAATCTTAGTTCTGACCAATTGTGGCGACTGAACGCGTTGTTTGCTCGGCAGTTTTATTCAGCGCAGACAGTTGTGCCCTACAGCTTCGCCTGTAACGTTGGGTAACCAAAACCTGTATATTTTCCGAGGAATTTTCTACCTAATTAAAACTGTTTCTATGCGGATTTATGCTCGTTTAGTACATCATCCGAGACCACGGCACCTGTAAAAGTGCCAAAACGTGGAAAAATTGTAAAAAATGTAATAAACGAGCATAAATCCGCATAGAAACAGTTTTAATTATGTCTAGTGCTCGTGTTAACCTTAGAAATTTTTTTCTACCTGTGCACGTTTTTTATAGTGCCTTCTTAACCAACTTTACTGCGTGTGTCTCAATTAAAGACAATTTTTGCCTAGTTTCCGCGTCGGTGACTCTAGTCACCACTAGAAACCATCAATACTTTTTACTTTCTTATAAACCAGTCTTTTTCAGAAGGAATAGTGCCTGATTTACTAAAAACAACAATAATTAAGCCGCTACATAAAAAAGGCGACCGTTTAAACAGCAATAATTATAGGCCAATAGCACTACTGCCCACTTTTGCTAAAGTATACGAATCGGCAATGTACCGGCGTGTCTATGCCTTTTGCGAAAAATTCAAAGTTTTTAATGACCAACAAAATGGTTTCCGTAAAGGACGGTCCACAGCTCTGGCTGTATTCAACTACATTAATTACATATTAGACACTATAAATAATAAAAAACATGCAATAGGTATCCTCTTGGATATGACTAAAGCATACGATAGAGTCTTACATAACGTTCTAATTGCAAAGCTAAACGGAATTGGAATACGAGGTTCAGTACTGAGTTGGTTTATTTCGTATCTTTCTAACCGCGAACAATACGTAGACTTGGAGCATCAAAATCATGCCACCGGCGAAATCAGCTACACCAGATCCACAAAAACAATCCTGACACAATCAATCCCACAAGGCAGTGTCCTGGGGTGCTTCATGTTTTTGATCTACATAAATGACCTACCAAAATCGATTAATATCCCATGCACCCTTTTCGCTGACGACATATCGCTTGTACTACCGTGTAATGATGATATCGAACTTGTAGAATTATTAAATTCAAATCTAACTAAACTAACAAACTGGCTCAATGATCATAATTTGGAGATAAACTTTAGTAAAATTAAACTCATGCAATTCAGACCTCACCAAAAACGCCCTCTTGACATAAACTACGCTTTTAATAAAACACCAATAGAACTCGTTGATTCCTACTGCCTCCTAGGAATTGAAATAGATAGCAACCTACATTGGAAATATCACATCAAGAAAGTTGCTAGTAAACTATCAAGCTTTACATATGCTCTATCGGAACTAAAGAGAACTACAAACAAAAAAAGTGCTCTATGTGCTTACTTTGCTTACGCACAGTCTTGGCTGTCTTATGGTGTCCTCCTCTGGGGCAACAGCACGGATGCAAAGCAATTATTCTTAATACAAAAGAAGTGTATCCGAATTATCGCTAACATTGACATAATGACGAGCTGCAGACCATATTTCGATAAATTAAATATTCTCACACTAACTTCACTTTATATTTTAGAAGCATGCGCATTTGTGAAAAATAATGATCAACCCTTCCCCCTATACACAAGACCAGAAGGACTAAGACCACATAAAAGATTGGCAACATGCTCATCGAAATTACATTTAGTTCATTCAGGCCCCCGCTCGATGGCTGCCAAAATATTTAATTGTATACCGAAATCAATTCAGTCTATACAAAAAATTAATGTATTTAAAAATGCCCTTAATAAATACTTAGTACAAAAAAGTTATTATACTCTACAAGAGTTTTTCGATGAACATGGCAAAAACTAGGTTTGGAGCTTGTGAGACTTGTGTTTTTATATGTTAAGTAAAAGTAAAATATATTCTGTTATTGTTCTTGTTTTAGAGAGTCTATGAAAATTAATAATAAACAAAATAAGTAATCTAGGTAGTAAGTAGGAATTTAAGTTATAACTTTTTATAATCCTAAGTTAGCAGCGCCCTAGCAGGGTTCTTGTTTGTTCCTGAAAATACTTATCTAAGACCCTATGCACAACAAGAAAGCTAATAAACGTCTATTCTATTCTATTCTATTCTATTCTATTCTATTCTATTCTATTCTATTCTATTCTATTCTATTCTATTCTATTCTATTCTATTCTATTCTATTCTATTCTATTCTATTCTATTCTATTCTATTCTATTCTATTCTATTCTATTCTATTCTATTCTATTCTATTCTATTCTATTCTATTCTATTCTATTCTATTCTATTCTATTCTATTCTATTCTATTCTATTCTATTCTATTCTATTCTATTCTATTCTATTCTATTCTATTCTATTCTATTCTATTCTATTCTATTCTATTCTATTCTATTCTATTCTATTCTATTCTATTCTATTCTATTCTATTCTATTCTATTCTATTCTATTCTATTCTATTCTATTCTATTCTATTCTATTCTATTCTATTCTATTCTATTCTATTCTATTCTATTCTATTCTATTCTATTCTATTCTATTCTATTCTATTCTATTCTATTCTATTCTATTCTATTCTATTCTATTCTATTCTATTCTATTCTATTCTATTCTATTCTATTCTATTCTATTCTATTCTATTCTATTCTATTCTATTCTATTCTATTCTATTCTATTCTATTCTATTCTATTCTATTCTATTCTATTCTATTCTATTCTATTCTATTCTATTCTATTCTATTCTATTCTATTCTATTCTATTCTATTCTATTCTATTCTATTCTATTCTATTCTATTCTATTCTATTCTATTCTATTCTATTCTATTCTATTCTATTCTATTCTATTCTATTCTATTCTATTCTATTCTATTCTATTCTATTCTATTCTATTCTATTCTATTCTATTCTATTCTATTCTATTCTATTCTATTCTATTCTATTCTATTCTATTCTATTCTATTCTATTCTATTCTATTCTATTCTATTCTATTCTATTCTATTCTATTCTATTCTATTCTATTCTATTCTATTCTATTCTATTCTATTCTATTCTATTCTATTCTATTCTATTCTATTCTATTCTATTCTATTCTATTCTATTCTATTCTATTCTATTCTATTCTATTCTATTCTATTCTATTCTATTCTATTCTATTCTATTCTATTCTATTCTATTCTATTCTATTCTATTCTATTCTATTCTATTCTATTCTATTCTATTCTATTCTATTCTATTCTATTCTATTCTATTCTATTCTATTCTATTCTATTCTATTCTATTCTATTCTATTCTATTCTATTCTATTCTATTCTATTCTATTCTATTCTATTCTATTCTATTCTATTCTATTCTATTCTATTCTATTCTATTCTATTCTATTCTATTCTATTCTATTCTATTCTATTCTATTCTATTCTATTCTATTCTATTCTATTCTATTCTATTCTATTCTATTCTATTCTATTCTATTCTATTCTATTCTATTCTATTCTATTCTATTCTATTCTATTCTATTCTATTCTATTCTATTCTATTCTATTCTATTCTATTCTATTCTATTCTATTCTATTCTATTCTATTCTATTCTATTCTATTCTATTCTATTCTATTCTATTCTATTCTATTCTATTCTATTCTATTCTATTCTATTCTATTCTATTCTATTCTATTCTATTCTATTCTATTCTATTCTATTCTATTCTATTCTATTCTATTCTATTCTATTCTATTCTATTCTATTCTATTCTATTCTATTCTATTCTATTCTATTCTATTCTATTCTATTCTATTCTATTCTATTCTATTCTATTCTATTCTATTCTATTCTATTCTATTCTATTCTATTCTATTCTATTCTATTCTATTCTATTCTATTCTATTCTATTCTATTCTATTCTATTCTATTCTATTCTATTCTATTCTATTCTATTCTATTCTATTCTATTCTATTCTATTCTATTCTATTCTATTCTATTCTATTCTATTCTATTCTATTCTATTCTATTCTATTCTATTCTATTCTATTCTATTCTATTCTATTCTATTCTATTCTATTCTATTCTATTCTATTCTATTCTATTCTATTCTATTCTATTCTATTCTATTCTATTCTATTCTATTCTATTCTATTCTATTCTATTCTATTCTATTCTATTCTATTCTATTCTATTCTATTCTATTCTATTCTATTCTATTCTATTCTATTCTATTCTATTCTATTCTATTCTATTCTATTCTATTCTATTCTATTCTATTCTATTCTATTCTATTCTATTCTATTCTATTCTATTCTATTCTATTCTATTCTATTCTATTCTATTCTATTCTATTCTATTCTATTCTATTCTATTCTATTCTATTCTATTCTATTCTATTCTATTCTATTCTATTCTATTCTATTCTATTCTATTCTATTCTATTCTATTCTATTCTATTCTATTCTATTCTATTCTATTCTATTCTATTCTATTCTATTCTATTCTATTCTATTCTATTCTATTCTATTCTATTCTATTCTATTCTATTCTATTCTATTCTATTCTATTCTATTCTATTCTATTCTATTCTATTCTATTCTATTCTATTCTATTCTATTCTATTCTATTCTATTCTATTCTATTCTATTCTATTCTATTCTATTCTATTCTATTCTATTCTATTCTATTCTATTCTATTCTATTCTATTCTATTCTATTCTATTCTATTCTATTCTATTCTATTCTATTCTATTCTATTCTATTCTATTCTATTCTATTCTATTCTATTCTATTCTATTCTATTCTATTCTATTCTATTCTATTCTATTCTATTCTATTCTATTCTATTCTATTCTATTCTATTCTATTCTATTCTATTCTATTATTCTATTCTATTCTATTCTATTCTATTCTATTCTATTCTATTCTATTCTATTCTATTCTATTCTATTCTATTCTATTCTATTCTATTCTATTCTATTCTATTCTATTCTATTCTATTCTATTCTATTCTATTCTATTCTATTCTATTCTATTCTATTCTATTCTATTCTATTCTATTCTATTCTATTCTATTCTATTCTATTCTATTCTATTCTATTCTATTCTATTCTATTCTATTCTATTCTATTCTATTCTATTCTATTCTATTCTATTCTATTCTATTCTATTCTATTCTATTCTATTCTATTCTATTCTATTCTATTCTATTCTATTCTATTCTATTCTATTCTATTTCTTTTCTATTCTATTCTATTCTATTCTATTCTATTCTATTCTATTCTATTCTTTCTTTTCTTTCCTATCCTCTATCCTATCCTATCCTATCCTATCCTATTCCTATCCTATCCTATCCTATCCTATCCTATCCTATCCTATCCTATCCTATCCTATCCTATCCTATCCTATCCTATCCTATCCTATCCTATCCTATCCTATCCTATCCTATCCTATCCTATCCTATCCTATCCTATCCTATCCTATCCTATCCTATCCTACCCTATCCTATCCTATCCTATCCTATCCTATCCTATCCTATCCTATCCTATCCTATCCTATCCTATCCTATCCTATCCTATCCTATCCTATCCTATCCTATCCTATCCTATCCTATCCTATCCTATCCTATCCTATCCTATCCTATCCTATCCTATCCTATCCTATCCTATCCTATCCTATCCTATCCTATCCTATCCTATCCTATCCTATCCTATCCTATCCTATCCTATCCTATCCTATCCTATCCTATCCTATCCTATCCTATCCTATCCTATCCTATCCTATCCTATCCTATCCTATCCTATCCTATCCTATCCTATCCTATCCTATCCTATCCTATCCTATCCTATCCTATCCTATCCTATCCTATCCTATCCTATCCTATCCTATCCTATCCTATCCTATCCTATCCTATCCTATCCTATCCTATCCTATCCTATCCTATCCTATCCTATCCTATCCTATCCTATCCTATCCTATCCTATCCTATCCTATCCTATCCTATCCTATCCTATCCTATCCTATCCTATCCTATCCTATCCTATCCTATCCTATTCTATTCTATTCTATTCTATTCTATTCTATTCTATTCTATTCTATTCTATTCTATTCTATTCGATTCTATTCGATTCGATTCTATTCTATTCTATTCTATTCTACTTTTTGGACAAAGACTGGCAAGTGTGCAACTCCAGGGAGTTGATTTAGACGGTGCATGTTTGCCTACGTAAGTGGTTCACGCACAGAACATAAAAAAAGAGTAGAAGTAGCGACATGACACATTAGTACGAAAACCAGTGTAACCAAACTGATACTTACAAACCAAACACACACTACGAATGCCAACCTGCCGTTGGTAAATAAAGTCAATGCCGAAAAGGTGTACATCATAAAAGTTTCAATTAAAATATGCACCTTTTTGTAATGTTAACAACGATCAAAGTCAAATGACAATGATGAAATTAAGGTTGACATTTTGTAGTAACGCTACTCTACACTAGATGGAACTACCGCCGCGTGGGACCGAAAAGAACTTTTACCAAGTAAGACAGAAAGTTCAAAATTGAAAAACAAGTACATTCTCAGTTTGGGATGGGACAATGCGAGTTCTAGTTTGTCGATAGGGAACCTATCGACAAATTATACTCGTACAAACAGTTCACACATTAACGGCCGAATATGAATACTGGCACTTAGAAGTATTTTTAGCTATTTCTTTTTTGCCTCCGGGTTGACTGGTAGAAAATGCATCTTTTCTACATTATCTTTTGTGCAATATAGTATATTTCATTACAAGTGCGGAAAGGCTGTCATTGCAAAGAGTTCCGACAAGTTGCAATGACGGTTCCGCACGTGTACTGAACGACTAATTTTAATACAGTTGCGAAAAAAATAAGCAATTTAATAAAAAAAATATTTAGAAAATGGCGCCAACCGTAAAAAAATATAAGCAGAGATTTTTTTTCTTCACCCATTCTAGAAGGCAAAGGGAACTATGCCCATACAGCCAAGTCTTCAGAAGAATTTTTTTATTGATATGAAATGAAAATGAAATTTAATGAGATGAAATGAAATGAAACCTAACTTAACTCATTCAATCAAATCATTAAATCTGATATTGAAACAAATTAGTAGCTCATAAAAACTTCTATGATTTTTTTAGTAAAAACTTCATGGTTGGTTTTCCTTTTTAATAGACATTATTTTGACAGTTGGGAAAAAACGCACGAGTGCGGGAAAGGTAAAAAAAAGCACGAGTGTTTAATAGCCCACATCCCGCATGCTATATGTCCGTGTAATACGCCACTTTTTGAGCAACTGTATTAAAAAAGAACACTAATAGGGTACATAGACGCACAAATAAAACAATGTGGTAGATTTCATATTTTAAAATGTTATCTCTTATTTAAAACTAGCTTCAACTCGCTGCTTCGCGGGCGTTAGAAATTATAAAACGGGATATATAATGTATTCTACGACTCAATTCAGATCTTTGTCTATCTGTACGCCATGTTTCATACGATAATACTAATTTTATTGACGATGGTACTAATATATTTCATTTATACACAAGAGTCTAACCTGGAAGTGAAGCACATTTTTTCTGGTATTGCTGCATCACATAAGTGCCACCTTCCGCCATTTTTAGTGTTTATGAAGTGTTCATGAAAATGCTTAGAATATATTGTGTTCATTTTGCCTTCCTGTCGCTGCCATCCATTTTAATTTCGTATCCGGTTCCTTAGAAAACTAAACGAAAACTCACTTCCAAATTGTTTTGATTCCGAGAGGGTTGTTGTAACATTGCCTCGGTTTTCTGTTGTCAAAGGGGTAAGATGAAAATTACTTCGATAGTTTCTTAGATATTTCAGTCACTGATAAACTGGTGAAGAAAAACTATATCACGATATATGTGCTCATGTCATATCTTGTATGAAAAGTAGTAATGAATGAGCTCCAATGACAGTTTTCACATGCAGAACGACCAGCCGGGGACCGGAGCTCACACATTACTACTTTACCCGGCCCGGCGACCGAACGGCGACCGGGTGCATGTGAAAAGGCACTTAGGAAGTAGGTATAAAATAACAACAATTATTTTACCTACTTAGACGAATTGTAATTTACGATACCTAATTACCATTAAGTATGTAGGACTACTAAGTCATAGACAATTATCGATAGATTTTTATCATGTGTGCCCCCATCCGTAATTGAGTAGAATTCAAATTATGACAGAAATTTCTAGAGAAGGTACACTTTCTTCGATGAAAATTTAACTTTACTAACCAGTAAATAAAGGTGGTTTCACTTTTTCATTTTCGGATTGGTTTCCGTGCTCATGTCATTACAAATTTAATTAAAAATACAATGAAATACGTCTTACCGATGAAATATTACGGCATGATCGGTATATTTTAGTGCCCAGCTTTTACTTTTGCTCTCTAACACAGCACAACAAGGCATTTTAATCGTGTTTTCACCATTTTTTTCTTTACTAGAAGCTCACGGCAACTGAAGTAAACAAAACTGTCACCGACTACGCATAGGCAATACATTGCT
>OW203743.1:2408658-2701897 GCA_934045075.1 Yponomeuta sedellus
GGGGTTCAGTTAGATTGGTTGGGTCAGTCGCTCAATCAATTTTTCCTCGTCATCTCACTGGACTGACGATCTGAGGGAGATTGCTGTAGCAGCTAGGTAAGGGTGACCTACTCGGAGTCTCTTTGAGGGATCGTATCAAAAATTAGACATTTCAACAGAAAAATAAAGTTATTGATGTCGCCTAAACGATTAGCAAGGTCAAGTGGCAGTGGGCTGGGGATTTCTGCCCAAAAAACAATAACCGATGGGGTTCTCGGGAGACCACGCACTGGTAACAGCAGCATAGGACGCCCACCAACTTGCTGGTTACGGTCTCATGCAGATTGCTGGCAACCGCTGGGTGAGCATTGCCTGGACAGAAAGAAGTGCCGTGGCTTTGGCTTAACATCCGTCAAACAGTAGACGGAGCGCTCGTGGCCTAGTCGAATCGAGTGATTGGAATCAATCACTTGAGTTAAGCAACAACAGGCGTGGTCAGGCGCTGGTTACCGCTAGAGGCATTTTTCCCAGCGCTTCCGTGCTTTGTGAGGCACGTTAAGCCGTCTTGAAAAGGCTGTCGTTAAGCCATGTCCGAGGCCTTATGGGCAGCTTGATAACTTCTGACAGTAAGTCCCGCCACTGTCTTACAAGCCTCCACTAACCCCCCGTGGTGGAGTATGGCCTAACCTTCCTGCGATGCAGGAAAGGACCCGTGCCCCAGCAGTGGAGACATGCAAGGGTTGATATCGAAACAGTGGACGTATTTAGACTGATTTATTGACGCTACTGTATGCGTGAAAAGAAGCGTAACTGTCTCGCTGATTTCATTTCCCCAGGAGCGGTTTAAGTCGAAGAAAGATAAGAGTAGCTCCTCCAGACTGAAGAAGTTTACGGTGCATCCCGAGATGCCCCAGTACTGGGAGCCTGAACCGATCGCGCAGCTTGTACCAAACGATCCATGCCCGAAGTGAGTGTTGAGGTCCCATTTGTTGCTAAAAGATCCCACTTAGATCCTAATCGAGAATACACTATTATAGTTAAACTCCGTAATTCCTAATCTCTATTTGTATACGGTTCTACAATAAGATTCCTCGAGATATATTAGACTTAGTCCGGAATTAAAATAATGTTAACGGGGACGATTATGTCTAGTGTAACTTAAAGTTAAAAGCTCTGTTAATTAAGTTAAACCCTGTTTTGAAAAGAGTAAATGTGGAGTTTTTCCCCACATAATCTATTAATTGTGAAACTAATGGCGTTGACGTACATTAAGTAAACATTATGTTTTTATGGTGATTATTTTTTTTTACCTTAAAGCCTCGCGATGCTCATCCATAATTATATATTAAACAGGTCTGATCGCGATTACGTTTTGCCTAAGTAATAATCGCTTAATATGGGATTTTGAATTTCAGGCATTTTGGGTACTCAGTCATTTTGACTTTTAGATATTAAGAAAATGAGGTATTTCGACATAAAGCCTCCATGAGCCGGACCGATATAGATTACACCCGTTTAATACATACACAGAATCACTCCAATTACAAATTGTCCTCGCGTAAGACTTTTTTTTAATAGGACAGGTAAGCGAAGACGAGGTCTACGATGTTACGTGCTTACTTAATAAATGCCGTTTAACTCTACTTTTATAGCCACCCGGCTAGTATGTCTCCGGAAAGACCGACGATGGCAGACTTAAAGATTAAACCAGTCGAAGCCAAAGACAAAACCACTCGTGATACCTATCAGATTACTCTTGCACATTATTGAGTAGCCATCCAGACCTCGCTCTGTCTTCGCGTTTTTGAAAAATTCTTACCTCCACACACTCTTCCAGCTGCATTGAAGCCCGCTGGCTGTCGCGCGTGACTGAAGCCCTAGAGCACCCGTTTACGGAGGAGCAAGCACTTCGAGCGCTGTACGAGCTGCGTCAGGAGCCGGCCTATCTGCCCTCTGACCGCCTGCACCCTCTAGCTGACTGCCGTCTGCCAGCCAGCCGACTGTTGCTCGCAAGGCGCTACATGTGACTTGGGATATATTACACACACTATCTGCCCTCTGACCGCCTGCACCCTCTAGCTGACTGCCGACCGCCCGCCAGCCGACTGTTGCTCGCGAGGCACTACATGTGACTGGGGATATGTTACACACACTATCTGCCCTCTGACCGCCTGCACCCTCTAGCTGACTGCCGTCTGCCCGCCAGCCGACTGTTGCTCGCGAGGCACTACATGTGACTGGGGACATGTTACTATACACTATCTGCCCTCTGACCGCCTGTAACCTCTGGCGGGCTGTCGCCTGCGCTCCAGCTGACTGTTGCCCGCGAGGCGCTACACGTTTTACACACACTATCTGCCCTCTTTGAAAAGACTAAGTTTGGAGTATTTTGTCCATGTTTTCTCCAAAAAGGTCTAGATTTTGAAATGGACACCTAGTTTGAATTGTAACGTTCCTTAAGCCGCAGCTTTAAGCGTCTAAACTAGGCCGGGCAGCTAAGACACCGGCCCGGCCTAGTTTAGACGCTAGTATTCACAATGTATCAACGAAATACTACTTGTAAGTAGGTACCTTATAAACTGTATGTGTAGATACATCTGTAACTTTTAAAGTGTGCAAATAAACCTTATTTATTAGCTGCCTGTTATTCCTGAAGCTGTATATGGAACAAGTGGCCTGTTACACACACTATCGGCTCTTAGCGTACCTGCAACATCTACCGGACTGTTACCTATCAGCCAATTGCCTGCTCTTTGTGAAGACTGCATGTTTATTGACTCCATGTGAATGAGAATACAAATAAACTTAAAATTCATTACTTGAACACTATTTATTTCATTACAATGAAGATTTGATTGAATCGGAGCGTTTCTCTGTATCAAGCACTCATGAATATATAATGTAACATATTATCAAACAACATTAACAGATTTTGAAAAAAATGAGGAAGGAAGCCTTAAGAATTTGAATTCTAAGACATTGTTTAAGTTGATATCACCATAACTCATCCCCCAGTAAAAAGCCCTGGCACCCATGCATTTTGGGAGCATATTAAAAACTTAAATGTCTAAGTAGGCATAGTCTGTTTTTAGAATACACCTCGGCTTCTATCCGATATTTCTATTACACGGAAATATTCGACTAATAGAAATATCGGAACTAATATGACACTTAAACTGCCATAACTTTTCAAAAAAGTGAATAAAAGTCTTATACAGAGCAGGAAGTATTACACTCGTGTGCTTTCGGCGAAAACCGAAGCCTACTCTAGAGCCCGAGATATATAATTTATCTATTTGATATATAGAATGAGAACTTACAGTTAAACCAAAACGCTCTTAATGTTACTTAAATATTTGACACAAAAATTAACTACATAAGTGTAATCTTAAATTAACTACAATATATGACATGTTGGACATCGCTTAAAAACTTATTAAGCAGGGCAAGGGCCCTAGCCGTGGGCCTTTATAAAAGCTAATAGACTGTAAGATACTAATATTATTCGGTATTTAGCCTAATAGTTGGGCCATTATACGTAGCAAGCGCTGAGGTATATTACACTTCAGACACTAAGGATAACTCACAGTGTATTACTTCACATATAGCGAGTGGTATTGCTACTTCACTTCACAAATGTATATCATCACAACATAGTTTGAAACAAAGTCGCTGTTTGTCCGTTCCTATGTATGCTTAAAAATCTTTAAAAGTACGCAACGGATTTTGAAGCGGTTTTTTAATAGATAGAGTGATTCAAGAGGAAGGTTTAAGTATAATACATGCATAATCAGGGTAGAGAAACAGTGATAAATTTCGAAGGAAAAAAGGAGAAAAAAGGCGGGTAGTAGTATTAATCTAACATAAATTGTTATTTATATAAGTGGTGTATTAATATATTCATATTTGCACCGACTACCCTCTTATTCCTTCAGCAACTTTCCATCGTAAGGTTGTCTGGAAAAAATTGCTTTTAGCAATAAGGCCGCCAATTGTACTTATGTTACATAATATGTGTTCTGGTGTACAATAAAGAATATTATTATCTTAACTTACAAAATCCCGTAAGTATACATCCCAGTATATTATTTTTAGGTATAAGTACTTATGTATATCAATATTAATATTTGCACCAACTACCCGCCTCACTTTTTCTTCAGCCACTCTCCATCGTAGGTTGTTTGGAAGAAATTGCTCTAAGCAATAAGGCCGCCAATTGTACTGCATCTTTGTAATTCTTTTCTGTTTGTTTTTTCCTGGTGTACAATAAAGAATATTCTTATCTTATCTTATCTCGTCTCGTCTCGTCTCGTCTCGTCTCGTCTCGTCTCGTCTCGTCTCGTCTCGTCTCGTCTCGTCTCGTCTCGTCTCGTCTCGTCTCGTCTCGTCTCGTCTCGTCTCGTCTCGTCTCGTCTCGTCTCGTCTCGTCTCGTCTCGTCTCGTCTCGTCTCGTCTCGTCTCGTCTCGTCTCGTCTCGTCTCGTCTCATCTCATCTCATCTTATCTTAGGGGGATTATACTCAACAAACCGCTGTTTGTGTGTCTGGCCACACATACCCTGTATAGTCATGGAGGATTTAAAACGAGCAAGAATTTCCGTTTTGTGTTCCACAAAGAGGTAATTTGTGTTTTCGCACTTAATACTTTATCCAGTCGGCTCAGTTAAGCAAAAACTAGGCAAAATACCGCAGATAAAGCCATGTCTAACAATGAGCGTACGGCATGCTAATACCTTAAGTAGGGTCAGCAACTGACGGTGAGCCGTGGTAGCGTGTCGGTAGAACCCTTGCCTAGCACACAAGGGGTAGTGGGTTTGACTCCGCAAAACCAGTTGGATAAATTCAGCCCCGGAATGTATATCTCTCCTAGCCCCGGCTCCCTGAGTGATCTTAAACGATTACGAAGTTAAACATCGTAGGGCGCGTTCAATGCATGGATGGGTGACCGTCTATGACTAACACGCTAGCGGCATTTTCCCTAGCGGATCCGAGCTTCGCAAGGCACGTTAAGCAGTTGGTGCCGGCTGCCGTCGATAGATGGCAGACGTTAAGCCAAGTCAGAGGTCTTAGGGCGGCTTGAAAATATGACAGTAAGACCAGCCACTAGTCTTGCAAGCCTCCACCAATCCGGAGTTGGCCCCCGTGGTGGAGTGTTGCCTATACTTTCCCCAGGGAAGTCACCCATGCCCCTCGCTGGGCACATAATGGGTTAATGATGATATGATATCAACCCTTTGTATGTCCCCACTGCTGGGGCATGGGTCTCTTCCTGAGGTCACCCATGCCCCTCGGTGGGGACATAATGGATTGATGATGGTATGATATCAACCCTTTGTATATCCCCACTGCTGGGGCACGGGTCTCTTCCTGAGCTCACCCATGCCCCTCGGTGGGGACATAATGGGTTGTTGATGATATGATATCAACCCTTTGTATGTCCCCACTGCTAGGGCACGGGTCTCTTACTGCATCGCAGGAATGTTTTTTTTATAGTAGGAGGAGGGGAATACTCATGTATACCGCCGTGCATGGCGGCGGCATACACACGGCGGCATGCCCGACTCTACTGGGAATTTCTCCCAGCTGCCTACGGACTAAACCCCTCCTCCTCTTCCATTTCTCCTCCAACATCATTGGAGACCTTGTAATTCATCATTTTTGTACATTTTTATTTTTAATTGCGTGCCATGATTTGTCGTAACTATTCTATACTTAAAAGTAGCGTCTAGGCTATTATCTAATCTGTGGTCTAGGTATAAAGTAACATTGTATAAGTTGTAAAATTTGGACTACACAAACACTAAAGACATTTTCACAGACAAAGTACTTCATTATTATCACAGATTGTCAATCACTGATATGTGTCTGGAGCTCTGCGGATCCTTCAGTGCTTCTTTCTATTTTCTGCACTCTGTTTTGTTCACAAAACAGTAGGCAGAAACCTACTTATTGTTTTTGTTCCCTTTTCTTACTATCTTTCCGCAGAACTCCAAAAACACGTCCCTCTTTTCATCATCCCTCATGAATTATGTGAGCGGTATCTGTGGTGATGCCCATTCGCAACTGGATTTGTGCATCACATCGTTCCCGGCCGTGCACCGGGCAGTCGAAGAGGATGTGCTCCAGTGTTTGCTGCTTCGCTATGTCACAGGTGCACGATGGGTCCGCCCTACATTTAAAACGATGCAGATATTGCGGAGGAGCGGCCATACTCCTCTCGAACATGTCTTTTCCTTGAGAAAGGTCTAGCCCATACTCCACCACGGGGGCCAAGTCCGTGTTGGTGGAGATCATTACTTTAATTTGACCACGAGGAACGAATTTTTTACGTGGTCAAATCAGTTTGACAAAAGATTTGACCCGAGGTGGTGTAAGACAGTGGCGGCCCTGTCAGAAGTTATCAAGCCGCCCATAAGGCCTCTGACATGGCTTAACGACTTCCATTACATGTGACAGCCGACACTAACGGCTTAACGTGCTTTGTGAAGCACGGAAGCGCTCGGAAAAATGCCACTAGCGGCAGTCACGGGACGGTCACCCATCCTGCACCAGACCGCGCCTGCTGTTGCTTGATTTAGGTGATAGATTTCAATCACTCGTTTCGACTAGGCCACGAGCGCCCGTGGTGGACTATGGTCTCACATTCCTGCAATGCAGAGTGCTTAGTGCGAGTTTTTTAACTACTCGATCGCGTTAACGTAAACTCATATTTCTGTGGCATCGAGGAAGCGCCACCTAGCGACAAGTATGGAAATGTAAAATTGCTGAGTGCGAGTTGTAATGGTTTACGTTGAGAAGTGAACATGTTTACCAGCCAAAACACGAATAAACGCGAGTGCGAGTTGTACTGTGACAGCGTTTTGCCAGTTCGAACGGTTAACCTACTCATACTCACTACTCAATGCTCGATTAACGCGGTATTAAAGTTATTTGATTGGATCTGTCAAACTCGCACTAAGCATTCAGGATGAGACCCGTGCCCCAGCAGTGGGGACATACAAGGGTTGATATCAAATCGAAGTAACAATCAAAACGCGATGGTAGCTCAATCAGAACAATCGACTCAGAAGCCCGAGACTCAGGTTCGATCCCTAATGCTGGCATGTACTAGCTTTGTTTTCTAAGTTACGCCTCGTACTTCAGCCAGATGTTGCTGCCTGTACGTAATACAAAGTAAAGAGGTTCTAAATTTCACTGATGCCGGTGAGTCGCCCATTAGCTCAGTTGGAAAGAGCGCTGGCGCGGATAGCCAGAGGTCGCGGGTTCGAATCCCGACATGGGTGGAATTTTTAGCCTCTAAATAGGTTTCTAAAAATGTCCTTAGCACGGGTTAATGCATAAAAAAGAAAATAAGCATTAGTTTACTCGGATGGCGCACTCGGACCGAGCGCACTAATACCGTGAAAATCTGGTTTAAGAAATACGGTTTATTTGCTGTCTGTACGTACGCAGTTCGCTTCCTCCGCCATTTGCTCCATGACCAGACGGTTTAGGTTAATATTCTAGCTTAATAACGCCTCGGAATTCAGAGCTGTATTGGGCAAAGACTATATAAAGCTTCGGGACTAGAGTGCACGATCCAAACGGGGAATTTTCTTATCAGTTTGCCTCTACAAACTGTGTTTGAGAAACCGTCTGTTTCAGAAATTAAAAAACAAAACAATTTCAACTGAGACTAAGGTTTCAAGCTTTAAAAGTAAAGACACAGAAATAAATTAAAGATGAAGAAAATATTTATTTCGGATACAGAATTTTTTTTAATGCACGGGTTAGTGCATTAAAAAAAAGTGGGTAAAGCGATATCGTTCCGATGTAAGAAGACCTAACTGCAAAGTTGGTACTCGGGGCTGCAAGTGAAGCAAATTACTTCAACCAGATGTTGCTGCTTGTACGTAATACAGAGAGTATTGTAAAGAGGTTCGAAATTTCACTGATGCCGGTGAGTCGCCCATTAGCTCAGTTGGAAAGAGCGCTGGCGCGGATAGCCAGAGGTGGCGGGTTCGAATCCCGACATGGGTTGAATTTTTAGCCTCTAAATAGGTTTCTAAAAATGTCCTTAGCACGGGTTAGTGCATAAAAAAGAAAATAAGCATTAGTTTACTCGGATGGCGCACTCGGACCGAGCGCACTAATACCGTGAAAATCTGGTTTAAGAAATACGGTTTATTTGCTGTCTGTACGTACGCAGTTCGCTTCCTCCGCCATTTGCTCCATGACCAGACGGTTTAGGTTAATATTCTAGCTTAATAACGCCTCGGAATTCAGAGCTGTATTGGGCAAAGACTATATAAAGCTTCGTGACTAGAGTGCACGACCCAAACGGGGAATTTCCTTATCAGTTTGCCTCCTACAAAACTGTGTTTTGAGAAACAGTCTGTTTCAGAAATTAAAAAAACAAAACAATTTCAACTGAGACTAAGGTTTCAAGCTTTAAAAGTAAAGACACAGAGATAAATTAAAGATGAAGAAAATATTTATTTCGGGTACACAATTTTTTTTAATGCACGGGTTAGTGCATTAAAAAAAGTGGGTAAAGCGATATCGTTCCGATGTAAGAAGACCTAACTGCAAAGTTGGTACTCGGGGCTGCAAGTGAAGCAAATTACTTCAACCAGATGTTGCTGCTTGTACGTAATACAGAGAGTATTGTAAAGAGGTTCAAAATTTCACTGATGCCGGGTAGTCGCCTATTAGCTCAGTTGGGAGAGCGCTGGCCCGGTTAGCTAGAGGTCGCGGTTCGAGTCCCGGCATGGGTGGAATTTTTAGCCTCTAAATAGCTTTACATGTTCAGTCTGGCATCAGTCTGGTTAGACTGACGGCAGACTGATTGTCTATTCAGAGAACTGATGGACTAGACTGACGGATATTCGAATATTTTGATACTTCATCAGTCTGGCATCAATCCGAGCTTGATCAAGGTCACGGACTGAACCGACACCAGACTGAACGTGTAAACTCCCTCTAAAAGACATTTAGCATTAAACCAATGGTCGTGTAGCCCGACACAGCCGTACCCGCTTTTTTACTAACTACACAGAACTGGAACTTTTTTTACTAATTAGACTTGGCCTGCGTGATTGAGTATGGTTTAACATCGCTGCGGTGCCAGCCGTAGAGTCTAATACTTACATAGTTTGTCAACAGAATGATATACGCACGACAATGGTTGACATTTGCCTCAATGTAGTAGTCTACAAAGCAATGTCATTCCAGGGGTATAACCCGCGCAAATGAAATGGGCACCTTACGAGAATATTAATGAATCGCGCGAGGCGCCGAGTTAATTTGCACGGGTTATACCATTGCAATGCGATTGGTTACTAGACTACCGATAGTGTGAATGAAACCACCATTACCGGACTAATATGACTCTATTGAACAATTATGCATTTTAGAGACCCCCAGGAAGAGAGCCGTGCCCCAGCAGTGTGGACGTGTAAAGGGTTGATATCACATAGAACTTTGACGACCTCTGTGGCGTAGCGGTAGCGCATCTACCTACCATGCAAAAGGTCCCGGGTTCGAATCCCATCTGGAAACAAAAAAAAAACCCCAGGTCGTGGATGTTTACATGTTTGTGATGTCGTTGTTTCTGGTTCCCACGACACAGGGTATCCTAGTGTGGGGCCAGAAGCAATGTATGTGCCTGTATGTAAATGTTATGTTAAAATGTTAACTGTCCAGTCTGTACCAACCTACCTATTCTATGCCTCTTCTAGATCCTCTTTAGCTTTTCTCGAACAAGACCCCAGTTATTAGCTAATGGACAAGTTGTATTCCGTCCCTCTCTCGCACTCCACGTCTTCCCTCTTCGTCTCTCTCACACGTTTTAGTCTACTACGTACTAAACATGGTGGGTCGTGGCTCGCAAGGAAATGTATCGAGTTAGGGGTCGCAAGTTTTTGTGAACTTTTTAACACTTTAGCCACATACTGCATAAATCCTGAAAGTTTATTAGGAGCACATTGTTATTTTGCGGTGCAAGATTGGTAAAGCGTGAAAGGTTCAGAACATATCAGTTATGTATGTACCAATTTTGTTTATTCTTTTTTCCATTTTCTTTTTTCTCTATGTATGCGTATTCTATAATTCTATAATCAGCCCACATCAACCCACTGCTGGGCATAGGCCTCCTTTTTATTGCGCCATTCCTCACGGTCCTGTGCTAACCTGGGTATGCGTATTAAAGGGTATTAATCTTATCTTTAATCTGTATGTATAACCCTTGTATATCCCCACTGCTGGGGCACGGGTTTCCTCCTGCATCGCAGGAAGAAACCCGTGCCCCAGCATAGGGCCTCCACCACGGGGGCCAAGTCCCTGTTGGTGGAGGATTGTAAGACAGTGGCGGGCCTTACTGTAAAAAGTTATCAAGCCGCCCATAAGGCCTCTGGCATGGCTTAACGACTGCCATTATATGACAGCCGGCACCAAAACTTAACGTGCCTTGCGAAGCACGGAAGCGCTCGGAAAAATGCCACTAGCGGTAGTCACGGGACGCTCACCCATCCCGTACCTGACCACGCCTGTTGTTGCTTAACCAAGTGATTGATTTCAATCACTCGGTTCGCCTAGGCCACGAGCGCTTCACCATTGGCATTGTGCCTTACTTAACTGTTATCTATAATATAAAAATGAATGAAATAATATAGAAATGAATGTGTTGGTAAGCGCAAATCTCGAGAGCAGCTGAACCGATTTCCCTAATTATTTTTTTAGAAAATTCCTCGACGTATGTACGAGGATGGTTCTTACGGAGAAAAATTTAAAAAATTAAAGAATTGTTTGTTAGGCGGTACGAAGTTCGCAGAGTCAGCTAGTTATAAATAAAATAATATATGTAATTTTTGAGAATATGACTGCTTTGTGGTCTAGCAGATCACGTCTGACTGCCATCTCGGTGGTCGAGGGTACGATTCCCATTAGAGGCCGCGGTACTTTGTACAAGTAGCCCCAGTCTGAGTGTATTTTTCATATTTATGACGTCCTTGCCTAGTTACCATAGTTCCGGGTATCCTAGTTTGGGACCAGGGCACTATTATGTAAGTATCCACTGCGTTCAGTGATGTTGATTTTTACTTTTTTAAGCTACTCCGGCTGTCAAATGAATACATTTTTTGACAATTTGGAGTCTTCTAAATGCTTCACTCGATAGAGTGAAATGCTACGTAATAGGAGGTCAGGTCAAGTAATTGTGTTGCGTGGAAGTTATTCTTATTATCATTTTTTAAAAATATGGTCACATTTGTAATAATTTTTGGTATAGGTAGGATTAGATAATAACCAAACAAATTTATTAGCAAATTGATATAATACGAGTACATTATTTTCTACTTGTGGTGTACAAATAAGTAAACTTCCAACTGGTTTTGGAATTTTGGATTTTTTTTCCGGAAAGTTTTTATCGGTTTTCAAAACTTCTCAACAATATCGTAGCCATCAAATTACGTCACTTCCGGCAAAATAGGCTAAAAGGTTACAAATTAGTTATGAACTCAAAGATACCTACCTCTTTGATATTATGAAAAGGGTCAAAACATCCTTAGAAAATATTACCGTAATACGCTATCCGAATTTCTGTGCCACTACTATGTTGTGAGGAAAGTTCAGCGATGCGGGCTTAAGTTTAAATAATGCCCGGAAGCTGGTCTGCAACAACGACGGTGCTTATAGTTTTTGGTTGTTATCTGAAGGAAATTGCTTTAGGGTATTAGATACTTCACGAATTACGTGTTTTGATAAACAATTACAGTTATAATGGTAGAACAGTTTATTATGAAAAAAATCGATATCGACCCTTGTATGTCCCCACTGCTGGGGCACGGGTCTCTTCCTGGATCGCAGCAAAGTCTGGATTGGTGGAGGATTGTAAGGCAGTGGCAGGCCTGACTGTCAGAAGTTATGAAGCCGCCATAAGGCCTCTGACATAGCTTAACGACTACCATTACATGACAGCCGGCACTACTGGTTTAACATGCCATGCGAAGGACGGAAGCGTTCGGAAAATTGACACTAGCGGTTGTCACGGGACGGTCACCTATCCAGCACCTGACCGCGCCTGTTGTTATTAACTCAAGTGATTGATTCCAATCACTCAGTTCGACTAGGCCACGAGGGCTTCATGAAAAAATACATAGAGTGAAATTGCAGCAACAAGTCTATATGCTCGATACAATTTTTTCGTCAATATTTCCTCTTTCACCCTCTCCATAAGTCCAAACTAACGCCACATATCTTTTCTCAATTCTAGTTAATACATCCTCTATCAGGCCACAAGGTTCTCTATAATCAATCTATTGCGTGTCCTGTCATTCAAATTAACACCCCACGTAGCTTTCAATGACCTCATTTCTACATAGTTAGAATATTTTCGGGGCTTAATCGCGTAGTAATTTATTGCTATTTTACCTCGACGTTTCGACGACGTTACAGTCATCGTGGCCACGAGAAGACTGATGGCTGGCACCCGTTCGAATCTTCGGCTGACAAGGTTTCAGACTACCCTCAATCAGCCATCACCAAGCACTATTAGGGTTGCGACACACTACACTGACAATGTCGGACGATAAGCCATGCGACTTTTTTTCACTCGAACACTTCTTGATGACCGGATCTCTCATTTCTACAGCATTAATAATCCTACTTTCTTGAGTTTTATTGACCATACAACATCACCATCAACCCATTATGTCCTCAGTGAGGGGCAAGGGTCTCTTTCCTGAGGAAAATATAGACCATACTCCACCACGAAGGCCAAGTGCAGATTGGTGGAGGTTATTACACACATAAGTTGTTATTAATATTATATTTTACTACACTCGAAACATTAAACAGGAAATAACATGTATATGGCGAGCTTATCTCTGCAAGAGATTTCTTCCAGCCAACCTGGGAAAGTCGGAGAAGCAGGAAGTATTGGGACCAGCTTACTGCATTATAGACAGTGGAAAATCAAACCACTTTGGTAATAACACATAACTGTCCTAATTTCTAACTCAAACTCTCGTATGCTCTAAACGTTAGTGAAAACCAAATAAAAAAATCAAAATTTTAAAAACATATTTAGAGGCTAAAAATTCCACCCATGCCGGGATCGAACAAAGAAATTTTCAATCAAAATTGTTTAGCCAACAGAAAATTTTCACATAATTATTATTTAAGGCATTATGTGCTGACAGCAGTGCTATTCACTAGCCCCGTTCGCTAGTGAGTTCGATCGAATTCGTATTCAGTAATATAAGCTACCCCAGCGCTACGGCGGTGAAGTGAACTAGTTGTGCAGGTGGGATATTGACCCTTATTTCTATGAAGTTACGTTTAAAACAAAGGGAGTTCGAATCTCGACTTTATTACATCTGTCAAATAACCCTTTCGTGGACAACGGCATAATAATTACTAAAATATTTTTTGCCGAGGGTAGTAAATGCTTTCAAAAAGAGCCTGTCACCTCAGTCATCCGAGACCACGGCACCTGGAAAAGTGCCAAAACGTCGGAAAAATGTAATAAACGAGTAAAATCCGTATAAAACCATTTTTGATTAAAATATGATCTTTTTTTCAAAAATATTTGTAAATTAACAGGTAGTTAGAGTGCTTTAATTTTCGCTCTCAGCACCGCTCGCAAACTCTAGGATTTATGCAAATTCAATCGAAAAATTTTACTGACTTTCACTATTCCTCCTTCTTCGTTAGTCTTTTTTTGAAGTCGATTTATCTAATTTTGGATTTTCAGCTTATGCAAGTTATTATTTGGGGATATTAACCCCATACTATCGGTAAAGGCGAAAATATTATCAATATTAAGCATTGATAATACTACTATAATAAGGCCGCCAATTGTAGTGTACTATGTTATTATTTAAGTCTCTTATGTAATTCTTGGTGAACATGGGATAAAGAATATTCTGTCAATTTCTATATAATATTGCATACATGTCAATGTTTTTCAAGTAGTTTAGATGACTGTTAGTACTCAATTAGACAATAATGGCTGAATGGAATTACATGAATCTTGTATAGATAGACAAAGTTCTGAATTGAGACAAAGGCTACTTGATATCCCGCCAACGCGGTCTGAACTAATTCCGCGCAGACGAAGTCGCGGGCATCAGCTAATTTACCATATTGGCATTGGCAAGAAGTTCGTGTACCCATGAAAGGGTTAATTCGATCGTGAGCTCACATCACCATTCACATCACACTCACTTGTGCGTGACGTTTAATTCGTATTCAGAAGCAAAATACCCACAAGTGATGTTGCCATGGGATACCTATTAGGGATGGAACACCAATGTTTGTCAGTCGAAAAGTCACATGTCACATTATTATTTTGTTCAGCTTAATTAGCTATACGCTCCCAAAATATTTCTTACAAATAAATCGTTCTGCTTCATTTTTATAAAGTCTAAGCTATTTCGAGTTTACGTCTTATGTAAGAGTGGAAAAAATATCTTATATTGTTCACCTAAGAGTATCCACCGGCGAAGCTTTCTTCTTCTACAAATAAACAAAGGTAACCGCAAAAATGATGTAGGGGACCGGATCTCGAGACTAAAGTGGAGGTGGGCGGGGCACTTGGCAAGGCGGGAAGACGGCAGGTGGACCAGAGCAGTCACAGAGTGGCGGCCGAGAACGGGAAAGCGGTCGGTGGGCAGACCAGCGGCCCGATGGTCAGACGATGTGGCAGAGTCAGTGGAGGGTCCTTGGATGAGGATGGCGAGAGACCGTGAGGCTTGGCATAATGGGGAAAAGGCCTATACCCAGCAGTGGGCAGCGGTGGGCTGATGATGATGATGATGAACCGCAAAAATGTATTTTAAATATTTACCAAGATTGGCTTAAATTTATCACACACATGGATGATTAATCAATTGTGTAGGTAGTACAAAATGCTTGAAATACGTTGTAACAAATTTTACATTGCGTGTCATATAACCTTCCCTGCTTAAAAAAATCACGAAATTTTATTCCAGTCAATCAACTATTTGAAGGCTCCTGACACCAACATACTCAGGTGCTCCATCAGAAGTAATGATCGCTATTGAGATATGTGCGGAAATGTATTTGGGACAATATGGCATGGTTAGCTCTATATTAATTTTGCACGATCTACATAAAGGGGATCTGAGAAAACCACAAAATCTGCAACGGTTGTTTCTTTATTTGGACACCTCTCTGGAGATCACGAATCCCAGACCAATATTCGTCTACCTAAGGACGAAATCAAAAACTTTGGCCAAGATTTTGAAACCTTTTATGAAAGAAACAGAAGGGATATTTAAAAAAAAACCATAAGGTTAGTACTCGTAGTAACGAAGAACCTCGCCTCAGCAAACGTGATTTGGTACATTAATTCTTGACCCTGCCATCAAAATGACATCTTGCAATCAAGATGAAACTAGTAGAAATACTAGTTTCCTATTGATATTAAAGTAATAACATTCTTAGATTTTAAAAACCTATTTAGAGGCTAAAAATTCCACCCATGCCGGGATTCGAACCCGTGACCTCTGGCTATGCGTGCCAAATTGTTTTTAGATTGTTCTACAAATGTTTTTATTTTAATGATGAGTCCTTGATGTTGTATTGGTAAACACATTTTGCGCAATAAATAAATGGTAGTTATCTTATCATCCATAAATCTTTTCCAGACTCCTGATGCCGACTGAAATATTTCAAGGATTGCTACTTCATTGAGAGATGTCTCACATGACAGCCATGTGTTTAGCAAAAACCCTTTAAGGCACCATCTCATCAATGTGCTGAGCTCTGGAAAGAGCGAGGCCTCACTGGGTAAACAATTAGCTAAATCTATTGCAATTTAGATATTTTAACAGCTTATACTTTTATTGTACTACTTTTGAATTAGATCTGTATTTTCTAGGTGACTCACGCTATATTCCGAGAGAGCATAGATAATGACAACTCTGGTTGAGGATACTCCAGCCCTCGGTAGAAGAATTAAACTAAAAAGCAATGCATAGCATGTAACAGTTCTTGATGACCCCCAAGGAATGGTCCCCACCATTCCCTAGATGTTAATAATCGAGAATTACAAAAAGAAATGCAGATTGTGCATCATCTAGAGATATATAAAAATAACGAAACATTGTTTTTAATCTGTTTTAGCAAAATGGTATTTTAGACCATACTCCATTAATCTAGACGGTGAATTTTAAAAATAATTATTAAGTTACTGTTACTTTAGAAATGCCACCTATTTTTACACGAAATATCTGGAAGATTTATTTAAATTGATTGATTTAAATTTGAAATAAATATTTTTCATGTAAATAAACAATAAAAAATGTAGTTTGTACATTTATTAAATAAAACGAATTGATTATGGATTCAAATTAATTTTTTAAGTCACCAACATTATACTCATTAATTACCTGCAACAAGCAAGGATTTAATGACTATTAATGTACTGTGGATTGTACCTACGTAGGTAGGTACAATCCACAGTACATTAATAGTCATTAAATCCACACTGCATGTCGACCTTTACACGTATCATTCTGTACAGTTGGGTACAAATCGAAAATAGGTAGTACCTATATGGTAACACTATTATATGCCAATGAGAAAATTCTAATTTGGGCACAACCTCTATGATCTGAGGGCACAACTCTGTATTATAAGACCACCACCAACATGATACATTTTTGTTATTTATTTGGTCAAAGTAGTTTGTTATAAGTGTCATCTACAAAACAACATTTAAAATCATTACCATTATTTTATTATGCTAATGCATAGAAATATTTAAACTATTAAGTGCCAATTCTTCTTTACTTGCTACTAGATTGAATTGTAAGCCAAGGTCGATAACACTATCAGGCATCAAAAGTTATAATTCATTCTAGTAAAAGAACTAGTTTTAGCATAAAGAAATAAACTAATTTAAAAACGTCTCTTTAAATATGAAACTATAAAAATATAGCTTAATATTTGACCCCCGAAAACCTCTTGACGACCATGCAAAAGGTCTCGGGTTCGAATCCCGGCTGGATACAAAAGGGTCTTGGATGTTTACATGTTTGTGATATCGTTGTTTCTGGTTCCCACGACTCAGGGTATCCGAGTGTGGGATCAGAAGCAGTGTATCTCCCTATATGTAAATGTTATGCTAACCCATTATGACCTGAATTATTTTAGAGGCATAAAAAATTGTAATTTTCACATACATTGCTTTTGACGGCTCCCTTAGCTATTTGTAATAATTATTTATTTTATATATCTTTTACTTTGTGAAAAAACAATGGGTGCCATATGGCACCGATCGGCAAATACGTAAGCAAAAATCCCTCTATTAGACATATATTAGCTTTTTATTAGCGAACTATTTTTATAATCTATTTGTAAAATCATGACGATTTTAAGTAATGTATGAATTAATAAATAAAAACAGCATTTGAGTAATTTATGTTAAAGGCATTTATGTACTAGTATACACACTTTTTTAGTTTTGAATGCGGACGTGAAATTGATAATTGATTGGAATTGATAACAGGATGCACAGAGCCCTACGTCACATTTATTGCATTGCAGTCTTGTCTGTCTCTTGCACATCTCCAAAGCACATTTGCGACGAAATTCGCTGGGAACTAAGAAGTGATTCCGTAATGATCCGACAGTATAGGAATTGCGATAAATGCTTTCAATTCTTCGGTGGATATTTTCGGTTCGGCGCAATTCAAAAAAGTTGCATACTTTTGCGGCTGGTTTGCTAAAAGGTTGTAGACACACAATCCAAAATATTAGTCCAGAAATTCAGTAGAAGACTTCCCTCGAAGGAATCTAAAATTTGCTTCGGGAAACATGGGTGGCTCCCGAAATAAATCAACGCAGCGTCCGAGTAGATCCGGCTTCAGGTTGTATATTTGGTACCACCCGTACATTTTTGCGTTTTGTTATCGTGATTGGTGTGTTGACAGAGGTGAAGACCCTAATACCACTTCACACCCAGCGTTGAATTGTCGACCTGTCACATCATTACAAAACCACCCCTTCTTCGTCGCCCGAATCTTGATCAGAGTCGATTGCGGGTTCTGAAGGTTCAATGTATAGCAACTGCGGCTCAAATTCCTTATCTTCTAGCAGGGCTAGTACCTCATGGAGTGTATAACCCCTATCAAGACAAAAAAAAAAAACACTGTTAACCTACACAAAAACCAAACATAAACATTGCACACATTATTGGAATATACTACTTATCGGCCTAGGGCATCACCCGTAAATTTTGAGGTACGATAAAACAAACACGTAAACAAAACTAAATTATATTACAATATAATCTAATCACACATGTATACAGGAATAAAACAAATTGCGTTTAAGTTATAGATTTCACGAAATATAAAAATTATGGCCCACTTAGGTACTTGAGATTGCAACACATGATTATACTATTTTTATTTTTAATGCCCGTGCTAAGGACGAATTTAAAAACCTATTTAGAGGCTAAAAATGTCACCCATGCCGTGACTTGAACCCGCGACCTCTGGCTAACCACGTCAGCGCTCTCCCAACTGAGCTAATGGGCAACTACCCGGCATCACTATATTTTTTTTTCTTACATTAACTTCTGTGGTTATTTCACGCAAATATATACAATAATATACTTAAATAAAATACAATTTATACTGATATTTCCAACCAGATTTTACACTATTTAATCCGGTACGATAGCAGTTATGACTACCATACCTCAGCTCTCTTAGCGCTGCATGCCGCTCACACCGGGTACCGGCAGAATACCAGCGCTGAAGTTCTTCCTGAACTTTCAGCACATGCTGAGTCGGAGCCCATTCACATTTGCCACACCTACGTTGATCACTTCCAGTCCAGTAGGTACATTGCCCAGGTACACTACAGTACCGTGTATGCCTTATTTTCTGTGTTTTTTTGCGTTTTATTTATGCTACTTTTTTGTTATTGCTTTGTTCGTGTTGTGACTGGTATTTGGTTTTGTATTGCTTTGCTTTGTATACGTGTGTGTGTCTTATGTGAATAAATGTTGTATCTATATATCTATCTAAAGTACAAAGTACTGCCAGAGGTCGTGGTTTTGTTTCTTTTTGGATTTCGCTGTACATTTGAACAAATACATGCCTCAGTATCAGTGTATTTACATCTTTGTCACCTAGCTGGTTTATCTAAACCTACTTCGTGATATCACAAACATAAGGCCACCACGCTCGTAGCCTAGACGAACCGAATGATTGGAATCAATTACTTTGTATTAAGCTACAACAGGCGTAGTCAGGTGCTGGATGGGTGACCGTCTCGTGACTACCGCTTGTGATATTTTTTCCGAGCGCTTCCGTGCTTCGCAAGGCACGCTAAGGCGATGGCGCCGGCTATCGCGTAATGGAAGTCGTTAAGCCATGTCAGAGGCTTTAGTTAGTTTATCCTGTTGTTTCCGCACTCAGCCTCATAGTTGGGCCGTTGCGAGATCACTCCAGTCAGCCAATCTTTTTTCAGAAAGCCAGCAGTGCACCAGCACCAGCAGCTTTCCTGCTATCGATGTTCGTTGCACTTCCACGCTCTCACAGTGAATGGACACGTGGCGGGTCCTTCGTCTTCCTTGAGGCATCCTCGACATAACGGGATGTCGGTCAGTCCCATAGCGTGGAGGTGTTTATTCAGTGGTCAATGGAGCGTCATAAGTGCCACAGCTTTGCGCAGATCGCTGCATGTGAGGCGTTTCGATATTGTTAGCAGGGCCTCTCTGGTTTCTTTGCATTTTGTTTCCATTTTCCATAGTTCAGCATGCTGGGTTTCTGTTTGCAACCTGAATGTCAGAGGCCTTATGGGCAGCTTGATAACTTAGGGCTCATGCAGACGAACGGCACGTGCCAACTGCAAGCGTCGACGGATGGCGTCAACTGCCGTCAACGGCATTCGACGGCAGTCGTTAGCGCGTCGACGGCAGCCGTCAACGTGTAAGCGGCAGCCGTTGACGTTTGTCGACGCTTGCAGTTGTCGCGTGCCACGACCGCCATTTCGTGTTAAGGCCCGCCTCTGTCTTATAATCCTCCTGCAACCCAGACTTGGCCCCGTGGTGAAGTATGACCTAACCTTAAAAGACCCGTGCCCCAGCAGTGGGGACATACAAAGGGCGGATATCAAAAAAGGGCACGCCTGTATCCCAGAGGGGTGAGCAGATGCAGGGACTGCCAGTTGCTATTATACGATCCTGGTTAATTACTTTCACTTCATCGCCATTCATTAGTCGTTGCATGCCAGACGGTTTTGGGTACTTTTTATCCTGCACTTTGCTATCACGTCCCCTATTCGATAAATTAGGGGTCGAAGTATATTCGCCTGGAGCGTTCCTTATCGGTCATTCCACTCACATTCGCCATTCCACCCACATTATATTTATTCTTTCTTACTTCATAATAATTATTGTTCTTAAAATATACAGCATATGATATACATCCCACTGTAGAGCACAGGTCTTCTTTCAGAAAGAATATAGGCTTGATCACCACGCGTGCCCACCTCAGATATGCGAACAGCGAGTTAGTCAGGTTTCTTTACGATGTTATCTATCATTCACAGTAAGCGAGTGGTATTTCTACTTTAACTTCACAAATGTGCCTGAGTTACAAACCATTACTATAATAATACTGGTTTCAACAAAAAAATATGAGTTATCTTCTACATTATGGGATTCGATCGTGAGTTCACTTATAGGAGAGTAACTTTTGATTTTGACAGATGTAATCGAACTCATGTGCGAGTTCATGATCGAAGTGAGCTGCGAATCGAACCTTCAGAATACCATTTTCATTGACATTTGTAGTTCTCTTCACCGCCGTAGCGCCAGTGTAGAATTAAGTCTTGATTTAAAAGCAAACTATTCGTTTGTGTGTGTGTGAAGTGTGACCAGATGCTGGCCGGAAAATATTGCCAAAGTTTGGAAAAACTGGGTCTAACCATGACGGAGTAAAAATATGAAAAAAATACCTTCTATGCGTAAGTACGTTCATATAACACTTTCTATTTAACATGACATCGAGTGCAAATTACTGTGATTTCATGTTAAATAGAAAGTGATTTTATCTGTAAATAGAAAAAAAAATAAAGAAACGGTAAAGTCTACTTGAAAACACACTCAGTGTTTGCGTGCTAACTACCCAAATTATGTAGATGTCATATTTAAACGCTCCGAAACGCTAAAATATAAAAAGAAACAAAAGAGCCAAGAAACGTAATTTTTAAGATTTCTGTTTTTGATTTACTTATGGCGAAAGCATGTAACAAATTAATAATACAGTTCCCCACTAAATAGTTTACTGAAATAAAAAAAACGCAGAATAGATTAATACGTCCCTCTTTGTATTCGAGTCTGACTCTCGCTTTGCTAGATTTTATCTATATTATCTGCCGTGTGTTTTTTTTATTATTATATTATAGAACTATATAACATATTGTAAGAAGGCGAACATAGAGAAGCTGTTAATAGTGACTTATACAATGTTCTCTTTACAGTTCCATCGACGATTTGAAATTGTAATACAGGCTTCAACCATGAAGTTAATTGCGTATTTTGTTATATGAATGATTCGTAAATGAGTCAGTCAACTTGTTTAATGAATCATTTACAAAATAAAAAGGAGTAAGACGTCATGATTGTGTAACATCAAAGAGTGGACCGTCGTTAAAACCGCGGAAGAGCTATTCAGAATTGCACGGAACAGAGAACGCTGTAAAGAGCTGACTACCAACCTTAAGTAATGGAGAAGCACTTTAAGTAGAAGAAGAAAATCCACGGCAGCTAAACCCGTTCACCAAATACTTGCTAATGTATGTTAATATGACGCACATATAAAGCGTCTAATAAACAATGTTACTAACGGTGTGATATTAGTAGCTTGTCGATCACACGCAAAATACTAAAGATAATATGCTTTTGGATTTTTCCAAAGCTGTCGAAACTGTCTCTGTTCCCATTCTGCTGGATAAACAAGAAACCATTGGAATCGGAGAGTTGCCCTTTCAAGGCAATATAAATGAGCGACAAGTTAGGATTGGTGACTACACGTATGATATAGGCGTATGGCGTGCTCCCCAGACTTCCGTGTTATGTCTTGAAAGAGCTTACAGAGCTGTGATAAAAGTAATACTTAGTAGTTCAGCCAGATACTCGATTACACTTTTATATTGAGACTTGATTGATTTCCTCACAAAATTATTAAACAGAAACAACACATCTATGACCTACGTTTCCCTAGTACTTAAGAATCGACAGAGTATACCAAACGTTAGCCTATAGAACCAAACTTTCCCGGTGTCATTTTTATGTAGTAGGTTCATACACTTTTAATAAATAAAATAACGTAAAGCCCAAACAGCAAAATAGTTCCTTCGTCTTAACTATTAAATAACGGAAAATCTACTAAAACCCATACAGTAAAACCTAGCCCACAAATAAAATTATCGTACCTCATCTTTCTCTTCTCATTTGTTTCAATTTATTTTTCCTATACCTACAGACATACATAGCACGAACACACCCCGTTCACACGTGTTTGTGTGAACGGGGTGTGTTCGTGCTATGCATGTCTGTAAGGAATGTATTGCCTATATTTTTAAAGAATAAAAATTACTGAATTACTGAACTATATGTAAGCAAATAAATCAGTAATCGTGGCATTTTTATTTTACTCGTATGGTAACCCCACGAGATTTGCTTCTTATGCCAGCGACTTGGATACACTGTATACTGCCAATGATATAATCTTTTTTATACATTTCAATAGATTTAGGCTAGTAAATACTTAGACTGTACAATTTTAGACAGCGCAACATGTTTGTAAGATTTTTATATAGCATCGTTTTGCCAAAACATGCGAAACAAATTATAGCCTACGACTTCGACTGAAATAATATTAGTGTCAACCCCTATGCAAGGAATGTCATATTTTCGGGTTCTGAAGGTCAAATTAAGGTGACTCATAAGTGAGTGTGAGGTGAACGACGAGGTGACCGACGAAGTGACCGACGAAGTGACCATCGAAGTGATCAACGAACTTACTGAATCGACATGCTGAAGAACAAATAGAGTAATGATAACCTCATATTAACTTAATAATAATTTTAATGTCTTATTGACAACTACTTCGAGATATGAACTAACTAATAATAATAACTTTACTATCTTATTGACTTCGCGGATCAGTGCGTGCACTATGTCTGTGTACTATTTTATTATTGCATATCGGTAGTACGACTGGGGTAAATTAAATCGGTTACTCACGCGAGGAGACCTCAGGGCCGGATCTACAATTTTTCCATCCGGGATCAAATACTTGACATTGCCGTCCCCGCATGGAAGAAGTTTGAACTAATGCACAATATTAGATCAAAGCAATTCTATTTCTATGTCGTATTATTTTAAAAATATCCTTCACTAATCGGTATCAAACATTGAATGTCCCCACTGCTGGGGGACGTGTCTCTTTCTGCAACACAGGAATGATAGGCTGCACTCCACCACGGGAGCCAAGTCCAGGTTGGTGAAAGTGGAACCGAGTAGTTGGAATCAATCACTAGGTTTAAGCAACAATAGACACGGTCAGATTCTGGATGGATGACCATTCCGTGACTACCGATAGTGGCATTTTTTCGAAACGTTTGTACCGGTTGTCATGTAATGGCAGTCGTTGAGCCATGTCAGAGGCCTTTTGGGCGGTTTGACAACTTCTGACTGTAAGGCCCGTCACTGTCTTACAATCCACCACCAACCCGGACTTGGCTCCTGAGGTGGACTGTCTCCTAACCTTCCTGCGATGCAGGAAGGGACCCGTACCCCAGCAGTGGCGACATACAAGGGTTGATATTGAAGGAATTAAAATAAAAAATCGTAAGTGAATTTGGCGCCCCCCTAGAGCAGGTGTCCCCGCTCTCAACTCCCATAGATCCGGGCCTGACTTACCCTTGTGTCGATTGGCTTATCCTCCGCGCAAGGTGTCGATTGAATTCGCATCATTTGTTGCATCAACGTGTGGTGGTAGCGCAATCGGTAGGATGTTTGCCTTACAGTCAGGGGATCGTAGGTTCGAACCCCGGGCATGAACCAATGACTTTCTAGACTTTTAGTCCGGATCTATTTACGGGTATTGTTATACCGCCGGCCTGGAAACCGGTTCTACGAAAGTGCAGTGAGAGTGAATATCGAGATCGACACAGCAAGAACGAAGATGTCGTGAGCTGTGTCTGTGCCGTCATGACCAGCGACATTGACGACGGGAAAGCCGCGGGCGCCGCGGCGCATGCCAGCGAGAATCCCCCGCAGCCGGTGCCGGCACCCGCGTCACCCATCTCGGCGCGGGCGCGCCACGCGCTTGCCCGCAGTGTGAGACGAGCAACCGACGACGCGAGCTCCGTCGTCGGTTGGCGTTAGTTTGCGCCCCGAAACTCCTTAAGTATTTCATCATCAGCCCGGTAAAACCCACTGTTGGTATAGACCTCTTCATTTCCACGCCAACCAGTACGATCTCGCGCTAGTCTCATCCAATGTTTGCCGGCCACTTTACTCAGGTCATCTGACCATCTGACTGGCTGCTGGTCTGCCCACCGACCGTTCCCCTCCCACGGCTGCCACTCTGTCTCTGCCTTCGTCCATCCGCCATCATTCCGCCTGTCCAAGTGTTGCCTGTCTAATAATATATTCATGGACATATAACACAGACCTCGTTAGCCCTGTACTAAGTACAACTAAATGACTTGTGTTATAGGTTCTAACTCGATGATAGATTTAATACAATAAATACATAGATAACATCCAAGACCCGAGACAAACTAGAAAAGTTCGTTTGCCAGTTTGACCTGGCCGGGGATCGAACCCGAGACCTTCGGTGCGCCACCGAGGCCGTCAAAAATATTTACTTAGTGAAATTCTCAATTCAGAAACCGGCCTTAAGTTACGTAAATTTGTGAAGTTACTTATGTCCTCCGTCCCCTGAGTGGGGCGTCCACAACACTTCACCGCTCGATCGCTCCATATCTCTACGTTTGTGAAGTCATAGTAACAATACAAACCGTGAAGGAAAACATCGTGAGGAAGCCTGAGTGTCTGAGATGGGCATGCGTGGTAATTACACCCAAACTCTCTTTTTCTGAAAGAAATTTCATGTACTTTTTTCGTATAGAAATAAAATTTTGAGGATTGATTTATTTTAATTATTTTATTCATTAGGTACACCGAAGCGCTCGTGGCCTAGGCGAACCGAGTGATTGGAATCAATCACTTGGTTAAGCAGCAACAGGCGCGGTCAGGTACAGGATGGGTGAGCATCCCGTGACTACCGCTAGTGGTATTTTTCCCAGCGCTTCCGTGCTTCGCAAGGCACGTTAAGCCGTTGGTGCCGGCTGTCACATAATGACAGTCGTTAAGCCATGTCAGAGGCCTTATGGGCGGCTTCATAACTTCTGACAGTAAGGCCCGCCACTGTCTTACAATCCTCTACCAACCCGGACTTGGCCCCCGTGGTAGAGTATGGCCTAACCTTCCTGCGATGCAGGAAGAGACCCGTGCCCCAGCAGTGGGGACATACAAGGGTTGATAATGAACGAGGTACACCAACAGCAAGCACGCAATCCTCAGAACACAAAAATAATTATACAAATTGAATTTACTGAGTAACCAAATTGGGGGGTGGGCAGCAGCGCCTTCTGCAGTACAATTCCACCGAACTGCGATCCCCAACCCGCATGCCCAGCGTGGGGATTATGGGCATTACCCCCTATGATAGCACAACGTAGCGCTCTTTAGGGGAGGGCTATGTCCAGCAGTGGACTAGTATAGCCTGACGACGAGTAACCGAATTACCGATTTCAGAGTAACCGAAAGCTCCAAGCGTCCAGAGTAATTATCACAGCTCGGGAGTGTAATATCAGACGCACGTGGTGCTTGACTAATGAGTTGTTTGCGCGTAGTGCAAGCGATCCATCATCTTCGATTAGATAGAACGGTTTATTGCACGTTGCTGTATTGTGTTCGTACGCTTCTATAATAAGATCCCTGAAAAAGAAGCTTGCCTGAAACGCGGTTGAAAAAATGTGTTAAGTACACTTTGTGCCAAAACGGCTACTATAACATAAAGGATTATTTAGATGACAATGATGTCTGGAATTAAAGCCAGTACAATGCATGAGTTCTATGTTTTATAATAATTACATAAACTCTGTTAATTAAGGACTTTGAAAAGGCTAAAAGAGTTTTCGTGCATTTTTTCTCCAAAATGATCTAGATTTTGAAATGGACACCTGAAATGTGTTTGTATTGTAAGGTTCATCAAACCGCAGTTTCTGCGCTACTTTGAATGATACCTTTTCATTTCATTATTAGTATGGGGTGGTATACAGGGTGTCTCATTCAAATCGATCAGTATGGGAAAGTCTGAAACTATAAGACATACGAAGATCTGTTCTGAGGAACCATGTCATCGATTTTAATAACAAGAAAAACTGTATTCATACATTTTAAAAAACATCTGTACTCCGTTCGGGAATCGAACCCGGTTGTTTTGAAAAAAAAAACCTACACTATTTCTATTTAGATATCGATTATGCAGGTCTTAAGCAGTAAATGACTGTATAAAACATGATATCTAAAATGAATAAAATGCATAGTTTTCATACAAAATGCAATCGTAAGATCGTTACCTAAACGTTTTGAATATTGTATTGAAAAAGTCGGAGGTCACTTCGGGCACCTACTAAAATAAATTAAAGTATGTGAAAACAATGCATATTATTCATTTTGGACATCATGTTTTATACAGACATTTACTGCTTAAGACCTACACAATCGATATCTAAATAGAAATAATGTAGGTTTTTTTTTTCAAAACAAAACCTGTACGTAATACAGAGAATATTGTAAAGAGGTTCGAAATTTCACTGATGCCGTGAGTCGCCCATTGGCTCAATTGGTAGAGCGCTGGTACGGATAGCCAGAGGTTGCGGGTTCGAATCCCGGCATGGGTGAAATTTTTAGCCTCTAAATAGGTTTTTAAATGTATGAATGCAGTTATTCTTGTTATCAAAATCGATGATATGGTTCCTTAGAACAGATCTTCGTATGTCGTATAGTTTCAGACTTTCCCATACTGACCGATTTGAATGAGACACCCTGTATACAGAAAATCAACTAAATGATCAATAATTTAATAGTTATTTGTTTAATAAACGGGTCTAATCCTGGTATTAGACCTCTTTGACGACTTCTGTGGCACAGCGGTAGCGCATATGCCTACCACGCAAGACGTTCCGGGTTCGAACCCCGGCTGGGGATAAAAAAAACCCCAGGTCTTTCATGTTTATATGTTTGTGATGTCGTTGATTCTGGTTCCCACGACACAGGGTATCCCAGTGTGGGGCCAAAAGCACGGGTTAGTGCATTAAAAAATATATAATGGAACTTTCTGCAGATCAATTTGGCTTTTTTGCTGGTCAACCTTGGGTGAATTCACTATTTTCTGTCGAGCATTTGTTGTTCTTCAAAAGAAGTCTTCCTAAAAGAAAAAAGTGTATTGCTTACCGTAATCGTCTTTTTCTGTAGATTGAATCATAACTTTATTCGATTCAATCTACAGAAAAAAAAATCATTCTGTTTGCTGAATTATAGGTATTAAGTAGATACCGAGTATTAGGTTGTACCTATTATATTATGTTGGTTATTTTAGAATTATCTAATTTTTATAAAACTATTTAGAGGCTAAAAATTCCACCCATGCCGGGATTCGGATCCGCGACCTCTGGCTATCCGTGCCAGCGCTCTATCCAACTGAGCCAATGGGCGACTCACCGGCATCAGTGAAATGTCGAACCTCTTTACACTATTCTCTGTATTACGTACAGGCAGCGACATCTGGCTGAAGTAGATTGCATCACTTACAAAATCACTTACTTAAATAGGTTTTTAAAAATTGTCCTTAGCACGGGTTAGTGCCTTAAAATAAATATAGTATTATTATCTAATTTTATTTACCTAATTTCAAAGTTGGTCAAATATAAGGTCACTTTAACTTCTTTAACAAATTCTTGCCTGAGTGGTCAATGGTGGTACCTAAATGACCGAAAATTTGGGGGAAGCTTTTGCACTGCAGTGGGACACTTATAATTATTACATACGCTACATAACCTTTAATTTACTTGCAAAGCAATTTATTTATTTGCAAAAATAAGAACCAAAGAGTATATAACCACTATGATAAGAACTAAGAAGTGATTTTATAAGTAATAAGAAGTTCGAACTTTTGAAATTGGAATTCTTTTCCCCGCCACCCAAGCTTGAGCTCGTAATCGGCCAGTAACTAATGAGGTGTCCAGTTGCAGCGTGCAGGCCTAATCCGTCATCTTCGATTGGCTCGGCAAGTTTTCGTCGAGCCCACGGGAGTTCACGCAGGCGCCATTTCCCGCCACTTTCTGGATGCGGGGTGACCAGCCGGTAAACTTGTGGGCGCGTTTAGGGAAATTTCTGGATAATTTCCATCTCTTGACTTTGAAGAGATTTCTGTTAAGAAAAAAAAAACTTAATCCTGTAAAAGAGACTTTTGATTAAAAGCATAACATGTTCCGTGAAAGTGCAGTTTTTTTAAGTATACGAACCTACCTACTATTCTTATTGAAAATTAAAAACGTGTTTATAAGTTTTGATTGCCTCGTTGGTCTTGCTGTTAAAGTGCTTGGGCACTAAGACAGAGTTCATGGGTTCGACTCTCACTGGAGGGCGCCGTACATTTGTGCAATAGGCCTCAGTCTAGGTTTTGATGTTTGTGACGTCCTTGCCTCTTAAACATAGTACAGGGTATCCTAGTTAGGGGCCAAGTCAAGTTGTTTGGAAGTTATTACTATAGGGTACAGATATAGCCAAATGGTAATTTGATTTTTTATTCAACTAGTTATTACAAACAATATGAGTAAATATTTTGGGGTGTGTAATATAATATATTACACCAATAAATAAAAGCACTATTCAGATGTGTAATGGTAAACATATTGCCTTCAGCACGCTATATAACAGGTTATGTGTATGCACGTACACTACAGTCTGAACCGGACGGACGAGTTATCTAAACCATGGCAATGAAAATGTTATCTAAACCAGCAATGAAAATAAAATCTTTTCTTGCCTTCTAACGAGCTCTGAGCTACAAGAATAAGGAAAGATTCACCTAATCGACCTCTGACTGAGGCCTAATGAGGCTCTCTGTGGCGCAGCGGTGGCGCATCTGCCTACCATACGAGAGATCCCGGGTTCAAACCCCGGGTAATGGTGTTTACATGTTTGTGATGTCGCTGTTTCTAGTTTCCACAATACAGGGTATCCTAGTGTGAGGCCAGAAGCTATGTAAGTGCTTGTATGTAAATATTATTATTATTGAATCGCCTAGCCGCACACGACTCCCCATTAAAGAGTACACGTTTTACCGCTTCCCCGATTCACCCGGCCATTTCCCGGAATTTTCCGGGAAGTCGGCCTGTGTCACCTTGGCAACATTACACCCCAAAATTGACAGTTCTACCCGCGCCGCCGACCGGTCCGGACGGACGCCACCGCCGCGCATCTACGCCGATGTCGTTCTTAAACCAAATGTGAATATACGGTGCAAAATCTATGTGCTTGCTAAATAATAGAGGTTATTTTGAGTGCCACCTTGTGCTGTGTTTGTGAACGGAGATTCGGCGTTCGAAAACGTGAGTATTGAAAGAGGCGCGCACTGAAAAAGACCTAAATTTTTCTTCTTCCCTCGTAGGGGTGCATTTCGTTAAGTGGCCAGTGCTGTGCTTGAAACTGAAAAGGAATATTTTGGAGAGTTGCGACGTTTTGTTTTCAGAATTACTTAGAAGGAATTTTGAAAAAAGTTCCTAATATTTTATTAAGCCTAATTGGTGCGTTGTTTTTTTTTAAAGTCCTGCACTTTGGAAACTTCATCGAGTTCTATAATATATTAGATATACTTATCTCACAACACATGTTGTGGGTGTATTATTTAAATGAGTAAACGGAAAATTTTTGGTCCAAAACTAAATTCTCATTTTAACGGCGTCATATTCAAACAAAGTAGAACCTGAAAACCGTTTCTTTGGTATCAATATTAAAACCAGTCACAATACTGACAATCCATAATCATTTCCTTTTTTGTATAAAATTACCGCGTTAAAGTCAAAAGAAAATTGATAATTTTAATCTTTGTTATTGGAAAAACAGTTTTCCCTTTTTGCATTATTTCAATAGGACAATGTACAGATTTTTTTAAGCTTTCTTTCCAGCTGGATTTTTTACCCAAATTCGTTAGGCCATTTATAAACGACTAACTGTTGCTCGCGTCTTTGTTCGCACAACAATTTTTAAGTGATTTTTATGGATATAAACTATGAAGACTATATCTCTGAGGCGTATTTCGTCTAAATCCATTCCGCTGTTGAGTTCGACATTCATCCATCAAGTTTATTATTATTATAGGGATAGTTCAATATACCTAAAGTACCACTCACGTTTGTAATGTTAGTTAAGTGGTTGGTACTTACGCTAAATTTAGCATAACACAAACTAGACCCACTATCCTGGAGACGATAGATAATACAGTAATGTATGATAATAATTTACTAGATTCTGGCATTGTTTTGTAACGACAAATTTCTTAAAAGTATGTGTATAAATAATTATAATCTATAATATAAAAATGAATCGCTAAATGTGTTGGTAAGAGAAAATCTCGAGATCAGCTGAACCGATTTCGCTAATTATTTTTTTAGAACATGCCTTGAAGTACGAGGATGGTTCTTACAGAGAGAAAAAAAATTGAGAATCGACTGTTAGGCGGTACGAAGTTCGCTGGGTCAGCTAGTGTGGAATATAAACGTCCCACTGTAGGGCACAGGCATTCTCTTAAAGAGAGAGAGAGAGAGAGAGGGCTTAATAACCACACGTACCCACGGATTGGCAATTTCAAGCGCTGAGGTATTTGAACACCTCAGACGTTCAGGTTTTCTCGCGATATTTTCCTGCGTTAGTGAGTTTGTAGTGTATAACATTTTCCTGTTTTTTGTTTTAAAACTGAGCTGTTCTCTTCCTCATTGGCTAGCAACGACACTACCAGCGGTACTACCGGTACTATCAACGACACTACCGCGCCCATTCTAGATCAAATTGTACAGCCAACACTACAAAGTTCGGAAATTATATGGCTTATTCACCTATGTAAATCGTGAAATAAAAGCAACAGCAATCTTAAGAAATGTCATTATTTATTTATAACTAAATAAAACCAAATTTATTTACACTAAGTGGAAAAAAAGTAAATCATTCTTCTCCTTTACTTTTTCACTAACAAAATAAAAAATTGAGTTAATATAAAATAATAAAATAACTACTCCCTTGGTGGTCCGGGCGTGAGTTTATGTATTAGTCTTTAATGCGAGAGTAAAACCACAATAGTCTCTCCCTTCCGTCTTTAATCTGGGCTACTCGGTCAGCACCATTCTTCCCCGGATCTCTGTGCTCTAATCACGGCGGCACGGCCAATTGACGTCCTCGGTGGCGCAGCGGTTTGGCCAACTGTAAAACCGAAGGGTTCGGGTTCGACCCCCGGCCGGGTCAAACTAGGAAACGAACTTTTCTAGTTTGTCTCGTATCTTGGATGTTATCTATGTATTTATTGTATTAAATCTATCGTCGAGTTAGCACCTGTAATACAAGTCATTTAGTTGTACTTAGTACGGGGCTAACAAGATCTGCGTACTTAGTATGTTCAAGAATTTATTTATTATTATTTGTTACTAGCTGACCCAGCGAACTTCGTACCGCCTAACAGTCGGTCCTTTAATTTTTTGAAATTTTCTCACCGTAAGAACCATTCTCGTACTTCAAGGAATATTCTAAAAAAAGAATTAGTTAAATCAGCTGCTCTCGAAATTTGCGCTTACCAACACATCCAGCGATTAATTTTTATATTATAGAAGTTTTATATTATTATAATTCGTTTTTTCTTTTTCAATCCAATTACAGGTAAGTAAGTAGGTTGCAGGATCAAAATCCGATTGGACAATCAACGGTTCAACGTACTGTCAGAGGTTTTATCTAATCTCCGGTAAAAGTCAAAACGCCGATAACGGCCAATCAAGATAATTGTGCCTTATTTAAATATTAAAAAAATTTTTATATTTTAGTGAAAAAAGTGGGGCTCCACCAATCCGGACTTGGTCCCCGTGGTGGAGTATGGCCTATACCTTCCTCAAGGATGAAACCCGTGCCTCTCGGTGGGGACACAATAATAATATTAATTTATTTCGGGCAGTGCCCAGGCCCAAGCAAGACACGAACACACCACCACCGACATCAATACTTGTGTTTTTGGCGGAATTTACCAAGTAATTTTTACATTTTAATGCTATGATGTATTTCCGGAAAGTAACGCCTGATTCCATACAACATCAGACGTATCAAATATATTACCTCTATACAAAAAAAAGTCATCATTTCCATTGACAAAATCATTTCCATTGTATCAATAGTGAGTTTACACACACTGCCTGTTAGGACCGTGATCTGAAGGATACGGCTCAATTAGGCTGGCTGGCCGCAGACCAGTTTCTCATGTAGAGACGGACTTCAAAAGACCTCACAAAAGTCACAAAATAAAAGTTCAATTACCAGAGTACTTACGGTGCTATTTATAAAACACGATTTCTCTAAAACACTCTTTAGGTGCAGTTTAAGTAGTTTGTTAATTACCACAGATTATTAATAAATAAGACAAACGGTACTTTTTTATTTAAAAAACGCTCCTAAAGCACTCCTTCGCTCGTAGCCCCGGCTGTATGAGTGATCTTAAACGATCACGAAGGTTAAGCAACATAGGGCGCGTTCAGTGCATGGATGGGCAAATCGTCTATGACTAACGCTAGTGGCATTTCTCCGAGCGATTCCGTGCTTCGCAAGGGACGTTAAGCAGTTGGTGCCAGCCGTCGATAGATGGCAGTCGTTAAGTCAAGTCAAAGGCCTTAGGCCGCCTTGAAAACTTCTAACAGTAAGACCAGCCACTAGTCTTGCAAGCCTCCACCAATCTGGACTTGGCCCCCGTGGTGGAGTGTGGCCTATACTTTCCTCAGGGAAGAGACCCGTGCCCCTCGGTGGGGACATAATGGGTTGATGATGAAAGTACTCCTTAGAGCCAGTTTATTAAATCTGTGATCAAGCATTTTCCTTGTCAAATCTGGAGATTTGACAAGGAAAATGCACCACAGTCTATTTTAATCAGCGTTTTTCAAGTGTGTTAGGGAATCGTGTATAAATATAATAGCTGACCCCACATATGTGGTTTTGCCGTTGGTGCCGGCTGTCATGTAATGGCAGTCATTAAGCCAAGTTATAGGCTTTATAGGGTTGCGGGTCAGAGATGGATCAGATTAGCACAGGACCGTTAGGAATGGCGCAATAAAAAGGAGGCCTATGCCCAGCAGTGGGTTGATGTGGGCTGATTATAAAATAGAAAAAGGCCTTATGGGCGGCTTGATAGCTTCTGACAGTAAGGCCCGCCACTGTCTTACGATCCTCCACCAACCCGGACTTGGGCCCCGCGGTGGAGTATGGCCTAACCTTCCTGCGATGCAAGAAGAGACCTCTGCCCCAACAGTGGGGACATACCAAGGGCTGATTTCATTTTCAATTAGTAACGCGTGCGAGGCCGCGGGTTAAAGCTAGTTAGTACCAGGTAAGACAATACACTTTTTTTTTAATGCACTAACTTGTGCTAAGGACAATTTTAAAAACCTATTTAGAGGCTAAAATAATCTTCGAATCCCGGCATAGGTGGAATTTTTAGCCTCTAAATAGGTTTTTAAAAACCAGGTAAGACCGTCAAACTTTACCAGGGTCGATGAGACTGTGTTGTGTCGAGTTTAATTATTAATTTCCGTGTTGTTACAAGTGTTTTTTACGTTTAGTTTTGAATGTAATGAGGAAAGACCTGCCTGTCATAACAAAACCGCTGGGGAATCTCTCGCAGATAAAACTTATTTACGATGTTTGTTCTAGTTTCCCAATGATCTATAGTACCTAATCGCGTTTTGATTAATGTTCCACAGTAATCATATTTTAGCCCCATTCGGAAGTGTTTACTAAAACGGCGAAAGTGTTTTGCTAGCGACAGACTCTGCCACCCGTACTACAGTCTATTTATTCTTACTTGTCCATTTAGTAAACAAGATTCTACCCTAATACTGTAACTTTTTGGTACAAAACTGCCTTATTTCAATAAATGAAGAAACTTTGAGCACTCTTTTAGATAACACGCTGCCAATTTAATAAACATAGTTCATGATAGTTCAAGAATTTGCGAGAAAATGTCTAGTTTAGGCATCAAATCTCAATTTTAAGGTAAGAATCTTGTTTACTAAATTGGACAATTTAAAAAACCTATTTAGAGGCTAAAAATTTCACCCATGCCGGGATTCGAACCCGCATCCTCTGGCTATCCGTGCCTATCTGGCACGGATAGCCAGAGGTTGCGGGTTCGAATCCCGGCATGGGTGAAATCATTTGCCTCTAAATAGGTTTTTTAAATTGTCCTTAGCACGGGTTAGTGCATTAAAAATAAAAATAGTATAAATTGGACAAGTAAGAATAAATAGACTGTAGATACACTGGCCTGCGAAACTATCCCCCGATTTCTAGTACACTAACATGCCGTTAATCGGCAGTTAACAGGTGTCAGTTGGCCAAAGGGAATACCAAAAAATTGCTTGGCACAGTTATGTATTAAACGGTTCTAAGCGCGATTATTTATTGGGTACTACGTAATTACCTTACCGTTTAATTGTTGTAACTAATAAATAATCGCGATTTGACCCGTTTAATATATAACTATGTATGAGTATCGCGAATCATTATGAAACTCTTGGCAGCTGTTAACAGAAGATCAACAGATGGTTAGTATACGAGAAACTGGGAGTTAATATCACACTTTTGAAATTGCAATAACTTTTTAACTACACTTTCGAACTAAAAAGGACTCTAATTGAATTAAATTTTCTTACAAAATTAATTTTATTACTAGGTATACTTTCATAGAAAGCTGATCGATTTTGCTATTGAAAGTTTTTTACTTTATATGTCTAACTTCCATAGTTTAAAAAAAATCATAGACACGCTTCACAGATCTCGTTAGCCTCATACTAAGTACAACTAAATGACTTATGTTACAGGTGCTCACTCGAAGATAGATTTAATACAATAAATACATAGATAACATCCAAGACCCGTAACAAACTAGATAAGTTCGTTTCCTACTTTGAAATGTTAAAATTATAGTACTAAGATTTGCAGCGTACATCGGAAACGCTTATTGTATAGCCAGAAAAAAATACACAATATAATTTCATAAATCAAAGAATAACATAGAGAACAAAGTCATTGGTAAACCCGCTTAGGGATTCGAACCTGGCTCTTTCGCTTCAGAGTCTATTGTTCTACCCCCCGGGCTAACACCGCTGCTTTCGAAGGCCTGTGCCTTGCAGTGGGACGATTTTTTATTCTTATATATTAAACGGGTCCAATCGCGATTATTTATTAGGTAAAATGTAATAAATAATCGCGATTAGACCCGTTAAATATATAACTATGTATGAGTATTGCAAAAAGCGGTGGTAGCAGAGCGGTGTAGAACGCCGGCTTCTCAATCGGGAGGTCGTGGGTTCGAACCCCGGCATGTACCAATGACTTTGTTTTCTAAGTTATGTACGTTTGTGAAATTATAGTAGCAATACTACTCGCTGACGGCGAAGGAAAACATCGTAAGGAAACCCTAGTGTCTGAGGTGTTAGCGTACCTCAGCGCTTGCTACGTACAATGGCCCAACTATGAGGATAAGTGCGGAAATCTCAGGTCTAACTAACTGAGTATCGCGAATTATTGAGAAATACGTTTTTTTATGTAGTCTATAAACGTTTTACTGCAGTGGACAGGCCTTTCAGAGGGAGTGTGGGCCTAATTACAATGCGTGCCCAACGCGGACTGGTGGGCCCTAAAATATATAAATACTAATTTATATAGTATTATACTATATCATCTACCGACTACTGCGTTGACCCGCCTACTTGTCTTGTTGTTAAAGCTTTATTTTTTTTTGATTTATTGGTTTATTTTCATTTTACTTTAAATATTTCTCTACCTGTATTCCATTACATTATATCGCACTACACTTTACATACCAACTATTAGGCATTGCATTTATTTGATTTTCTTTCTGTTTTGTAAGTATTCAATAATTTTTGTCTTTTTTTTATTTTCACAAACACGCGACTAACTCGCAACATGGTCTCGACAGAATATCAGCGTTGTGGTTAGATACCTCGGTGGCTGCTACAACACATGCTGAGTCGGGAACCATTTTAGGGGCTCAATACTTTAAAACTTTAAATAAATTACTTCTACTAGGTCTACATATTTTTCTGTGCTGTTCTATTCAATTGTTTTTTTTTTTGTGTTTTGTTAAGATTTGCGTTTTGTATGTTTTTTGATACCGTTTGGTTTTGTTTTTGAAGTATTGTACCTTTAAATAAATTGTTTCTCTCTCTCTCTCTCTCTCTCTCTCATTTGATGTACTCGTACTTGTCACCTAGTTACTCTTCGTCACAGCTATTTCGTGAAAAATATTTATGGATTCAGGTTTAATATTGTCCTGTAATAATCTTTTAAATAAACTTTAGCCTGTTTCCTGTTTTTTTCCAAATAAATAATATAAAATAAATAAAGATTGGCAATTTCAAGTGCTGAGTGCTTAGTACGAGTTTGACAGATCCAATCGAATAACTTTACTACCGCGTTAATCGAGCATTGAGTAGTGAGTATGAGTAAGTTAACCGTTCGAACTGGCAAAACGCTGTCACAGTACTCGCACTCGCGTTTATTCGTGTTTTGGCTGCTAAACGTGTTCACTTCTCAACGTAAACCATTACAACTCGCACTCAGCAATTTTAATTTCCATACTTGTCGCTAGGTGGCGCTTCCTCGATGCCATAGAAATATGAGTTTACGTTAACGCGATCGAGTAGTTAGAAAACTCGCACTAAGTATTTGGACACCTCAGACAGTCTGGTTTCCTCACGATGTATTGCTTCAGATATACCTTTGCGAGTGTATTGCTGTAACTTCACAAATGTTTAAAAGTAAAAAAACAAAGTTATTCGTAGATACCCGCATTAGCAATCGAACATGAGTCTCTCGCTTCAGAGTCCATTGTTCTACCCGCTGCGCTACCGCCGCATTTTTAGTGTCATTTATCTGAAATAAATTGAGTTTAGTAGGAATTAGATTAGAATGAGCTATCTCGTTATCAACCCTTGTATGTCCCCACTGCTGGGGCACGGGTCTCTTCCTGCATCGCAGGAATGAGCTATACGGGGTGCAAAAATATCAACCTTAATTTTGAAGCAAAAAATTTTTATTACACGGGTATGGAGAAAGAATAGTATATTTCACTACAAGTGCGGAAAGGCTGTGATTGCAAAGAGTAGCGACAAATGTCTACCCGAGCCGAGGCGCAGCCGAAGGCGAGGGTTGACAGTCGGAACAAGTTGCAATGGCGGTTCCGCACGTGTACTGAATGACTATTTTTAATACAGTTGCGAAAAAAATAAGCAAATTAATAAAAATAAAAAAAATGGCAAATGGCAATGGCGCCAACCGTAAAAAATATAAGCAGAGATGAAGGGAACTAACAATGCCCATACAACCAAGTCTTCAGTAGAATTTTTTTATTGATATGAAATGAAAATGAAATTTAATGAGATGAAATGAAATGAAACCTAAGCTAACTCATTCAATCAAATCATCAAATCTGATATTGAAACAAATTACTATCTCATAAAAACTTCTATAATTTTTTTTAGTAAAAACTTCAAGGTTGGTTTTTCTTTTTAATATACATTATTTTGATAGTTGGGAAAGAAAACGAACAAGGTAAAAAAAAGCACGAGTGTGTAATATAATAGCCCACATCCCGAACGCAATACGTCCCTGCAATACGCCACTTTTTGAGCAACTGTATTAAAAAAAGTCTTGAAATTGCAGATTTTCAGCAGCACAGCCTTAAACTAAATTCTACTGTGCGGTCAGTTGCTCGCAGTCGTAGTGAAGTTGGCGGATCACCAAATTCGTTTAGCTCTGTGACACATTTTCTATGTTTACTTGTAGGGGAATTCCGTGGGTAAAATTAATAAGCATATTATAAATTTTATGTACGTTAGGAAAAATATCAGTAACTTTAAAACTGTAGCCAACACCATGTAAATACTAGAAATAAACATAAACTTTCGTTTCCAAGATTTGGGCTCGCAAAGGTTAATATGTACAATTGTACATCCTTCATGGGGGCATTGTATACGTTTGTATAATAAAGTCCTGGAAGATATATTAAACTTGCCTGAAACGCGGTTCAAAAAATATGTATCATACACTTTGTCCCAAAATGACTACTATAATATAATGGATTATTTAGATGACACTGATGTCTGGAACCCTTGTAAGTTCCCACTGCTGGAGCACGGGTCTCTTCTTGCATCTCAGGAAGGTTAGGCTATACTCCACCACGGGGGCAAGTCTGGGTTGATAGAGGATTGTAAGACTGTGGTGGGTTTGATGGTCAGAAGTTATCAAACCGCCCATAAGCCCTCTGACATGGCTTAACCACTGCCAAAACATGACAGCCGGCATCAACGGCTTAACGCGCCTAGCAAAGCACGGAAGCGCTCGGAAAAATGCCACTACCGGTAGTCACGGGACGGTCACCCATCCTGCACCTGACCGAGCCTGTTATTGCATAACTCCAATGATTGATTCCAGTCACTCGGTTCGACTAGGCCACAAGCGCTTTATTCGTTTCGCTATTATCGTTTAATTAGTATTTAACATTCACCTACTTGCGCACACTGTACAAGAAACAACAAATGTTATTAGTATTGTTTCTGTTAAGCTTTAAACCACATTACACTAATATTGTAAAGGCGAAAGTTTGTGTGTAAGTTTGTTCCTTCTTCACGTCCAAACGGCTGCAGCGGTTTTAGTAAAATTTGGTATGGAGTTAGCTGAAACCCTAGACTAACACATAGACTACATTTTACTGCGGGAAAATATCTTATTCCCGTGGGAAAATCGGTATCCCGCGGGGCACAGCGGTAGCAGTAACTGTATAAAGGGACGTCACTTTACGAGACCACAGCTTTCTATGGAGATGGGATGTAGGAGCGGTGGTAGTGAAACAGTAGATCAACGGCTACTCAATCGGGAGGTCGTGGGTTCACACCTGGCCTGGTACCTGTATCAATGAGTTTGTTTTCTAAGTTATACACATTTTTGAAGTTATAAAGCGCTCTTGGCCTAATCGATCCGAGTGATTAGAATCAATCATTTGAGTTAAGAAACAACAGTCACGGTCAGGTGCAGGATGGGTGACCGTCCCGTGACTACCCCTTGTGGCATTTTTCCGAACGCTTCCGTGCTTCGCAAGGCACGTTAAGCCGTTGGTTCCGGCTGTCATGTAATGACAGTCTTTAAGCTATGTCAGAGGCCTCAATGGGCGGCTTGATAACTTCTGACAGTAAGGCCCGCCACTGTCTTACAATCCTCCGCCAACCCGGACTTGGCCCCCGTGGTGGAATATAGTCTAACCTTCCTGCGATGCAGGAAGAGACCCGTGACCTAGCAGTGGAGATATATAAGGGTTGATATCGATATCGATCGTGAAGTTATAGAAGCAACACCACACGCTAACCGTGAAGGAAAACATAGTTAGGAAACATTGTCTGAAGTGTTAACATACCTGAGCGTTTGCTACGTACAATGGCCCAACTATGAGGCGAAAAAGTGCGGAAATCTTCGGACTAACTATGTGGGATTTCCTTACACTGTGTATACAAATAGTTACTATTCTAGATAGATATAATATCTTTGTAATTTCCATTTTTATGTACAATAAAGTGTTCTCTAATTTTAAGATTTTAATTCTAAGAAATTACAAAAATATTCCTTAACCTACAGACGGCGGCCTTATCACTAAAAGTGGTCTCTTCCAGACAACCTTTGACTGGACTGGACTAATACAAAAAAACATAGAAAATTATAATTTCAGAGGTATATTAATACATGCCTAAATAACAGTGTGAAAAAATTAAATTATTAACAGACTATTTACATAACTCTGTGGCTAAAAAGACGAGGTATGTCTACAAAATGGGTAACGATAACTTACCTCTACTTTAAAAACCTATTTAGAGGCTAAAATTTCACCCATGCCGGGATTCGAAACCGCAACCTCTGGCTATCCGTACCAGCGCTCTACCAATTGAGCCAATGGGCGACTCACGGCATCAGTGAAATTTCGAACCTCTTTACAATATTCTCTGTATTACGTACAGGCAGCGACATCTGACTTAAGCAAATTGCATTACTTACAGCCCCGACTACCTACTTTGCAGTTAGGTTTAACATCGGAACGATATCACTGTACCCACATGATTACACTATTTTTATTTTTAATGCACTAACCCGTGCTAAGGAACAAATTTAAAAACCTATTTAGAGGCTAAAAATTTCATCCATGCCATTTTTAGCCTCTAAATAGGTTTTTAAATTTGTTCCTTAGCACGGGTTAGTGCATTAAAAATAAAAATAGTGTAATTACCTCTACTTTTCTCAGCAATGGCAATTATTATCAGTAAATTCTGCACCGCATTTTAAGGGCATAGAGTCTAGTTTATCCCCGTTGTATTAAGACCGCTATGCTTTGTGTACGATCCTCAAAACACAATTAGATTGCAGTGCAATCCACTATACATTTCTGCGCTCTTGTATAACTCGATCCACAGATCCGATCTAGCGACACACGCTAATTAGGGATTGTGCAGGATCTGGCTACTCGACGGAGCGCTGTTAGAGTGGAGTGCTCCTAAATGACTCACTTTGAAGTTGAAACTGAATGTCTGCTAAGACTTTTTTAGGTTGGCGCAACACGGGGGCTGTGATAAAATATTTCGTACAAAACTTATTTTTCAAGTTAGTTTTCCTGGCAAAAATGTGCCTCTTTGTCGATTTACTTTCACAGTTATAAAATTTTGGTATTGTTGAGAGGAGCTAGAGTTGATGGTCCTCTAGTACAATATATTAACCTTAATTTTATTACCAAAATCGGAAAACGTCGTCAGGCTGTACTAGTCCACTGGACATAGCCCTCCACTAATGAGCGCAATACTTTGTGCCATCATTGGGGTAATACCCATAATCCGCACGCTGGGCATGCGGGTTGGGGATCAAATGGGAAAACGCATATGCAAAAATGGGCTATGAGCCAGTTTATGAATTGAGAATTTCCCTAAGTAAGTTGTTAACTGTAGTGCTGTCTTTTCGAATTTCCCAGAAAAGAGCAAGGCAACGTTACGTAGTGAAATTTTTAATTCAGAAACCGTCCCTATCCCTATTAAAACTGATATATCCACTAAGTGGAGTTTCAAAAAAGAATCCAATTATAGTATCGAATCTTCGTCATCAAGGTTGATAAAGTTAATTGCAAACTCTGATTATTTTACCATTTTCATGAATGTATATTCCTATCTACTTTGGTGTTTTTTGTTTTTATTTGATATGTTAAGAGTAAATTCATATAATGTTATTTAAATTTAATTTTATGACTATAAAGAAATACTACCTAGTATAGTTTTCAGAGTTATTCGGTTTCAGTTTCATGGATTCCCTAGGAATAACCCACTTAGTTTACTTCAGAAACACGCTCGTAATGTATTATTTGTTTCTTCGTCACTTTACTAATTTGTTCCAAATACCAAACCACTTTGCTTGATTAAAAATAATAGTACTATTTACTTATGTCGGTACAGCTAATAACTATTGACTGTACCGGCGTCATTACGTCACGTAAACTCTTACATTACAATGGTAGGCAGAGACTATGGTTTGTCCCGATGCTGGCAAATCACATTCTCTTCATCAACATCATTGCAGGCACGCACGCCGGTTCCGCTGAAGCGCTCGTGGCCTAGGCGAACCGAGTGATTGGAATCAATCACTTGGCTAAGCAACAACAGGCGCGGTCAGGTACGGGATGGGTGAGCGTCCCGTGACTACCGCTAGTGGCATGCTTCGCAAGGCACATTAAGCCGTTGGTGCCGGCTGTCATATAATGGCAGTCGTTAAGCCATTTTAGAGGCCTTATGGGCGGCTTGATAACTTCTGACAGTAAGGCCCGCCACTGTCTTACAACCCTCCACCAACCCGGACTTGGCCCCCGTGGTGGAGTATGGCCTAACCTTCCTGCAAGGCAGGAAGAGACCCGTGCCCCAGCAGTGGGGACATACAAGGGTTGATAACGAAGGGTTGATAACATACTTTTTAACCTGCTATTTGCTGATAATCCCGTATTAGCTGCCTGATGCGATGCCTGCGATGTTGCTGCCTGTACGTAATGCGTGAGCGTATTTTAAAGAGGTTTCACGGATGCCGGGTAGTCGACCATTAGCTCAGTTGGGAGAGCGCTGGCAGGGTTAGCCAGAGGTCGCGGGTTCGAGTCCCGGCATGGGTGGAATTTTTAGTCTCTAAGTAGGTCATTAAAATTGTCCTTAGCACGGGTTAGTGCATTCAAAAGAATATAATCCCGTATTAGGTCAAAGTATATCCGCCTGGGACGCTCCTTATTGTCTCTTCCACACTTTTGTAAATGTTTTCTCCTTCATCTTCTATAATCTATAGTACATTAACTTCCAACCGCTACTCAGTTACTTTAGCGGTCGACTGTTCATTAGACCACACAGGAGTCATGGTCATCATCATTTATTGCAATCATAAGCTTGAAAGTGTAGATATAATTATGAGTACCATTCATTACGTACCCTGTAGCAGCGGTTTTTAACCTCTTTAGTCACGAGGGATCTTTTTGCCAAATTTCTGTCTTATAACCATTCATTTGTTAAATTATTAGTATCAACCCTTTATATGTCCCCAATGCTGGGGCACGGGTCTCTTCCTGCATTGCAGGAAGGTTAGGCCATACTCCACCACGGGGACCAAGTCCGAGATGTTGCAGTATTGTTATCAGTGGCGGGCCTTACTGTCAGAAGTCTTCAAACCCCCGATAAGGACTTTGACATGCTTAACGACTACAAGTTAGCCGGTACCGCGGCAAGCGCTCGGAAAAGCGTCCCTTGACTGCCACAGCGGTAGTCACGGGACGGTCACCAATCCAGCACCTGACCGTGCCTGTTGTTGCTTAGCTCAAGTCATTCGGTTCGACTAGGCTACGCGCGCTTCGTTATTAGTAGTAAAATCACCTAAATGTAAATAAATAAAGGACTGTAACTTCTATCTATAAATAACACACACATCATTGTCACACATACCATTGGCTCAATTGGTAGAGCGCTGGTACGGATAGCCAGAGGTTGCGGGTTCGAATCCCGGCATGGGTGAAATTTTTAGCCTCTAAATAGGTTTTTAAATTTGTTCCTTAGCACGGGTTAGTGCATTAAAAATAAAAAATAGTGTAATCATGTGGGTACAGTGATATCGTTCCGATGTTAAACCTAACTGCAAAGTAGGTAGTCGGGGCTGTAAGTAATGCAATTTGCTTAAGTCAGATGTCGCTGCCTGTACGTAATACAGAGAATATTGTAAAGAGGTTCGAAATTTCACTGATGCCGTGAGTCGCCCATTGGCTCAATTGGTAGAGCGCTGGTACGGATAGCCAGAGGTTGCGGGTTTGAATCCCGGCATGGGTGAAATTTTTAGCCTCTAAATAGGTTTTTAAACACACACATCATTTTACGGCTAGTATTAATAATTTTTGTTGTGCAACAATGGCTTTTTAAAAACCTATTTAGACGCTAAAAAATCCACCCATGCCGGGACTAGAACCCGCGACCTCTGGCTATCCGTATTACAATACAGAGAATATTGTAAAGAGGTTCGAAATTTCACTGATGCCGGTGAGTCGCCCATTAGCTCAGTTGGAAAGAGCGCTGGCACGGATAGCCAGAGTTTGCGGGTTCGAATCCCGGCATGGGTGGAATTTTAAGCCCCTAAATAGGTTTTTAAAATTGTTCTTAGCACGGGTTAGTGCATTAAAAAGAGTATAATTTGTAGGAGGGATTGGAATACCTCCAGAGACCACTAGTGGTCCGCGGACCGCCGGTTAAGAACCACTGCTGTAGAGCATAGCAACATCTCGAGTAATATTTGCAGTCTTCTCGAAATAGCTCGTACTGAAATAGATCGTATGTTTGCCCGCAGTCTTGGTGTTTTCATACTTTTGTCAGAATAGACTATAATGTTTATAGCATGTGGTTTGTTGGGCTTTGGTATATTAAATTTTAAAAACCTATTTAGAGGCTAGGCTAGTTGGAAAGAGCGCTGGCACTGATAGCCAGAGGTCGCGGGTTCGAATCCCGGCATGGGTGGAATTTTTAGCCTCTAAATAGGTTTTTAAAATTGTCCTTAGCACGGGTTAGTGCATTAAAAAGAATATAACTTTGGTATATGGTTAGATTGTACTTGGATAGAACATATAATATAGACAAAGCATGAGTTCTGTGTTTTGTAATCTATAATATAAAAATGAATCGCTGAATGTGTTGGTAAGCGCAAATCTCGAGAGCAGCTGAACCGATTTTACTAATTCTTTTTTTAGAATATTCCTGGAAGTACGAGGATGGTTCTTACGGAGAGAAAAATTAAAGTTTCGATGGTAGGCGGTACGAAGTTCGCTGGGTCAGCTAGTAATTATATAAAATCTGTTAATTAATGACTTTAGAAAGACTATGTTTGGAGATCCACCCACTGTCCATATAATTAAAAATAATTAATACTAATAATACTGACACAGATAGCCAGGGGTCGCGGGTTCGAAACCCGGCATGGGTGGAATTTTCAGCCTCTAAATAGGTTTTTAAAAATTAATACTAAACCAACATTTGTGCCCTTCAGGTTTTCATTAATTCTACTGTAGTGTAGCCTCAGACCACATTATTAATAGAGGCTGATATCTATATTACAGACAGTCTAGCTTAGATATCAGCTGTAACTTTAATTCTGAAACAGTTTAATTTTAGGAAACACTGTATAGCAATGTAAAAGGTTTCTTCTTCTGCCAAATAAATAAATTTAATTTAATTTCATTTTCTCCAAAATCATCTAGATAATAAAATTAACATCTAGTTTGAATTGTAACGTTCATAAAGCCGCAGTTTCTGCGCTACTTTGAATGAAACCTTGTCATTTGAAGTTTCAACTATAAGTCGCTATATGACTCGCTCTTGCACATGGAGGTGACTTGCAAGACTAGTGGTTGGTCTGCACGCCCTTAAACCTAAGATATTGCCCGCCTTGCATGGGTTACACCCTGTATATTGGAGATAGCAACAACGGCGAATCTCGAATGCACGGAACATCCGCTAGATACTGGTTCCGTCCGGATCGCTCCAGTCTGATCCGGACGAAATGGAAGGATTAAAGCAGCCGCAGATTTCGGATTAAGTCGGCGTTTGCGTTGGATTTATATGTATTGCTGTTGCCAATGCCACCTACGTTACTTTCGACATTATTTCTTAGAATAGAATATTTATTTATTTCCAGACACTGAGACCCAACACAAAGGCAAAAATATTATAAAGAAAATCTATTTAAATTGATATTCTATTTGATTGGTTATGTAAATATGACATGACGTGATGTGACGTGACGTGACGTGACGTGACGTGACGTGACGTGCCGGGACATGTCGTGACATGACATGACATAACTTCTCACCTGTGTCCTAGAGGGATAGGCAGAGACCAGGGACTGCCACTATGATCTGAGGACTGCCAAGACCTGACAGATCTCCTTCGCTTCATCAAGGTTAATCAGTCGTTGCATGCACGCACCGCCTGTTCCGGGTACTTTTCATCTTCCACTTTGCTATAATACTCGTGTGTACATCCCCGATTTGGTCGAAGTATGTCCGCCTTGGACGTCCTTTATCACGGCTGGCCAAAACCGCCTGTTCTTAGCAGAAATCGATTAAAGTCCTAGGATGTTGAATTAAATAGACAGTCACTTTAATAACCTCTGGCACGCTTAGCCAGAGGTCGCGGGTTCAAGACCCGGCACGGGTGGAAGTTTTAGCCTCTACATAGGTTTAGCGCGGGTTAGTGCATTAAAAAGAATATAATACAGACACTTTAGTGTACATTATTTTTTTACGTAATCTGTAAAAGTCCCATTGCAGGGCACAGGCCTTCTCTCAGAGAGATTATGAGCTTAATTGCCACGCGTGCCCACCGCGCATTGGCAATTTCAAGCACGAAAGCTTTAAATTGCCGATGCGCGGCTTCAATTTCAAGAGGTGATTGAACACCGCTGACCCTCAGGCTTACTCAGGATGTATTCCTTCACAGTTAACGAGTGGCATTGCTTCTATAACGTAAGTTAGGAAAAAATGTCACAAGCACACAAGCCCGTGCTGGGAACCGAACCTGAGTCTCTCGCTTCCGAGTCTATTGTTCGAGTCACTGGGCTATCGCCGCTATTATTGTTCATAAAAAATCATTAACACATAATGTTTATTTATTATTAGCGAAGGCTAACATAAAAATTACTCAAAGCCATTGCACGTGCATGACGAATGGACGGTGATGACGCGAAAGACGTTTGACGGGATTGTGGCTTGTGGCAAACCGGTTCTATGTATGTGTGTGTGTATGTGTTTGTGTGTGTGTGTGTGTGTGCGTGAAAAAAAACAAATACTTTAGTTGAATTTCTTAATGATTCGCGATGCTTGTACACAGTTATAATTATATTAAACTGATTTTAATCGCGATTATTTATTAGGTAAAATATGGTTACATATATCACGTCAATCGTAATTACGTTTTTAGATTTTTAATTACGTAATTAGACCCGTTTAGTACAACTTAACTAAATATTTAACTTGCCAACCATACTCTCTGAAACCAGGATCGGTCCTGCTGTAATATTTTAAGCCACACACTTGTGAGTTTCAAGTCAATACTAAAATGGGTCGAGCTTGTAAGGCAAGTGTATGCTGAGTAGCTAACCTGAGTAGGTACTCTTCTTTCTAGATGTAAACAGAATCGAAAGGATTACTAAATTCGGAATTCCACTTTCTAAATTTGGTATTTCACTAAGAGCTCTAAGCCGATTGTATAACATTGCTTCGATATCAACCCTTGTATGTGCTGCTGGGGCACGGATCTCTTCCTGCATCACAGGAAGATTAGGCCTGTCCGCCACGGGAGTCAAGTCCGGGTTGATAGAGGATTGTTAGGCAGTGGCGGGCCTTACTGTTAGAAGTTATTGAGCCGCCCACAAGGCCTTTGACATGGCTTAACGACTGCCATTACCTGATAGCCGGCACCAACAGTTTAACGTGCCTTGCAAAGCACGGAAGCGCTCGGAAAAATGCCACTAGTGGTAGTCACGGGAAGGTCACCCATCCTGCACCTGACCGCACCTGTTGTTGCTTAACTCGAATGATAGATTCCAATCACTCGGATCGACTAGGCTACGAGCGCAATCAACATAGCTTAGATTTAAGAAATCATGGTTGTATTCTTTTCTCTGGTTGTGCAATAAAGTGTTCTCTATCTAAGTGCAACTCTTTTCAAAACTCTTTAAGGTCTTCGCACATTATAACAACTCCACGCCAACGCGGCAGCAACTCTACTCACACTCTCGATGAGTAGTCAACTAGTTGATCCACCCCATGGTCACTAGTGGGCAATGCGTTGTCAACGAGTGGACAACGCGGTGTTAACGAGTGGGTAGTGCGTATTCAACAGACAACTCGTCTAACCTCAGTTTTCGGTTGAATTTTGTGCAAAGAAGTCGTGTTGCTTATGAAAAGTCGAACTTTACATTCAGTGAACTGGCGATTATAGCTATTATACTCGATAATGAAAATGAACGAAACAGCAGGAAAAAAAGATGATTATCGGGTACATGATATGTTGCGACAAAGGAACTCAGAAGGGGAATATTGGAATATCCGGAGACATCTGCTAATTCTATATCTATTTCCGTATGCCGAGATACTTCTTTTATTATATACTTAATATTATTGAGGACATATTGGGGGCTGGCAAATGGTTGCCCGTCACGCGTTTGTCGCAAACGCATAGTCGTTGCGTGGACAACGTGTGGTCGTTGCGTGGACAACATGTGGTCATTGCGTGACAAACGTATCGGGGTTGACCTTTAGTGTACGATGCGTAGGCCACTCGTCGTACACTACTTTAATATCATTTTTTGAAATTAAACCTTGAACATATGACACAGGGCTTAAATTTCAATATTTGGCATAAAGTCGAGTCGCCGTTGAGTTGTTTTAATGTGCGAAGACCTTTAGACAGTCAGTCATCGCCGATTGGTAACTACATAAGGAACTATTCCAGTTTCAAATTTAACCGCTTATCAAACGAATGAATTAAATAAACTTTTTTTTAAAAACTCGAAATGAAATTATAAAAAAATAATGTGTATATCACGTGAGATAAAGCAACATTCACTATTCAGAGCAACACATTTGAAATTGAAGGCCTGCGGCGAATGCTCAGAGTTGTGCTTCTGAATGTGAATGTAAATACACAACATTCAAAAGGCGCTGACTTTCAACGAGACTCTTATATTTTTTAAATAACTAAACTAGGAAATTTAATAGTAGTTACAATATTTGTCGGGGCTTAATCGCGTAGTAATTTATTGCTATTTTACCTCGACGTAAGGTTTTTTTCTATTTTACCTCGCGACCACTATGGCTGTAACGTCGTCGAAACGTCGAGGTAAAATAGCAATGAACTACTACGCGATTAAGCCCCGAAAATATTCTATGTGTACAAGTCGCGAAAGTTTGAAATATGTTAATTAAATAGTAATTAAATTAGTAAACTTACATACTACATAACTGCAAACAAATAAATAAATATAATATTATATCAAAAACCTATTTTTAGAGGCTAAAAATTCCACCCATGTTCGAGTCCCGACTCGAACCCAAGACCTCTGGCTAACCGTGCCAGAACCACTTCTGTCAGAGGTAGCGATGATACAACATAGCACACGAATCATTGAATGGACAGGAAGCACATTTTTTTGTGATATTTTCAGTGTTTCTCCAGAAGCTTCTTCTTCCGGTGACGTCATCTCCTATCGGAGGTCGGCGTTATCATTTTGGCGACTGTCACCCGTGACGTGGCGACTCGGAACGAATCGATATAATAATTAATGTATAGTAAGAGGAAATCTTATAAGTAAGGTAACTGTATGTATCAGATATAAGACTTGAGAAAAGATGGCAGTAAGCGCCTTGGCAGTAGTCCAATTCCACAACGAGTCAATCATAGTTATTAAATGGCCAAATTACATGTAGCAACCGAATCACTGCAATCCTCAGCGTTAGTTATGTCATATTTTAAGTTTGTACAGACGACGTTATTGCATACTAGTAATGTAAGGTATTTCTTTAATAAGTTACTATCAGTGCCGAAATATCTAATTATAATTAATTATTTTATTTTAATACTTTTGGAACCTATATAAATTAAAAGAGTTATTATTAAAATCTTGTAATGTCGACTGTCGACTTGTTTCTTTTTAGTGGCGCCCTCTCTTGGCAGTAGCGGAAGAAGGGCGTAACGGGATAGTGGGAACTCAGTTTTGGCAGCCGGTCGCCACACAGTCGTCCGTTGACTTTTGCCCAAGAAACAGCTCAGCAGCAAAGTGTAAAATCTTTATCAATTTATATTGTGTGTGCCGTGCCTACTGTAAAAGTGTTGGATTCCAATGTGTGATTTTCTAGTGCTTATGATGGAATAAATGTGAAGTTTATTATCCAGCCTCCGTTTTACTGTCCGCCTGACCTTTTCCAAAAGTAAATATTGATACATTCTATAACTGACAAAAACTTAATCTGCAGGTTTGCTAAAGGTCATTCGAATAATGGCGTGGTGGCCGGGTCATCTATCTCCCTCAAAACGGTTGAGACTGATGATGGCTGACCTCTGCGTTATGCTCGTGAACGAGTGTTGTTTGTGTGTCTGGCCGCAGCCAGCACAAGTTATGTTCTCATGGCTCATGTAAAACAATTGAATAATGCTTTAGCATTTAGTTATTACAGGCAATCATGGACTCTTATACGTATAGGTGGTAGTATTATGTATAAGATTTAAGAGGACTTGAGAAAAGATGATCAGAGTGGAGTTTTTTTTCCCCGCTGCCTTTTTCTCTGCTACAATCCGGTCCGAAGGCAGCGGCTTTTACTTTCATGTTACATTGCACTTTGGCAATCAGCAAACAGAATGTAAATTATTTACGTTGAAATAAATTGAATTGAAATGTTGTATTAGCATAGGGAAAGATAAAAAGTGAATGAAGCGAAGGTGATCTGTCAGGATCGTGGCAAGTGGCAGTCCCTGGTCTCTGCCTACCCCTCTGGGATACCGGCGTGAGGTTATGTATGTCAAAACCGCTATCAGAGTTACTGAAGATAAGGTATATTGACTGCCTCTTGTGTTTAGCGGTTAACAGGCCTGCCTACCAGAATAAAGGTTCAATTGCAACTCCGAACCTCAGACTTGATTTGTGCTAATGTCTGTATTTCCATGCTCTGTTCTATGGTGGCCAGGTGGCCTTGCCTGGGCACCATAGAACGGAGCATCCTAGTTTAGGACCGGGAAAAAGTTGTCTTCCAGACCACCTTTGTACATGAACTTAAGTAATAAAATCGAAAATATATTGATACCAAATAGCAAAAGAGTGCGAGAATATAATTACATACGATAGGCAGCAGCGCCCTCTGCAGTGCAATTCCACAAAACTGCGATTCCCAACCCGCATGCCCAGCGTGGGGATTATGGGCAGTACCCCGTATGATAGCACACCGTGGCGCTCTTTAGGGGAGGGCTATGTCCAGCAGTGGTCTAGTATATCCTGACGACGACGACGACGAAAAACGATATAAAGTACATAATTATATTTAAACAATTATATACATAGATACCTAAATGTACCGACCGACCGACCGCGATCCGTAGTTCCCAAGTTTCTCACCTCCAAGTACCAGCGAGTACCCGAGGAATGGCCCTATAAGCCTCCACCTGTAATTGGATCTTTAACCCGCATTAGCTTAATAGTATCAGTTAAGTTGAGGGTTATAACGCAACCTATTAATCCACGGCGGCCCCTGAGACTAATAAAGGTTCCAACGAGCCGATTTCAATCTAAAATAAGCCTTAAATACTTGCGCAGTTAGAGACTTTATTAAAAGTGCAATTTCTTTCATAAAATACTACCCGTACCCCGCGGTTTGTTAGGGAAAATAAATTGTGTATTAATAGTAAAAAAAATGAGAAGCGCTCGTGGCCTAGCGGAACCGAGTGATTGGAATCAATCACTTGGGTTAAGCAACAACAGGCGCGGTCAGGTACTGGTTGGGTGACCATCTCGTGACTACTGCTAGTGGCATTTTTTCCGAGCGCTTCCGTGCTTCGCAAGGCACGCTAAGCCTTTGGTGCCGGCTGTCATGTAATGGCAGTCTTTAAGCCATGTCAATGGCCTTATAGGCGGCTTGATAACTTCTGACAGTAAGGCCCGCCACTGTCTTACAATCCTCCACCAACCTGGACCTGTAACCTTCCTAACATACAGGAAAAGTCCTGTGCCCCTAGAGGGGACTTATAAAAGGTTGATATTGACCGAATAGTAAAATACATTTTACCGTAGTAAAACGTAACCGAAGTATGTGTTAATCCAGGGTTTTAGCTAAGTCCATACCAAATTTTAATAAAATCGCTCCAGCCGTTTAGACGTTAAGAAGTAACAAACATACATAGTTACACTATTTTTATTTTTAATGCACTGACCCGTGCTAAGGAAAAAATTTAAAAAAACTATTTAGAGGCTAAAAATTTCACCCATGCCGGGATTCGAACCCGCAACCTCTGGCTATCCGTGCCAGCGCTCTACCAATGGAGCCAATGGGCGACTCACGGCATCAGTGAAATTTCGAACCTCTTTACACTATTCTCTGTATTACGTACAGGCAGCGACATCTGACTTAAGCAAATTGCATTACTTACAGCCCCGACTACCTACTTTGCAGTTAGGTTTTAACATCGGAACGATATCACTGTACCCACATGATTACACTATTTTTATTTTTAATGCACTAACCCGCGCTAAGGAACAAATTTAAAATCCTATTTAGAGGCTAAAATGTAGAGCGCTGGCACGGATAGCCAGAGGTTGCGGGTTCGAATCCCGGCATGGGTGAAATTTTTAGCCTCTAAATAGGTTTTTAAACGTACATAGTCACAAACTTTCGCCTTTATACCTACTCGTAATATTAGTGTGATTTTCTACTAGTCGACCGGTAAGCATTAAATTCTAAGCAGGCGGGACCAAGTCAGGTAACTCGCTATGAGTTAGTGTTGAATTTTGGTCCCGCCCTTAGTCGTTAAAGCAGCAGTCGGGTTGTTAGATATTTTTTTTATTTTCCGCCATCTGTACACAGATAAAGATATGTTTGTGTAATTTAATTTTTTTTTTTGTTTACTGTACGTAAAAATGGAAGAACACAGACCTTTCTTAACCAAGAGTACAGGCGGCCTCCGAGAGATTCCGTTTTTCTTTCAAACAAAAGGGGGTTTTAAACAAAAAACCATGCTATCTCCCCAATATTTTATACTAAAAATTTCTACATACTATCTATCTACACTATTTTTATTTTTAATGCACTAACCCGTGCTAAGGAACAAATTTAAAAACCTATTTAGAGGCTAAAAATTTTCACCCATGCCGGGATTCGAACCCGCAACCTCTGGCTATCCGTACCAGCGCTTTACCAATTGAGACAATGGGCGTCTCACGGCATCAGTGAAATTTCGAACCTCTTTACAATATTCTCTGTATTACGTACAGGGAGCGACATCTGACTTAAGCAAATTGCATTACTTACAGCCCCGACTACCCACTTAATGCGGTTAGTGCATTAAAAATAAAAATAGTGTAATCATGTGGGTATAGTGATATCGTTCCGATGTTAAAACCTAACTGCAAAGAGGTTGCGGGTTCGAATCCCGGCATGGGTGAAATTTTTAGCCTCTAAATAGGTTTTTAAATACTATCTATCTATCTATCTTCTTTTTCTTTAGGCTATATTATGAGTCCACTGCTGGACGTAGCCCTTCCCTAATGAGCCTCCTCTATCTATCTATGAAAAAAAAATGTTATTAATAAAAAGGCGTATTTAGAGTTTGAATCGTGAAATTCTCAATTCAGGAACCGGGTGGCGGAAGACTTTAAAAGCGATATCTACTGTTGTAAACCAAAACGCGGCACATGACAAAGTTGCGTCGTTTAACTCTGCCCAAGGCCGGAACTTGGTAACTGACGGCCGACCAATTACCCAGTTTCGTTTATAAATTACTCTAATCCAGTGATCCTGCAATTTGTTAAGGGTTTGCTCACGGCGCGTTCCTTCGCGACCCAAACTCAATGAGGCCGATTTGTTACATAACTTTTTTGCCTGAGGGAAGATTTTTCTGGCGTATACAGCTCGTCTGGATTTATTTCCATGTTTGTTATGTCTCTGTTATATCCGTGAGTATCCAAGTTTGGGACCAAACCAAGACATTGTGTTGTGTGGAATTTAAATAGACCACCATCTACCACCGCGGCCACCAAAGGCCACTGAAAACTTAAGTTAGCATAGCCTCAATTATTTATCTATCGTTTTTCGATTCGGGTGAAACATAATTACGCTTCTAAGCTACTTTTTCTTCTTGGTTTGCCATCGCCTATCGGAGGTCGGCTATCATTGTCGACGCTGTAACCCGCGAGCCTTGGAACAAATTGATGACGCCTATCTGAAATAATTTGGCTCTACGGCCAGGCAGCCAATCCTCCCATCATTAGTAAATAATTCCTAAGCGACTCTAAGGCATATGACTTCAATTCGACATAAAAAGTCGCATGGTAGGTGATAGCTAGTGGTGGACAGAGTGCTTAGTGAGAGTTTGACAGATCCAATCGAATAACTTTACTACCGCGTTAATCGAGCATTGAGTAGTGAGTATGAGTAAGTGAACCGTTCGAACTGGCAAAACGCTGTTACAACTCGCGCTCGCGTTTATTCGTGTTTTGGCTGGTGAACGTGTTCACTTCTCAACGTAAACCATTACAACTAGCACTCAGCAATTTTAATTTCCATACTTGTCGCTAGGTGGCGCTTCCTCGATGCCATAGAAATTACGTTAACGCGATCGAGTAGTTAAAAAACTCGCACTAAGCACTCTGAATGAGACGATTATGAATACTGATAGAAACACGGATAATAAGATAGAAATTTAATAAAGAATAAAGCACAATATTACAAGACAGATTTCAGTAATCTTGACAACCAAATAGTGACAACGTAAAAAGAGAAAGACAAATTAATAAGTAGAAAAAGGTGGCACTCCAGCCAGTCGCCAACAGTAGGTAATTCCTATGCGACACTATGACACCTCAAGGCGAGCAAAATTTATTAGAAAATTTGCGCATACGACTTTGTGAAAATACATGATTTTTATGCGACAAATGTCCAATCCTTTGAATATTTTGCGTCTACGCTTACAATTTGCATTGACGAGAATCGCCTCCCTGTGTCTTCTGCAGCCCTTTATTTTTCCCTGCAGATTTTAGATCAATTGAAGGATCTAAGCAGGATCTTATTTATTATTTTGCATTAAGTGATCCATGTAATGGCAGTCGTTGTCAGAGGCCTTATGGGTGGCTTTATAACTTCTGACTGTCTTACGATCCTCCACTAACCCGGACTTGGCCCCCGTGGTAGAGTATGGCCTAACCTTCCTGCGATGCAGGAAGCCCGTGCCCCAGCAGTGGGGACATAAAAAGGTTGATATCGATTCAAATTCAAATTCAAATTAATTTTGCCAATTGTATTTGATCTTTTTTATCTGCCGTTTTTGTAACTATTTTTCCGGTATACAATAAAGAATATTCTTATCTTATCTTATTTGTGGATCATATGCAATTATTTTACATAATTGGTGGTCAGTCTTAAATTACAGATCACTATGGTCCTACCAGTACATAGGCATACAAATATAATAAAGTTATTAAGAGTGTAAACAAGTTACAATGTGTCATTTAGAAAGTCTTCAATTTTATAATAACATTTTTCAACAAGTAGATCTTTTAATATCTTTCGAAATACATCTAGATTTAGTTCTTTGTACAGTGTTGGTATCTTGTTAAAGATTACAGGCGCCATGCACAATAGTTATTTGATAAACAAGAGTGCAAAGTTGCTTTTTAACCGCGTGTTCAATTTTGATGACCGAGCAAGCGAAGGATTCTAAAAATTTGAATCCTGAGCGTTAGCGAGGGAATCAAAAGAGCACGAGGGGAAAAATCTTTGCACTCGAGTGCAACACGTAACTTTTCATTCCACCTCAGCGAGGAAATGACTAAATGCAAAAAAAAAACGTTTACAATCACAAGATAGGTACACTTTTATTTCAGTTTAGGTATTAATTACTACATTATGACAGGTAGGTAAGTATAACAGAATAATCTTTAAATTATAACAAAATAATACTAAAGTTATTTAAATTGAGTGTAATATTTTTTTAATTCACACACTTAGTGCACACGATGTTCTAAATTCAATTTACTTTATCCTCTAGAGAACAAAAACGGCTTTTCCACTCATATATTGAAGATTAAAGATACTCTTTCCGAGATGGTGGGATGAAAAATACTTTTTCGCATCAAAGTAGTTTTAGCTGGATATGAGTTTAGTCTATTTTTATTGCGGAGGTTCCTATGTATCGTGTCTCCTAGAGAAGGAAATAGATGAGGATTGTTCCGTACAAACATAGCTACCTCAAATATATAACACGGAAGTGTCAGAATTCGGTGGGTATGAAACATGGGCTTGCAACTTTCTATGGACTTCATGCGAAACATGTACCGTATACATCTTTTTTGAGTTACCTTGCCACGGTGGAACCAAAACGAGGACCAAATTGGAAAACGCTTGACCGTCTTTCCCCTTTAACTGGGTCACTGCTTATAATTATACATGTTTATAAATAACTATAAATACGCGCACACACACACGCGAATTCTGGAGGGAAAAAAGGGTTCGAGGGACGGCGAATTGCGGGCACTGGTCTTGATCCAGTTCAATGTTCGGGAAGGGACCAACACTAAATAAACAAACAAAATCGTTAAGATTGGGCGTGTAATTGATGCAATCGTATTTCTTGTTTTTTTTTATTTATTAGACACACAAAACAGCGTTACGGACATAAATTACAAATATTGAAATTACAAAAAAACTCAATCCAATCTTCTTCTTCTTCAGGTATTATGTAGTCCACTGCTGGACATAGCCCACCCATAATGAGCGCCTTAGCGCCCGTTCTTTAGCTTGCCGCATCGATCATCTGCCTGCAGTTTTTCGCAGATCGTCATCCCACCTGGTCGGAGGGCGTCCTACACTACGTTTGCCGAGTCGCGGTCTCGACTCAAGAACACGCTTACTCCAACTGTTGTCGGTTCAATTCAATACTTAATACCAATACAATGTGCATACAGTATGATGACCATGAATATTTTTAATCATTGAATTTGCACGTGTCTTTGCTGGAATTAGGTGACAAAGGAGGTTAGAATCCTTTCCACAGAGGGCTGTCTTGGGTCTTTATTTCTATAGCAAAATCTTCATATACATTTATAGAACTCTTGATATATCTTGATCTTGATAGCATTTCGTTTCCCACTATAAATGATATGATAAATAACATTTTTTATAATGAAATTACGAATTATACTTAGAATTCAGGATGTAAAAAAAAAATTAGACTGCCGGAATCGAAAACCATTTCGAGCTTAGCATCCAAACTACTAAACTAAACTACTACTACTAAACTAAACTATTTTTAATGTAAGAGATTTTTATCATAAAAGATGAGCTTTATTTTAAGTAAATAATAATATTTAAATGCCCTTCATATGACCTCTATGATGACGTCACATGTTGAATCGTCTTTGGTAGTAGTTATTCTGTGGAAAAACTACCAATGGCCTGTCAACTTCATCTGTCAAACATGTGTCTTTTTACACTAAACCACAGACAAATCCAATCGCGAACTCTACCTACACACAGAGTATGTAACATATGACGTCACGCCGAATAATATTCATTTTAATTAAATAACAATGATAAACTCGATTAATCACGAAAAAAATGAAATTAGTTTCTTAAAATTGCGTCTACTATCAGAATATAAAATAAAATCCGATCATAAAAAAACTTTGCATTCCTAATTACAAATAAAAAATATATATTGAAATTGATTAAATTACATCGGAGGCCCTGAGGATATTTGCCGTTTTGAATTTAAAGCATGCGAGTGAGTCGTGCGGTGATGGATGTCAGGCACACACTCTGGATTACTCATAATAATGTTGTTGTAAGAAAACACATACTACGCCGAATCGGATCGAATTGACATTTTGGATTCGGTTGTTAGCAACGTCAAGCGCGTCACGTGTTTGTCAAGCGCCCCCTACCGATGTGACACACTTTGACAGTCTCGGTGCCTGTGGGACACTACAGTCTGTAAAATATAGCTTGAGCACCGCGACAGCTGTCATCGAAATTGAGTCCTTCATTTTGAATTTTTTCACTTAATATTTGTACTGCGAAAACTCGGTACTTGCTGCACAGATAGTGATGTCTAACCAGTATCGTAACTGCAAATTATAAACTATCGATGATTTGGTGATGGATGCTGGTTCATGGTAATATTCAATTCCAATAGTAAACTGCAGGTTTACTATTGGAATTGAATATTATTTCTTTGATAAGCATTATCAAATTTCATTAGAAATAAAATAATAATAACCTGACATAATACTAATAGTAATAATAATAACGCCGGACACCTTGGCACTGACATTTCGTTGTATGACCCTATCAACCTATTTAGAGGCAAAAAATTCCACCCATGCCGGGACTAGAAACCGCGACCTCTGGCTAACCGTGCCAGAGGTCGCGGGTTAAATAGGTTTTTAAAAATTGTCTTTAGTACGGGTTCTTCTTCTTTTTCTTCTTCAGGCTATGTTATGTAGTCCACTGCTGGACATAGCCCTCCCCTAATGAGCGCCATAGCGCCCTATCTTTAGCTTGCCGCATCCAGCATCTGCCGGCAGTTTTTCGCAGATCGTCATCCCACCTGGACTATTATTTTTTTTTATCATTGTTATGACATATTATTAATCTCTCATTGCGCCTAATTAACAGTGATAAAGAATTGGGGTTTGACAGATCGTCGTCGATATCAACTCTAGTATGTCCCACTGCTGGGGCACAGGTCTTAATAGCAGGAAAGTTAGGCCATATTCCACCACGGTTGGTGGAGGATTGTAAGACAGTGGCGGGCCTTACTGTCAGAAGTTATCAAGCCGCCCATAAGGCCTCTGACATGGCCTAACGACTGCCATTATATGACAGCCGGCACCAACGGCTTAACGTGCCTTGCGAAGCACGGCGGTAGTCACGGGACGCTCACCCATCCCGTACCTGACCGCGCCTGTTGTTGCTTAACCAAGTGATTGTTTCTTCACGAGCGCTTCTTTAAATAACTTTAAATAACTAACATATATCTAACTATATATTTAACCAGTTAAATCGCGATTATTTATTAGGTAAAACGTAATTACCTTATTTTCCGACGTTTTGGCAGCGTTACAGTTGCCGTGGTCTCGGGTAGACTGAAGTGGCGAGTACAGTCAATTATTGTGGGTAGTCACTATTAATTTTTCGCAGCTGACCGACACAGTTTTACCTAATAAATAATAGCGATTGGACCCGTTTAATATATACCTATGTATGAGTATCACGAATCATTAAAAAAAATAACAAATATCTACTGATTATACTATTTTTATTTTTAATGTGATGCAATTTGCTTAAGCCAGATGTCGCTGCCTGTACGTAATACAAAGAATTGTGTAAAGAGGTTCGAAATTTCATTGATGCCGGTGAGTCGCCCATTGGCTCAATTGGAAGAGCGGAAGGCTCAACTGGCACGGATAGCCAGATGTTGCGGGTTCGAATCCCGGCATGGGTGAAATTTTTAGCCTCTAAATAGGTTTTTAAATATATCTACTGGTGAAAAAAAGGCCGGTCTTTGCCTACCCCTCTCGGACACAGGCGTGAGTGTTATATTTCTGTAATTTTGAATTCGAAATGTACCATTGCAATGTGGACAGTCCTTTACTCGCTGAAGTAACCAATCAGCTGACAATGCTATGTCAGTGACCCGCCCGCCATCATCTTATTACGATTGGCTTCGAACTTCCGAAGAATCTTTGTGCATTGAATTGAAGCACAGAATTTATTGGAAGACAACGTAGTAAGTCGTCAAGCTGTCTGGGGTTCTTTTGAGGTCATATATATATAAGATATTTTGGTCAGGGTTACACAATGACACGCAACAATAGGCATGACGAAAGTTTTTTACAAAATTGGAGTCCTTTCCATCTTAAATTAATCTTCACCAAATGGGTAAAAGATTCCTTTTATAAAAAATGGAATAAATATAAACATAAGCGTAATTGAGTGAGGACTTAGTTTGGTGACGATTTCGTATTATTGTAGAAAAAACATGGGTTAGTATCAGATGATCGTAAAAGCAACTCGTCCACGGCATCAACTCATCCTTAAATCATATCGACGAAATTGCAACTAGACTAAAAAGTAACTCGTCTATGAAGCTCGTCAGAAAATTATTTTGTCTACTGCCCTATTAACTATTCGACTTAAATGATCTGGTCAATCGTCATCTATCAAAGAACAATTCGCGCGCCCGCGAGTAAAAAAAACTTTTTAATTTTTTATTAGACATCTACAGGACGATTGCGGCCAGGAAGCGTTCGATTCGAAAGTGAAAAAGTTATTAATTGCGCGCGAACTTTGGTCGCCCGTTCGTTAAAACTTGCCGCGCTTCGGGGCGCGGGAGAAGGGGCACAGAAGGACGGAATGGCTAGGTTTTTTTCTGAATGATGATTGATTCAAGTTTACATTATATTTAGTTTTTTTCGTGCTTCGCAAGTTACATTAAGCCCTTGGTGCCGGCTGTCACGTAAAGGCAGTCGTTAAGCTATGTCAGAGGCCTTATGGGCGGCTTGATAACTTTTTACAGCAAGGCCCGCCACTGTATTACAATCAATACCAACCCGGACTTGGCCCCCGTGGTGAAGCATGGCCTAATCTTCCTGCGATGCAGGAAGAGACCCGTTTCTCACCAGTGGGGACCTACAGAGGGTAGATACCATTGTAGTTGTTATAGACCAGGGCAAGTGTTTGTGATGTGTGCTAGTGATTATTTAATGACACCAGAATGGCGAACGGACATTTGGCATAGAGATTGATTGTCTAAAATTGTACATAGGCGCCACTTTATCCCATAAATATTCACATCATCCCTGTGTACGATGTCGCACGCAACACCTCGTGGTATTACAATCCAGGCCGGCGTTCTACAGCTTTAAATTCACGAGGTTCCCGGAATTTGTATACTTTAAAAAAATTGCAAATAAAAAAGTTAAAGGATGCCTTTTTCTCTTAATTCGGACGCTTCATTGGTAGCGATATTAAAAAAGTTTCTTCGTTGGTCGATCGTCGGCCAGACAAGTTTTTGGTCTCTTTCTTAGGATACTTTTGATTGTCGATCTCATTAGGGGACAAAGGAAGTGCATCTACATGTCGATGGATACCCTACGTACCAGAGAATAATCAAATTTCGTCATTTCATTTCAAAATGTCATTTTGCTCATAGTTTTCTGTTATTTGTTGCTGTGCTATATCTAGATTACAAATTGAAAGGCATCGATATCAACCCTTATATGTCCCCACTATTGGGGCACGGGTCTTGTCCTGAATCGCAGGAAGGTTAGGGCATAGTCCACCACGGGGGACAAGTCTAGGTTGGTGGACGATTGTAAGGCAATGGCGGGCCTTACTGTCATATAAGTTATCAAACCGGACGGCTTCTGACATGCCTTAACGACGGCCATTGCATGGCAGCCGGCACAAACGACTTAACGTAAAAAAACAAAGTTTATTGCAAAAAAAAAATTCTTAAAATGGTTATGGTTACACAGTGACTACCACACAAGGTCGAGCCTAAATCGTGGCAGTCGGGGAAATGGGGATTGCTATATTGTTTTAACTTGTACTTATATCACAGGCGCTGGTACAATAAAACATTTCGAATGTTAGGTATGTTACTAACAAATAAAATTAGTTAAGACTTACAGGCTAAAATACTAAACTGGACCAATGAGTTGACCAACGCACCTTGCAAAGCACGGAAGCGCTCGGAAAAATTGCCGCTAGCGGTAGTCATAGGACGGTCACCTATCCTGCATCTTACCGCGCCTGTTGTTGCTTAACTGAAGTTATTGATTACAAACACTCGGTTCGACTAGGCCACGAGCGCTTGAACTTGACAAGCGTGCTTGGAAAAACATCAAAAGTATATATTCTGTCTAGTAATGCTACAGCATGAGATGCAAAAAGAATTGGTATATAGTTTACTGGTACAAACATCAAATAACTTTGTTAGGATATTTTCGGGGCTTAATCGCGTAGTAATTTATTGCTATTTTAGCTCGACGTTTCAATGACGTTACAGTCATCGTGGTCACGAGAAGACTGATGGCTGGCACCCGTTCGCATCTTCGGCTGATGAGGTTTCAGACTACCCTCAATCAGCCATGACAAAGCACTATTAGGGTTGCGATACACTACACTGACAATGTCGGACGAAAGCCTACGACTTTTTTCGCAATGTGTTCAAGTCGCGAAAGTTTATCAAATATCTTTTACATATTTAGAGTTACAATCATCCGGATCGCTGCAAAATCCCAGCCCGTGTGAACGCTACGCTTTACTTTTCCTCGTCACGCTAAAACGGGAATATTTCCCGTTGTCAAAGTTACATTTCAGCGTTTACTGTAATCTCTAGGGTGTGGTAAAAAGTGCCAAATAACATCACAAAATGATGACGTAGAAAATACAGAAAGCACACTTAAAAAGCACATGACGGCCTCTGTGGCACAGCGGTGGCGCACCTGCCTACCACGCAGGAGGTTCCGGGTTCAAACCCCGGCTGGGGACAAAAAAAAACCCCAGGTCTTGGATATTTGCATGTTTGTGATGTCGTTGTTTCTGGTTCCCACGACACTGGGTATCCTAGTGTGGAGTCGGAAGCAATGTATGTGCCTGTATGTAAATGTTATGTTTATAACGTGACATATATATCGTGGTGCGCTAGGCAGAACCTAAATTTAGGTTTTATCGTCACAAAAAAATGTTTGGCCTTTGCATCTACGTAATGAGATGGTTTTATATAGCCCACAGTGGCTCCTTCACTCAGACTAGATGGATTCCTTAGCCATAGGTATGACAAAATCCAAACATACACAGAAGGCTTCGCCTTTACTTTACATTTTCTCTTAGTATAGCTAAGAGAAAATGTAAAGTAATTATTTTGATAATTACTTTACATTTTAGTTGCGAAAAACAATTTTGTTTATCGGTTAGCTATCGTTATTTTTAGTTATATATGTTTTGTAATTAAAATAAAGGCCCCTAAAATCATCATCATCATCATCCGGCTATATTAGTCCACTGCTGGATATAGCTCTCCCCTAATGAGCGCCCTGTCTTCAGCTTGCCGCATCCAGCATCTGCATGCAGTTTTTTACAGATCGCCATCGCACCTGGCCCTAGAGTCTAATACTTACCTACATTGTTTTTCAATAGAATGATATAAGTACAGCAATGGTTGTTACTTGCCTCAATTTAATAGTCTACAAAGCAATAGCAGTACAATGTCATTCCAGGGGTATAATCAGCGCAAATTAAATAGGCATCTCTCGCAAAGAATATCGAATCGCGCGAGGCGCCGAGTTGAATAGCACAGGTTATATCATTCCAATGCGATTGTTTACTCGACTACCGATTGTGATAATGAAACGACCACTACCGGACTAATATGGCTCTATTGAAGAACTATGCATTTTAGAGACTCGCCTGCCTGGTCGGAAAGCCTCCTACTCGTTACTCAAGATACTTACAAAACTTTATTGTTATTACTATTTTTATTTTTAATGCACTAACCCGTGCTAAGGAACAAATTTAAAAACCTATTTAGAGGCTAAAAATTTCACCCATGCCGGGATTCGAACCCGCAACCTCTGGCACGGATAGCCAGAGGTTGCGGGTTCGAATCCCGGCATGGGTGAAATTTTTAGCCTCTAAATAGGTTTTTAAATTTATTGTTATTATTAATACGTATATTGCACATACCTAAGTAAGTATTATAATGACTATGCGGTGGACTTCTTCTTCTTCTTCAGGCTACATTTGTCCACTGCTGGACACAGCCCTCCCCCAATGAGCGCCATAGCGCAAGGTTCTGCCATCATTGGATGGTAATGGCATGCGGTTTGGGGATCGCAGTTTGGTGGAATTGTACTGCAGGGGGCGCTGCTTCCCACCCTCCGGTGTGTGTCCCTTAGTCGCCTTTTACGACACCCGCGGGAAGAATTTGGGTTGGTGCTATTCTCTGGGCCGACACCACACAGCAGGTGGACTTAATGCTGTCAATTTAAATGAGTTAGTTCTACCACCAGTCGCGAGAATCCAACCCTCGGGGCGCGAGTCGGACTCGTACTTGACCGTTTTTTTTTAGGTAGCTCAAGGAAAGTGGAGTAAAATAACTACTGCATTTGCAGTAGCCGACTATTAAAATAAAATAAATAAATAAAATAGCCTTTATTTTCACTCTCTTAGATAACACTATAGCAGGAACTTGATTTGGTTAGTAGGTATGTTAATTAGAGCTACAATATTAGTTAATAATTTTAAAAACTTATCAACTTGAGAGTGCCCATAAACGGGTGTAGGCCTCCTCCATCTGAGTCCAGGTGACTCTATCACGGGCAGTGCGCGTCCAGCATCTACCCGCTACCCTAACAATGTCGTCACTCCAGCGTAGTCGCGGTCGTCCTCGACCTCTGTCGCCGTTTCTAGGGTACCAGTGCGTGACTCTTTTGCTCCATCTATCGTCTAGAGCGGACTACGTGACCTGCCCATTTCCATTTAAGTTTTGCAGCTGTTTGTAGAGCATCTTAAATCTTTGTTTTTGCCCTAATGTCCTTTATTCGCTTTCTGTCTCGGAGTTTTATACCTAACATGCTTCTTTCAGCAGCGCTTTGAAAAACTCTGATTTGGCGTTTCTGAGCCGACTATTAGGCAGGAAAAATATTATTATAAACTGGCCGAATCCTGACAGGAAAAGAAGAAAAAGAAGGAAAATATTAAAATAATATTTTGACGACCTCCGTGGCGTAGCGGTAGCGCATCTACCTGCCATGCAAGAGGTCCCGGGTTCGAATCCCGGCTGGGAACAAAAAAAAATCCCAGCTCTTGGATGTTTACATGTTTGTGATGTCGTTGTTTCTGGTTCCCTCGACACAGGGTATCCTAGTGTGGGGCCAGAAGCATTGTATGTGCCTGTATGTTACGTTACGTTACGTTACGTTACGTTACGTTACGTTACGTTACGTTACGTTACGTTACGTTACGTTACGTTACGTTACGTTACGTTACGTTACGTTACGTTAAGTTACGTTATGTTATGTTATGTTACTTAATATTTTTCCTGAACTACTTACTACGGCGGTTTGGCAAAGAACTTGAGCTCACTATGTAGTGCGGCTAAGATGGAAATGGCAGGGATGACCATGAACCCGGTGATTCTACGGGCCAGTTTCTGACTTGCAAAAGTCACTAAGTAAATACTTATGTAACATTCTGTCACGCTCTTTTCTGAGGAATGCGAAGTGACAGCACTACAGTTAACTATTTCGGTATAAACCCTTTAAAATGTCCCCACACGTTGGGTCCCGAATCTCTTCCAGGATGCGTCACAGCAAGGTTAGGCATTCTCCACCACAGGGGCCATGTCCGGGTTGGTGGAGGATTGTAAGACTGTGGCGGGGCTTGCTGTCAGAAGTTATTAAGCCGCCCATAAGGCCTCTGACGTGGCTTAACGACTGCCATTATGTGACTTGCCCCCCGTGGTGGAGTGTGGCCTAACCTTCATGCGATGCAAGAAGAGACCCGTGCCCCAGCATATATATGGGTTAATATCGAAAAACTGACATTTCGCAAACAGAATGTAAATTCTTTACTTTGAAATAAATTTATTTGAATTGAAAATAAACAAAGCCATAGATACATGCCCGTACAGGGAATCGAACCTGGGTCTCTATCTTTCGATACCATTTATCTACACATTGGGCAACCACCGCTCTATTATTATTACAAATTTATTGGAAAGGAAGTATTGACAAAATAAATATAAAATAAATAAGTAATAAATAGGTTTTTAAAGCTATAGTTACAAGCCAGCACAGGGAATCGAACTTGGGTCTCTTGCTTTCGATTCCACTACCGATTGTCTAAGGCATTAGAGTGGTAGAAGCCCCGTGGATTGAATGTTCAAGTACCTATCAATTATGCAGGTTTCGTCGCAATGCTTACCTTCAAAGGAGGGTCCGCAGAGGCCTCATTGAATTAGGCTAATCTATGCTGGATGTTTAATTTATACGGTGTGAGATATCTTCCATTTACTTTACTCAAGGTAACCTCAAAAATGCATATTTCTGAGTCGGCCATTTACAAGAACTGTGGAAAGCCTTTTTTTTTCATTATTTAAAAAAACCTATTTAAAGGCTAAAAATTCCACCCATGCCGAGACTCGAACCCGCGACATCTAGCTAGCCGTGCCAGCGCTCTCCCAACTGAGCGACTTACCGGCATCATTGAAATTTCGAATCTCTTTACAATACTCTTTGTATTACTTACTCTGTATTACTGTATATACAGAGGTTTTTTTAAAATTGTCCTTAGCACGGGTTAGTGCCGAAAACGTAAAATGGCGTCTGACCAGAGTGTTCAAGCTTCAAACAAAAAAATGAGTAATAGATAATATTATTACGCTATAAAATCGCGAATCACTGCCATTTCATTTTGTGTTCTCGTAAGACGTGTATTTTTAATCAAGTAGCATAACAATCAGCTATTTCTGAAACTTAGATGGAGATGGCGCCCCACGACAATTTTGGTTCAAGTAGTTTTTGTAGTTCCAGGAGAGATGGCGTTATAAATTTAGTTCATATCCTGGAAATAGATGTCACTAAAGATAAAGTGATTTCAGATAATAAGGATGCCACACCTAAGTCCTTTGCCTGAAATAAATCATATTTAGGTTCGTCCATGAACGGGGCTTTTAAAACTACTTTTATACAGTTAAATATTTTTTAAAACTGTTTTTTAAAACAATAATTATCTTACAAAAATTAAATAGGTATTTTATTTTATTAATTTCTTTTAGTTCGCTAAGGGATTTCTTTAAAGAAACTAACATCTTAACAGTTGCAAGTCAATACATTTATGAAAACATTATGTATGTTAGAAAAAATCTCAACAATGGGCGTTTTTCCTCACAGATAAATTCTGTGGCAATAACTGTCAAATTCGGTCTATTATCTGTGGTTTCCTTACAAACCATAGAGCAGTGCACGGAGTTTGACAGTGGTTCCAACTATATTTGACATAAGGAAAAATACCCGTTACGGAAATATTGATAGCAATCATAATAAAAAAATAAATTTAAATAAACATAAATTGTCCTTTCCACGGTTTGCAAAAGTTAATTACACGATTTGCAAAAGTTAATAATTACATCCTTTATGGGGCACTGTATACAGTTCTATAATAAGTTCTATCCGATTTACAGCCGATGCCCGTGTTAAGCATACTTTGTGCAAAAAAGCATATTATAACATTAATGATTATTTGGAAGATACAATTTATGATTTGGACTCAAGAGATTAGGGAAGTTCTATTATTCCTGCGAAGTGCCGGTGTTCTGCGCTGTATTGGTAGCAAAGACACTTGCGAGAGATCTCAATTTTCAACATCAGTTGCAATTGCAACTGTTGATACCTACTGATGATGACGAGGACATTGATATTTTGTTTCACTGATATCTTATTATTCCGCACAAGATCAGGTGGGTGATAGATTATGAAACATTTAAGTGAATAAACATTTTGATTCATACGTTAACATTTTAATTTTGCATATTTCGTAAAAAGTTGGCATATTTTCGACATCGATCTCGCATATTTTGTAGTTTCTGAGTTGGCAACACTGAACCTAACCTAGCAAAACAATAGTAGCCGTGGCGTCTGCGCTCGTAAAAGTAAATAAATCTTTTCTTTGCGTCTGCGCTGTATACATTTGGCTCCTGTTTTATTTAGTTTTTGGATTGCTAATTTCCGTTGAGTTGAGCTATTGTTCCTCCGGCTATTACATCCAGAAATTGCGTTAAGAAAAAGGACTGTGTTGTTACAGATACAAGGAATTTGAAAGTCGACGGTGGCTGTGCACTCCCAGCACAGAATTAATAAATTTAATATCTCAGATGCAAGACATCATTGACCACATTTTGAAAAAGAGAATTTAAATAAACCAAATTTAAAAGAAGTCATTATCATTAGAACTGCCTTGATTACACTTGTAGATTTTAATTTTATTCAGTGTGTGGAACATAAAGAAAAAGTAACCGATTATTTAATCAATACGGTGAGCAGGTTTTTTATCTTCCACTATTGTAAAAATATAAATAAGATTTTAACTGGGAGGAGGGACGTCGATGAAAATGAAAATTATAAATATCAAATAAAAGCCAAAAAATACAATCAAAAATGTTTTAAAAGAAAGAAATAAAAAATTGATTTTACTTGGAGTTTTCTTTATTTAAAAACTAGAAAATAAATCTACAAATTATAAATTTTTGAACCTATACGGGTACCTATATAGCGTATTTGCGTACCTATAGCTATGTTTATATGGTAATGTAGTAATGAAACATGGTATCAGATGGCGCTAGTTACGCATTACCGATTTTATAGTCGGAGTTTGGTCTCTATTTAGGTAATGTACTCTGTGCGTCTGACCTAGCAAGCTCCTGTGGTTTCGATGATAATTCAATTTTTTTCAATTGTCACGTCATTTGATTGGTTGGCAAAAGTAACCCTAACTAACCATTGGCCAATAAAACAACAGATATTGTCCATAGAGAATGCACAGAGCATAGATAAAAAGAGTCCAATCTGAGCGTTGCATAGTATACATACTCGTACGTCTGTACACTAAGCGCTTGGGGGATTGCGCGCGGCCGGGCTGTTTAGTGTACAGACGTATGTACAATAAGTGCGGGACGGGTTAAAAAGAAGTAATTTTCATTCTTGTTTTAGGTGCAGTTTTTCTGCTATGTTGTGTGCCTTTTAATAGTTACCAAATGCTTAAAAATACAGGGTGATTTTTCGGTGCCGGCTGGCAAGAGCTGGATGAGAGTAGCCGAGGACCGTGCTCAGTGGCGTGCAATAGGAGAGGCCTATGTCTAGAAGTGGACAACCGTAGGCCGATGATGATGGTGACAGGGTGATTTTGAAATCATCAGCTATATTTTCAGAGAATGTCCTTTTTGGTAAACCACGATTTTTATAACTTTCCGTCCTGGCTTAACTATGCTTAAGTGAAGTAATTTTGGGTAGCTAAGAACAGTCTTTTTTATCTCCAGGTTTTTTTTAATAATAGCGTCATATGTTTCGAAATCATGCTTAGAAGGTCACCTCAAATTTCTCATCCGAATAGTAAAAAAAATAGAATAGAAAAGTAAAAAGTCAACTTGTATTTGTATTGTATAAGTTGTTTTTTTTTTGTACTTTTTGGCGATAATTAAACCATTCTTCAATTTAAATTTCAATTAAATAAAAAAAGAGGTTCTATGATTTAACGGAGGTTGCGACATTGCCCTAGTGCGTAGGGAACGAAATATGTAAAACCTGATATTACATTACATTATATTTCACTACTGTCTTTTTTTATAACGTGTATTAGGAAAGTGTGAACATCATAAATTCTAATAAATATAATAGCACTTTAAGGTGTTTCAGATGCTGTTTTATTAGAAGTTATAAAAAATATTAACTTAATTCCGGAACTACTCACTTCAATTTACGAGGGAGGAGTCCTACCAGGTAAGGTTAATTCGTAGTAGAGCTTATGAAATGAAATAAATTGTGAAAAGTTATAAAATTTTTTGTATGTACATAAATGCGAACATAAAACCCCGCAAGAGTATAAAAGTAACGAAAAAAAGGTATCCATAACAATTCAGAAAATCCTTACGAAACATTCTAATTTTACTCTAATCATACGAAAAATTCAAATATATATGTACAGAACCCTCGATGCGCGCAGAGTTGCACTTCATTGTCAGGCTATACTAGTCCACTGCTGGACATAGCCCTCCCCTAAAGAGCGCCACGTTGTGCTATCATAGGGGATAATGCCCATAATCCCCACGCTGGACATGCGGGTTGGGGATAGCAGTTCGGTAGAATCGTACTGCAGGGGGCGCTGCTGCCCACCCCCCGATTTGTGTCCCTTAGTCGCCTTTTACGACACCCGCGGTATGAATTGGGTTGGTGGTATTCTCTAGGCCGACACCACACAGCAGACTTGCACTTGGTTGTTATTAATGCTAGCTGCCACTCTGTCCAAAAATCTAACACTGCCATCTACATCTCTCATCTGACTGGCATGTTTGAAAGTTCCCGATTGGGCGCCCAAGTTTGTCATTAGTCATTCTGTTGTTCCTGGTTTTGTGACACTGGCTCTACCCATTTCTCAAGCAATCTCGAGGAAAACTCAAATGCCCGGTTATTTATTCCCACTCCCTCGTACCGATAGGGCAAAGGCGCGTATTTTAATGTGTATTTTCCCGATGTAAGAAGAAGTCGTCATTTATTTATTTATTTATGGAAATGCCACGCGGATTTCGTGGTCTGCTACGTGTTTGGTGCTTAAATTTGAGCCTTATTTTCATTTTGAATGTCAAGGGCCGGGCCTCGTTTGGGAATTTGTTGAGAATAAAAAGTAAACTGGACAAGTACGTATATTCTAGTAAAGGATCAAAACCGATGTGTCCTAAATAGCTTAGAGTGACTTGCGAGATAAATACTTATCCAGGGTTAAACGAATAAGTAGCAGATTGATAGAGTTGTCAGTCGTATTACTTATTTATGGATAGCTTTGCAAATGTAATGTCATGGTGCAAGACATTTTTCGCTGGACAAAACTTGGATAAATAGATGTATAGGTTGCTGCAGATAGCGTTGCTATAAGGTAACCCTAGGGGGTTTATAATGTAACATAAATTGGTGAAAATTACGCTAAAGTTAAAGAATGGACAAAAAATTAGAAATTCAAAAACTGTCCCATAAGGTCTATGAGACAGTTTCTGAGTTGAGAATTTTGCTAAGTTAATACTCAAGAATAGTGCTGTCGCTTCGAATTTCTCAGAAAAGAGCGTGACACAACGGTAAAAACTATTTACTAACAGAGAAAACTACTAGGCAAAATTGAGAAACGAAGGCCTGGGCGCAAAAAAACAATGTGGCTCCAAAATTTTGCAGAGTGGTTCAACACGAGAAACATAACTCTTCCGAGCCGCAACGTCACGGGACAAAAAATAGCCACAGTGATAACCGACGTCAAATAGGAGATGCCAAAAAAGTAGGAGAAAACGGTGAAGGAAAATATTGTGAAGAAAACTGAGTGCCCCATATCTTAGCTCTAAATTGGCTATCCTTGGTGTCCAAGTGCAATGTCTCTCTCCGAGAAAAGGTCAATGCCCTACAGCGCCAATTATACTGAAATTAAAAGCATCATATCAGCTATAAAAACTGCAGGCAGATGCATAGCGCCCTGTCTTCAGCTGGAAGCTGGAAGCTGAAGACAGGGCGCTATGGCGCTCATTAGGGGAGAGCTATGTCCAGCAGTGGACTAGTATTGCCTGACGACGACGACAATATCAGCTATACGCAATTTTTAACCTGAAATTATTATTCGATATCAACCCTTGTAGACCCCCACTGCTGGGACCTGTCCCCACTCTTCTTGCATAGCAGGAAGGATAGACCATACTTTACCACGAGGGCCAAGTCCAAGGATGGTAGAGGACGGGCCGAAACGTGGACGGGGACGGAAGGCGGGCCTTACTGTGAGAAGTTACGAAGCCGCCCATAAGGCCTCTGAGATGGCTTAACGACTGTCATTACATCACAGCCGGCACCTACGGCTTAACGTGCGTTGCGAAGCGCTCGGAAAAAAAATGCCACTAGCAGTAGTCACGGGACGGTCACCCATCCAGCACCTGACCGCGCCTGTTGTTTAACCTAAGTGATTGATTCCAATCACTGGGTTCCACTGCCACGAGCGCTTCTACTGGGGTGACTAATACGGTACAATTTAGAATCATCCTGTATTGTTATTCCCGCGCTTTGGCTTTGCTCAATTATTTATTACAATACAACTTTACTGCTTTGACAATATGGGCCCTATGTCGTTTGTAACAGAGGCACTTATGTATTGGATCGTGTGTTTAGTTGTGTTTTCCATGCGTCGATCGTTATTCGTCACGATTTATAAAAGTGACAGAGTGCGTCGAGGAGTTAAATTCAAATATCGAACAAAGCTGTTCGGTATTTTTGATAAATGAGCGTTGTCCTAAATATTGACGGTAGTTACAAATGACATTTCACTAAAAGGTTCCAAATTTTCGTTTAATATAATATTCATGGACATTCCTGAACATATTACATAGATCTCGTCAGCCCTATACTAAGTACAACTTGTAACGGTGCAAACCTCTTCACACCATTTTTATTTCTTTTTCCATCTATCATTTTCAAATATTTAAATTATGTACGTCACACATTCTTCGATTTCACTCATTTTTCACCACTACTACTTTACCCTTTGACCAGATCTGACTTTTTACCTGCTTCTCCGTTTTTATCCAGTTTTCTGTTTTAAAGTTACTATAAATCTACAAATAAAATCACACCTGAAGTCGTTCCAGAGTTTATTTACTATTATAAAATTATATACAACGTTACAAACTAAATGACTTGTGTTGTAGGTGCTAACACGACGATAGATTTAATACAATAAATACATAGATAACATCTAAGACCTGAGACAAACTAGAAAAATTCGTTTCGAAAAAATGCCATTAGCGGTGGTCACAAGATGGTCACCCATCCAGCACCCTGACCGCACCTGTTGTTGATCAACCCAAGAGATTGATTTCAATCACTCGGTTTCACTAGGCCACGAGCACTTTACAAGTACGTAACTTTGACGACCTTTATAGCGCAGCGGTAGCGCATCTGCCTACTATGCGAGAGGTCCCGGGTTCGAACCCCGGCTGGAGACAGAAAAAACCCTAGGTCTTGGAAGTTTACATGTTTGTGATGTCTTGTTTCTGGTTCCCACGACACAGGTACCTATCCTAGTGTGGGGCCAGAAGCAATGTATGTGCCTGTACGTAAACGTTTTTATGTTATGTTACTTAGAAAACACGGTCATTTACGTATCAGAATCCGAACCCACGCCCTCCCAAATATGATAAGTTTTACCGCTCTCCTGCCACAGCTCAAGTAGAAAGTAAAGGCAGATTTAATAAAACATTCACAGTTCACAAACAAACTCCAAAGTTACGTCTACAAGGGCTCTTCGTAAAATCTTCCCGAGTGGAAAGTGTTAATTTTCATAAAAATAACTGTGACTTCGGTCGGGATATTTGCAGGAAGTTTTACCCTCTCAGCTTGGCAGATTATAATTTCAACCCCAAACGCGTCCGGTCAACATTTTCTGACCCATTTTGTGAAATCATAACTATGTCGACAGATGGCAGTCGTTAAGCCAAGTCAGAGGCCTTAGGGCGGCTTGCAAACTTTTGACAGTAAGACCAGCCACTAGTCTCGCAAGACTCCACCAATCCGGACTTGGCCCTAGTGGTGGAGTGTGGCCTATACTTTCCTCAGGGAAGAGACCCGTGTCCCTCGATGGGTACATAGTAAGTTGATGATGGTGATGATGGATTATAAAATATTTCGAGTCGAATAGTCGAGTCTAGCAAAAGTGGGCACTAAAATCAAGTCTAGGTGGACCAAAGCTCCATCGGAAGGTCCGTCGAGCAGATTTTTTCCGATTCAGCTGCAATATGGATTGCTCCGGCAACTTCTTGGGGAAAGTTTTAATAGTGTCTGCCACCCACTTATGTAATTAATATCTTCGAGTTCGGTCGCGTTGGGCGGTTCGGTCGACCGCGATGTAAGCGAGCGAAGCGATCAAATGTTTCTGTTGAAAAGCGGTGATTTCTAATAGTGATTTGTAAAAAGCGGCTTTTGTTTTTTCTGGTATGCATTTTTTTATTATTTTTATTTTAAACACCTATATAGAGGCTAAAAATTCCACCCATGCCGGGTCTCGAACTCGCGACCTCTGACTAACCGTGCCAGCGCTCTCCCAAATGAGCTAATGGGCGACTCACCGGCATCAGTGAAATTTCGCACCTCTTTACAATATTCTCTGTATTACGTAAATGTACTATAATTTGACATTATTTTATTTTAGTTTTATTTATTAAGGAAAACAAACTTAAAAAAAAAAACAAGCAACATCTGCCTGAAGTAATTTGCATCACTTGCAGCCTCGAGTACCTACTTTGCAGTTAAGTTTTACATCGGAATGATATCGCTGTACCCACATGATTATATTCTTTTTTAATGCACTAACCCGTGCTAAGGAAAATTTTTAAAAACCTATTTAGAGGCTAAAACTTCCACCCATGCCAGGACTCGAAACCGACCTCTGGCTAACCGTGCTTTTATTTTATTTTTCAATATAAAAACAAAGTGTTTACTTAATAAACGTCAAAGCTGTTAGATTCACGATCATAGATGGCGCTTATAGGCGTGCAGGCACAAGACTGCTCTTGCATGTGCACGCCTATAAATGCCTGCGTGAACGAGATCGTAAATAATGTCTTCCGAGTACTTGTCGCGGACTCAACGGCTACGGTGTGCGGTCATTCGTTCCCCGGAACTTGAGTGAAACAAATATTTTGAGAGAACATTGTGTTGTAATTTACATGAAGTTGAAGAAGAAAAGGCGTTTTAAAAGAAAACACCGAACTTACGTCCAGTCCGGTCTCTTGATGTCCTTGGTAACTTGAGGGATTTTTTGTACGGGGTACTTTTAGTCCTTCGTGTGCGTTATTCGATACAATTTATGAGAGATCTTTAAAAAGTACCCGGGGGATAGTCCCTCGTCTGCTCAGGCCTTAAGCGCCATATATGGAGTGCTTCGTGATTTTTTACTGAAAACGGCTCATTGCATTAAAAGGATATAAGTACCTGATGTGAGCCAGCCTGATACGTGCACATTTCTTTCTTCACGTTTGTTCTATAGTCCGACAATTCAATAATAAATATAATCAGTATTGTAAAGAATGAATGAATGAATGAACGAACGAACGAACGAACGAACGAACGAACGAACGAACGAACGAACGAACGAACGAACGAACGAACGAACGAACGAACGAACGAACGAACGAACGAACGAACGAACGAACGAACGAACGAACGAACGAACGAATGAATGAATGAATGAATGAAATAAAGAGAAAGAGAGAGAGAGATAGAGAGAGAGAGAGAGAGAGAGAGAGAGAGAGAAAGAGAAAGAAAGAAAGAAAGAAAGAAAGAAAGAAAGAAAGAAAGAAAGAAAGAAAGAAAGAAAGAAAGAAAGAAAGAAAGAAAGAAAGAAAGAAAGAAAGAAAGAAAGAAAGAAAGAAAGAAAGAAAGAAAGAAAGAAAGAAAGAAAGAAAGAAAGAAAGAAAGAAAGAAAGAAAGAAAGAAAGAAAGAAAGAAAGAAAGAAAGAAAGAAAGAAAGAAAGAAAGAAAGAAAGAAAGAAAGAAAGAAAGAAAGAAAGAAAGAAAGAAAGAAAGAAAGAAAGAAAGAAAGAAAGAAAGAAAGAAGCGACATCTGACTTAAGCAAATTGCATTACATCAAATTTGTTCCTTAGCACAGGTTAGTGCATTAAAAATAAAAATAGTGTAATCATGTGAGTACAGTGATATCGTTCCGATGTTAAACCTAACTGCAAAGTAGGTAGTCGGGGCTGTAAGTAATGCAATTTGCTTAAGTCAGATGTCGCTGCCTGTACGTAATACAGAAAATATTGTAAAGAGGTTCGAAATTTCACTGATGCCGTGAGTCGCCCATTGGCTCAATTGGTAGAGCGCTGGTACGTGAAATTTTTAGCCTCTAAATAGGTTTTTATAATAAATCTTTTTAATGAAATGACTATTGCTTTTATTTTAATAATGCTTGTAAGAGCAAGAAATTAACTAACACAGACAAAAAGGCTGAGTAAAACCTTTCTCTGTAATTTCTACACTTTTTCGACAAAGTATAGTTCGCTAGCTCGCATAGCTTCTTAATTAGGACGAGCCCTTGGGGCGGCGAGGATTAAGTAATGGTCCGACAATTAATCGTGGCCAATATGTCAGTGGCTAGGGACTCGGGACGAGCTTTTTTAGCGTCTTAGATCGATTGTTCGGTCTTGAGACGCCGCTTGAAGCACTAGGCAGTACTTACTATCGCCACCAATGGAAAATATTATATAAAAAACCCCAGGTCTTGGATGTTTACAAGTTTGTGATGTCGTAGTTTCTGGTTCCCACGGCACGGTGTATGGGGCCAGAAGCAATGTTTGTGTCTGTATGTAAATGTTTTGTAAAAAAAAATTTCTAATTAAAAAACTTCGCGGGTAGGTTATGCCTGTACCATAATGTAAAGTTACCGCCAATATGATTTGTGATTACCATGCCTTAGCAAATAAAATATTCTATTCTATTGTACTCCGCGCAGCCCAAAACGGAACAAAATTTCTCCATGTCAAATGTGTCAAAACTTCGAATGACATTTTGTGGTTCGAATGCATGTAAAAGTAAGCAACTTTCCGTCGTAAGGTTGTCTGAAAGAAATTGCTTTTAGCAATAAGTTTTAGTTTTATAATATGTGCTCTGGTGTACAATAAATAATATTCTTATCTTATCTATGAATGAAATGGGCATCAAACGTGCCAAGGCAGCACGCCAATTCTTAAAAATTTATTGATCATAATTTATTAGGAACCCTTATTTTTCAAGACATCTTGCCAGATAAGGAGAACAACTGTTTTCTCCTTTTAAATTTTAAGTCCTTTGGTTTTTATTTAAAATGAAAGTTTTTGGGAAATTTCTTGAAAACTTCTCGGTATTGGTTTACTCGCTTGCAAGCCAATAAACCATAGTGATTTGCCCGATTAGAAGACAACTGCATAATAGCAAAGTGTAAAACCTCGCTTGGTATAATATTAAATAAAAACTCAAGCCTGTACTCGTAGCCCGGACGTTTCGGTGTAAATTGTCCCTTTCCCAAATTGTCTCTTTCTCATATTGGCTATTTTTCAGATTGTCCCTTTCCCAAATTGCGCCTTTCCGATATTGGGCATTTACCAGATTGTCCATTTTCCATATTGGCCATTTCCTAGATTGTCTCTTTGAAAAATTGTCTCTTTCCATATTGGCCATTTCCCAGATTGTCCTTTTCCCATATTGACCACTTCCTACATAGGTAGTCCCTTTTCCAAATTGTCCCTTTTCCATTTTGGTCATTTTCCCGATAGTCCCTTTCCTGTAATAGACATTTCCTAGATTTTCCCTTTCCCAAATTGTCCTTTTCCCTAGTTTGTTCCTTTCCCATATTGGCCCTTCTCCAAATTGTTATTATAATTTTAAAACCAGCATTACAAAGTATAAAAAAGGTTAATAAAACTATTTGGCGATTACCAACATATTCCCTATTTAGTCAACTCGCCCACTTACATTAATTTTTATTCGCCCGGTCTGCATACAGCCGGTACAAGCAACCCAAATTTTGCACACGAGCTGTTCGGAAGCGTAAACTTTACACTAGCATGCGCTTGTTTGTTCGTACAGCTATTCCCTGGGTCCGCCGACAAAAAAACGCCGCAGCACTCAGAGTTTGAAGTTATCAGCATTATTTTAAAACAGTTACTCTTTGGGGAGTCAAGCTTCATCTTGGTATAAAAATATCCGCTACAAAAGATTGACTCAAATCTATGCACGCTTCACTTACTAGCTCATATATATTTTAGTTGCAAAGTAGGCGATAATGTTAATAAAAGCCCGTGTACATGTAAAGATTGATGTGCTGACGACCGTAAATTTTTAAGCGTGGCTTCAAAAAGTATTTTTTTTTACATTATAATGCCCAGAGTAATAAATAAATAGATTAATTGATCGTATGGTTTAGAGTAAATTGTAATAGACGAAGTTACAAAATGAATAGTTTTTCCGGAAAAAAACATAATACTTTTTCAATTTGTAAAAGCATAACTATCACTATCATTTATCATTTATTATCACTATCAATAACTATCATTTTAATCAAATTAAAAACATACATGAAACTGCCGTAGTCAATGAAGTGGGTATTTTTTTGTAAATTAATTAATTGAATGCTCAAAATGTGATCCCTCTTGTCTTACGCAAATCGTCAATCTTTTAATGAGTCCGCTGCCTGTTGATTTTCTTTTTTAATTTTTAACTTGACTACGGCAGTTTCATGTATGTTTTTAATTTGATTAAAATGATTAATTTCACGCTGTTTCTTTCTTTTAAAATACTATGTTACTTAAGAAGAGTTATTAGTGTTTGACCATTTTTTCGATTGGCATCATAAAAGTAGGGGAGTTTTTTTTTAATTTAAGTTGGTTCGATTCTCTGACAAGGCAAGTAATTTTTTGAAAATCTTTGAATGCAGAATTACTAACTTTTAAAAATAACATAAAGTCTTCTTTCAGCGAAATACCCTATCTACGATATTTAAGGTACTTTCCCTTCATGGCCCATAACTTTGGGACGCCCTGTATAGTTGCTTAAAAAATGGTGTGTTTACCGAGATGTGTGTGGCGAGCACATGTGAACTCTGCGCGCGCACTACAAACTCCAACATTCTTGCATCGCGCCATCAGTGTTTCACATGACATACCATAAATGCAACGTCCGACTGTCAACAGTTGGACCGGCCGTCCCCAGGCATACGATCTGCCTGGCGAGATTTTTCCCTTTATAGTGGAAGAGCACGATCACCCGCTTTTCCCTATAGTGGTAACCACGACATGACGGTGACATGCAGAGTTGACATGTGCTCGCCACAACTTATATAAAATTTATTATCTTTTAACACTTTTGTACTACGCTATGTAGGTATGCTGTTGGTGTGCCTAATAAAATAAATGAAATATGCGCAGTGTAAGACTCCAACCACTAATTGTAGACTTTTAGTCCGGATTTACTTACGGGTGTTGTTATATCGGAAAAGTCCGACCAGGTTTCGCTCCGATTCGCAGAGCTTAATCATGGTGAGCAGAGACGGAGCTCGCGTCGTCGGTTGCTTGTCCAACCACTAAGGCAGACTGCTGACATTTACATGTATTTTTTATCTAGCCTCCGTAATACAGCTGTCCCATTGCAGGGCAAAGGCAAGTGTGCTTTACAAAACAAGCATAATATGACAAAACGCGATGTTACATGACCTGCTTTATCGTACACAAATAAAGATCCATTTCGTAAAGAAATAGAGTACATTGACACATATTACATTATGTTTCCGATCACTGTGTATGTGACCTGACAGATTGCATAATTATGATGATGAAATGATGAAAGGTTTTTATTTCAGACCGAGATCCATACACATTCACACAGATAATTAAGACAGAAATAACACATGTCACAGATTGATACACAAGCTTACAAATATTAAAAAGTCAATGACATATAACGTTATTAATAATAACAATGTCAATTAATAAGAAATAGTTATATTTAAATTTATCTGATAGGTATATTAAAAATAAAATTTTATGAAATTTGAGTAAATATAGAAATATGAAATTTTATAAAATATTGAAATTAATTGTGAATGATATTGACATGTGATATTTTTTTTTTGACATTTGTAAATTCGATTGTTATTTCTAAATTAGATTGTTATTATGTACGGAGTCTGGACTTGTAATGAATATTACCAATAAATGATGTCTATTAAGTGTTTAGTTAACCTGCTGTGCAAAGCGTATCATGTTGGCATGAAAGTGCTGGAAGCATTCTTTTATCGCATAGTTGGCAAAAGTGGAAGGTGGCGTTTTAGTTCTAATACGTTAGGAAAATGTGACTTTATTGCACACAGCTGCTACCAAATTGAGTGATACTGTTTAGTAGTATACATCAGGAGTTGCAAAACTCAAGTGGTCTTTAAGCGGGGTGAAATTGGGGTGAAATTACATGAATTTTATGATACAAAAAAATCTCACAGAAAAATAAAAGAAAAATGACGAAAACTTGAAATAAAATAAAAGTATTTAAAACATTTTAAGTATATTAAATTGTCATTGCTCTCTAAGTTATGTACATTTTTGAAATCATAGTAGCAATACTACTCGCTGACAGTGAAGGAAAACATCGTAAGGAAACCCTAGTGTCTGAGGTGTTAGCGTACCTCAGCGCTTGCTACGTACAATGGCCTAACTATGAGGCTAAGTGCATACTGCTAAGGGCTCTACTCCTCAGCACTGATTTTCGAGCGAGAGAGAGAATAATTCTATGAGTTTAAATATTTTAAAAATCTATTTAGAGGCTAAAATTTCCACCCACGCCGGGATCAGAGGTCGCGGGTTCGAATCCCGGCATGGGTGGAATTTTTTGCCTCTAAATAGGTTTTTTAAATTGTCCTTAGCATGGGTTAGTTCATTAAAAAGAATATAGTTTAAATATTTTTCCTTTTTTGTCTTTTCTTTCATAATTACCCATTTGTTCTCCTAAACTACTCAATTTTACCCGTTTTTCATTAGTTTTTTTTAACTTTTCATACAATTCATTCCAACAGAGAGTAAGGGCTTGATTACTACGCGTGCCCACAGCGGATGGGCAATTTCAAGCGCTGAAGTATGTGAACACCTCAGACACTCAGATTTTCTCACGATGTTTTTATTTTTTACTATAGTTATTAATATAGTAAAAACTAAAAACTACTATTACTATACGTGTACTATTGTAACACCATGTCCCAGGCAATACAGCGTCGGAGTGGTCCCTTCACCCATCTATTGTGAGTGAAGATACCACTGGAAGCTGTATAAATCATCTCATTAAGTAGATGCAAAAGAGGCCAATACACATATCGCTCATTTGGCAGAATATTGACGCAAATGTCCTTTTTCCAATTTCACAGGAGAGACCGTTTTTTCATTCAGAAGTGTTAGAACTTTGTCAAAATGCCACAACGACAGTGGCGCTGTCACGCGATAAAAAACAAAACTACATTACTGTCATTTTTTCCCCAAGTGTAAACAGTTATTTCGGGTGTTTTGGCATATATAACTCAAATTGGCAAAAAAGTACATTTGCGTCATTATTCTGCCAAATGAGCGATATATACTATTGTACACTCCGCCAACGCGCGGTGGGCACGCGTGGCAATTACGCACATAGGTAGGTACTGTCTGTCTGCGAGAAACCCAGGGGGAGGTTTATAAGCTCGATATCAACCCTTGAATGTACCCACTGCAAGGGCACGGGTAATAGTACACAATTCTATTGAATCTGTACATTCTCTAATTATAGGTTGAACTCCTAAATTATAATTTGGAGACAATCATAAGTTTAACAGAAATGGTCCTGATTTATACATTTTGATAAAGTTAAAGTTCTAGCCCGAGAAGACCGTTTCTTCCCTAGAATGATACGCGAGGCAATAGAGATCCGCCGGCATTTTAATAGATATCGTGGTTGGAACATACCGGTAGCATGGGAACCAGTGCTTAAGTGCATGAGACCCCCTTGCTAGAAGTGTGACAGTAGAGTAATTTTTTTTTAATTTCAATTAATAATCAGTATTTTTAACTTCATGTAATATAATTAGTTTATAAATTTAATTTTAACTTCAATTACCAATAATCAATATTGTTGACTTTATATAAAAAAATATTGGTTTGCCTATTTTGGAACGTAACTTTATAATTAACTTTTGTAATTTTTGCCGAGGGCGAGTAAACTAACCGTTAATGCTTTCTAAAAGACGCCTGTCACCTCAGTCATCCGGGACCACGGCACCTAAAAAAGTGCCGAAACGTCGGAAAATTGTAAAAATGTAATAAACGAGCATAAATCCATATAAAAACAGTTTTAATTATGGTCCTGATTGTTTACTAAGTAAGTGTACCGTCAGCAAAAAACAAAAAAAAACCTATGAAGCTAAGTGCGCATATCCCTTTTTTAATTAGAACTAAACTAGATCGTGACACTTATCCCTAAGTCTTAAAATTCCGCTCCTACCTTGACGGTAAACATTTAACTCCAATACTCCTTCAGCGCTTTTTCCCGACCTTTGGCTGTATAAAGTGCTGATAGTGTCTGCAAACAGTGCCCGCTGTTGCTTGGAGGCGCCGCGTTACCATTATACGTCATTTGACGAAAAAGTTTTTAAAAAACCTCCTTCGTGGGAAAAGTGCTTGCGCTGCGAAATGGCTAATGTACAGACTGGCAAAAAAGTCGAGCGGAAGAAGAAAAACGATTAGGTACACGGTTTATTAACTACTAGCTGGAAAAAAGGAGTAAATAGTTTTTTTCTTTTAGTTCAGTGACCTCCACTTTACTAATTCTCTGGACAGTACTAATGGTGCAATTTCATTCTCGCCGTTTTTGCCAGTGTTCATGGAACTAATTACATAGTTATTATTTTATGGTGTTAACAAAGACGTCGGGTTAGTAGGTGGCAATTCCTGTTCACTAGGATACATCGATTAAACCATTGTATGTCCCAACTGCTGGGCACAGGTCTCTTCCTGTATCGTAGGAAGGTTAGGCCATACTTCACTAAGGAAACCAAGTCCGGGTTGGTGTAAGATTGTAAGACAGTGTCGGGCCTTACTGTCAGAAGTTATCGAGCCGCCCATAGTTTGAAAGCCTGCATCAAAGGCTTAACGTGCCTTGCGAAGCACGGAAGCACTCGGAAAAATGCCACAAGCGGTAATTGCGGGATTCGCGATAATTGCATCCTGCACCTGACCACGCCTGCTGTTGCTTTACTCAGGTGATTGATTCCAATCACTCGGTTCGACTATGCCACGAGCGCTTCTAGGATACATGCGCGAGTTTATGTTTGGCAAATGACGTATTTAAGGTTTTTCCGTGTGATGGATAAATAAATAATAATAGTAATGTAAACATGTATAAAAAAACGTATATGTAGTGAACGAACACGTATAAATCTTGATGTGCTTTCGACCTACTCCACTTGGGCCGGGTACAGACTGAAATTTTATACATCGCGCCTCCGTTTGAATTATTTAATTTATTTTTTAGATAACTCAGGTCTGTTCTTATTCTGTTATTTAATATATTTATATTTTATTCTGTACTTTTAAATTATATATAAATATTTAAAATACACTGAATAAACATATTTGCACTCATCACCCCTTTTTCTGTAGCCATGCTCTATCGGTAGGTAATATTTCCAGCAAAATACTTCATGGTGGGTATTCAACCTTCAATATTATTTTTAAACTGCCTTTGTGTGAATCAGAAAAAAGTATTGTGATGTGTGATTCGTGTCAAAAATCAGCCGATATTCGCCGAATTTTGATGTGAAAATTTCACCCCGAATTTTCAAGTGGAGAGGTCACTCCACCCACACTTTGGGGAAAACATCTGGCAGCTGTATAAATCACCATTTCTATTACACACGACTCGGCACTCGCTCAAAGGCGATTGCATCTTCATCCACTTGTGCGCGCAAGTGTACGTGTCGGGGGAAACAATTTCTGTCTTAGCCACACCGCAGGATAGAGGTGCACGGAAGGCGCATTTGGCGTAACAAGTAGTTTTAGGGCCAGTTCCTGAGAGATGAGATTTGAGATGAAAATTTTTGTTGTGTTTCGTCAAAAGGGGAAGTAGAATGGTGATGTAATTTTAAAAAAACTATTTAGAGGCCAAAAATTCCACCCCATGCCGGGACTCGAACCCGCGACCTCTGGCTATCCGTGGTTCGTGTCCCGGCATGGGTGAAATTTTTAGCCTGTTTTTAAAATTGTTCTTAGCACGGGTTAGTGCATTAAAAGAGTATAAAAAAGGTGGTAGCAAGAGGAATTGCGAAATAAATCTAGAACTGGTGACGTAATTTTAATTCACATTTAAATATGACGGGAAATGAACGTCGAAAATAGTGTAAAGAGGTTTACACCGTTACGAAACCCTGACAAGAAGGGACAGTTTCAGAATTGAGAATCTCTCGAAGTAAATACGTAACTGTAAGTAGTGCTGTCTCTTCTAATTTCTCAGCAAAGAGCGTGACAGAACGTTTATTACGTATTTGCTTAGTGAAGTTCTCAATTCCGAAATAGATCCTTAAGAGCGGTTTTTTACTATTTCATTAAATGCACAAAAGTGGTGCATTTGTAGAAGAAGTAATTAACGTTATATATGAAAAGTAAAGTTACATAGACTCTAAACTCTGACATAATACTGGCGCTAGAGTAGCTCACTCCTTCAGCACATGCTGAATCTGTACCATATTGCATATACTGCACCACAGCAATATTATGTCGTACCTATTTAATGCCTTCGGATGATTGCACAGAAGAAATTAAAAAAAAGTACTCTGTTATTAATATTTCTTAAATAAAAATGTTAAATGCCTTAGGCTAGTTTTGTTAATTGTTTTACTTGAATATTGTGTTTTTAGAAAATAGTTATAATATAAAAAAAACGTGTAAGCAATAAAAGAATTTAAAAACCTATTTAGAGGCTAAAAATTTCACCCATGCCGGGATTCGAACCCGCAACCTCTGGCTATCCGTACCAGCGCTCTACCAATTGAGCCTCTAAATAGGTTTTTAAATTTGTTCCTTAGCACGGGTTAGTGCATTAAAAATAAAAATAGTGTAATCATGTGGGTACAGTGATATCGTTCCGATGTTAAACCTAACTGCAAAGTAGGTGGTCGGGGCTGTAAGTAATGCAATTTGCTTTAGTCAGATGTCGCTGCCTGTACGTAATACAGAGAATAGTGTAAAGAGGTTCGAAATTTCACTGATTCCGTGAGTCGCCCATTGGCTCAATTGGTAGAGCGCTGGCACGGATAGCTAGAGGTTGCGGGTTCGAATCCCGGCATGGGTGAAAATTTTTAGCCTCTAAATAGGTTTTTTTTGAATATTGTGTTTTTAGAAAATAGTTATAATATAAAAAAAAAACGTATAAGCATTAAAAGAATTACAGAATGAAATTTAATGGTGCAACGTTATTAGTTCATTCTGTAATGTTGGGAAATTTAATGAATAAAAAAATATGTAAGTACTTTTACTTGTGTAAGTACGTACTTTGCATCCCTAAATGTTATATTATTGTTTGTATTTTTTAATGATTCGCGATACTCATACATAGTTAATAGTTGCTGTATGGTGTCGGCCTAGAGAATAGCACCAACCCGATTCTTCCCGCGGGTGTCGTAAAAGGCGACTAAGGGACGCAAACCGGGGGGTGGGCAGCAGCGCCCCCTGCAGTACAATTCCACCGAACTGCGATCCCCAACCCGCATGCCCAGCGTGGGGATTATGGGCATTACCCCCAATGATAGCACAACGTGGCGCTCTTTAGGGAGGGCTATGTCCAGCAGTGGACTAGTAAAGCCTGACGATGACGATGATGATACATAGTTAATATATATTAAACAGATTGTAAAAGATTATGATGCAGTGCAAGTGAAAATAAACGTTTTGCATTAAAAAGTTAAAATTACTTTGCTGAATTCCATCTCCCAGATGACTTGCATCTGGGAGCCTGAGGATGCCTCGTGTTAGAGGCGAAACGCGTCGCGTGTTTTCTCACACAAGTATTGGTGTTGGTTGTGGTGTGTTCGTGTCTTGCTTCTGCTTGAAAAAGTGGGAGGGAGGGCGGTGCATTAGCTAGCCGCATGGTGCTCGTGGGATTTTTGGCGGAATTCAGCAAAGTAATTTTAACTTTTTAATGCTATTATGGATTTCCGCAAAGTAACGCCTGATTCTATACAATAAACGTTTTATCCAACTTACAATAATAATAATTAATGATAAAAATGGAACTAAACCTAAAACATTCTAATTTAAATAAAATATTTGAGCCAGATCGCTGTCGGGCGGCAGAGTACCAAGAAGGCTGGCGGCATTGCCTCGCTGTATGGCTAGGCTTATTCTTTGGCCAAAGTAAGCACCAGCCCTCGGGTCTCCTGAAGCGTCGACTAGGCGCGACGAGATCTCCTTAAAGAGGAGTCTCGCCTCCGGACCCCATGGCCCCAGAGTCTCGACTCCGAAAGGCACAAAATAATAAATGGTGTTTTATCATAATTGCAAATATACTTACAATCCTATCTAACTTTTACCTAACTTGCTAGCTTCGAGACAAACCAGCAATGGTTTAACGGAGCAGTAAACGAATGAGACATGTATGTTTAAAACAGGTCTTGTGCATTAATGGGCAACCCGGTGACAACATCGTATGTTAGTATTTGTTAATGATTCGCGATACTCATACATTTATTTTTTATTTATTGGCCTTTTTGCATCTACTTAATGAGATGATTTATACAGCGTCCAGTGGCATCTTCACTCACACTAGATGGGTGAAGGGACCACTCCGACGCTGTAGTGCCTGGGACATGTTTTTATAGATGGTGTAGGCTTGCCCAGCACCTATACCACCCTGATAGCTTAGTCGGCCTAGCCCACAGGAAAGACTATAGTCAATACGTGCGGAGCCAACCAAGCCGCGGGTTTCCTCACGATGTTTTCCTTCACCGTTAGCGTGTGGTATTGCGACTACAAATTCGCAAATGTACGTAACTTTGAAATTAAACAAAGTCATTGGTACATGCCCGCACTCGGGATCGAACCTGGGGCTCTCGCTTGCCAGTCTATGGTTCTACCCACTGACCTACCACCGCTTTTTTACTCATACATAGCTATGTATGGGCGGGAGCGCGGGCGCCACGTGCCACCAGCCCGAGCCCGCGGGGCCCGCGCCGCTGCGGACGGGACGAAGCGTTAAGCGACTTCGAACGCGAGACGCCGATCGGGGATACCGATTGACGTTTCGCCCGGCGGGTCGAGGTCGACGTTGGGATAGTGACTGACACATTAAACGGGTCAAATCGCGATTATTTAGTAGGTAAAAGGTAATATCCAAAAAGTATTAAAGTAAGTATAAGCACCAACTGTATTTTTCCCGACGTTTCGGCAGCGTTACAGTTGCCGTAGTCTCGGGTAGACGTCGGGAAATAAGGTAATTACGTTTTACCTAATAAATAATCACGATTTGACCCGCTTAATACGATATATAACTAAACATCGTATAGGTATCTTAATAACTGTAAAAACTAAGCTACTAGAACGTATATCCTTGAATCTAGGGTCAATGGCATGGCTTTACCACTCGATCCTCATAATTTTTTATGGGGCCACCAGTTAAAATACACCTTTTATTAATTCTTGATTAAATTGGAAAATATTTAACGCTGAACAAATACATTGAAACCGAACTTGGCCCCCGTGGTAGAGTATGGCCTAACCTTCTTGCGATGCAGGACGAGACCCGTGCCCCAGCAGTGGGGACATACAAGGTTTGATATTGATTGATCGATGGACATTGGGAATCTCCTAGTTTGAAATCGCTGAAAAATGGAATGAGATAGGCGTTCTGTTGCAATAACTTCAGAACCTTCACGCGAGTACCTTAGAGCTGCGCGTTAAAATTTGAATCACTTCACGGATAAAAGGTAACAGATGTCTGGAGACACAGTAAGTAGGTTAGCGGAGAGTACTCTGAGCCATACCTCCGGGGTTTGAGTCTAGGTTTTGGGTAAGCAGAGTGTGACTTACTTTGCATTTTAACATAACATAAAATTTACATACAGTCTGTTAGCTTTACAATATACCTCGGGCTCTAGAGTAGGCTTCGGTTTTCGCCGAAAGCACACGAGTGTAATAGTACTTCCTGCTCTGTATGAAACTTTTTTACTATTTTGAAAAGTTATGTAAAGTATTTTCTAAGGTTAACACGAGCAGTAGACATAATTAAAACTGTTTTTATACGGATTTATGCTCGTTTATTACATTTTTTACAATTTTCCAACGTTTCGGCACTTTTTCAGGTGCCGTGGATGACCGGTCCAGTCATCCGGGACCACGGCACCTGAAAAAGTGCTGAAACGTTGGAAAATTGTAAAAAATGTAATAAACGAGCATAAATCCGTATAAAAACAGTTTTAATTAAGTTATGTAAAGTTAAGTGTAATATTAGTTCCGATATTTCTATTACGAATATATCCGATTCTATCCGATAGTAGCCGAGGTATATTCTAAAAGCTAACAGACTGTACCTACATTAAGGAAAACAGTAACAAAATCAAATAAAAAATAATTAGAGTGATAGATACAAATCATAAACCTTGTTTTCAAAAGATAGCTGGGGATAGAAGAGCGCCTTATTGAAACTGGCAATTCATTCCGCACCCAGGCGGCCTCGTCGACTGACTTGGCATCTTCAGCATCAGGTTTTGGTCAGACCGAAGTGCCCGGCTGTGGGAGTCACTGATGTCATTGAGGCACATACATTGCTTCTGGCCCCACACTAGGATACCCTGTGTCGTAAGAACCAGAAACAGCGACATCACAAACATGTAAACATCCAAGACCTGGAGTTTTTTATCCCTAGCCGGGGTTCGAACCCGGGACGTCTTGCATGGAAGTTAGATGCGCTACTGCTGCGCCACAGAGGCCGTCAACTTACTTTGTATTTTTAGTGCCATAGCACTTATTTCCACTTCCATAAATATAAGTAAAAATGGCCTGTCGAGTCCCGCGCATTGTGGAACCGTACAATGTACTAAAAATCTCTTATAGTATAACAGATTTTATATTATATTCTATAATATAAAAATTAATCGCTGAATGTGTTGGTAAGCGCAAATCTCGAGAGCAGCTGAATCGATTTCGCTAATTCGCATATTCCTTGAAGTACGAGGATGGTTTTTATGGAGAGAAAAATAAAACAAGAAGACTGATGGCTGGCACCCGTTCGCATCTTCGGCTGATGAGGTTTCAGACTACCCTCAATCTACTACGCGATTAAGCCCCGAAAATATTTTAACTATGTGTACAAGTCGCGAAAGTTTAAAATAATTATGTAAGAATAATTATACTATTTTTATTTTTAATGCATTAACCCGTGCTAAGGACAATTTTAAAAACCTATTTAGAAGCTGAAAATTCCACCCATGCCGGGATTCGAACCCGCGACTAGCGGTAGTCACGAGACGGTCACCCATCCCGCACCTGACCGCGCCTGTTGTTGCTTAACTCAAGTCATTGATTCCAATCACTCGATTCGACTAAGCCACGAGCGTTTCCTGATGTTCATAGTAGGCGGATATTGCCGAAATTTCCGATGTACGTATTAAGCGACCCTTTCTACAAGTAACAAAGGAATGTGGCAGCTTAATAATGAAAAAGACGCTATATTTCTAGGCTTTAACCCATTGTCAGCCCGATTTAGCACTTATTGTGACCAGCTAGTACCAAATCCTGTCCCACGACAGTTGTTATTGTATTTCGGCACAGTATAAAAAGCGCCAACTGTATTTTTAACGCTAAGACGATGGATAGCTTCACTGATACCACGTACGAAAATTAAATTAAATTTTTGTTTCAATCTTGTAAATTTTTAAGTGTATGTTAACATAACATAATATTTACATGCAGTAACCAACTATTGGGCAGGAAAAATATAAACTGGTCGGATCGCTGACACGAAAACAAGAAGGAGAATAACATAACATTTACATACAGGCTCATACATTGCTTCTGGCCCCACACTAGGATACCCTATGTCGTGGGAACCAGAAACTACGAGATTTTTCCGGGCAGTTCCGTGCTTCGCAAGGCACGTTATGCCGTTGGTGCCGGCTGCCGTCGATAGATGGCAGCCGTTAAGCCAAGTCAGAGGCCTTAGGGCGGCTTGAAAACTTCTGACAGTAAGACCGACCACTAGTCTTATAAGTTTCCACCCATCCGGACTTGGCCCCCGAGATGGAGTAAGGCCTTCCTCAGGAAGAGACCCGTGCCCCTCAATAGCGACATAATGGTTTGATGATGATGATGAATATTACGGCGATAATACATAACGTGTTTGTTAATTAATTTTACATAATTTTATTTCAGTTCACCTCACCTCATCTCACCACGCCACGTCACGCCACGCCTCACCTCACCTCACGTCACTTCACCTTAGCAATAAGGCCACCAATTGTACTTTGTATCTTTACATGTTTTATAATATGTGCTCTGGTGTACAATAAAGAATATTCTTATCTCATCTCCCTTTACCTCATCTCACCGTACCTCACATCACTTCATTTAATTTCATTTCAGTTACCTATATTTATTAATGTCGATGAATCGAGAGACGATCGTGGCAAGTGGCAAATCGTAGTCTGTGCCTACCCCTCCGGATTACAGGCGTGGGTTTATCATATATATAATAAACAATGTATAATTTGCCATAGTTTAACAACGACAAAGACCTTTCCCGCCGAATAATGCTTAAGATAGACTCCGGATTTGTACAGCCGGCTAAAGCTTGCCCCGATATTACCTTCGACATACATTGTTTGAGATATGATATTATTGTTTCAAAAATAATTGGAACTACATCCTATGAATCCAAGAAAATAATTAGCAGGAAAATAATTAACATTAACATTTACATACAGGCACATACATTGCTTCTGGGCCCACACTAGGATACCCTGTGTTGTGGGAACCAGAAACAACGAGATTTTTCCGAGCGGTTCCGTGCTTCGCAAGGCACGTTCGCAAGGCAGTTGGTGCCGGCTGCCGTCGATAGATGGCAGTCGTTAAGCCAAGTCAGAGGCCTTAGGGCGGCTTGAAAACTTCTGACAGTAAGACCAGCCACTAGTCTTATAAGTTTCCACCCATCCGGACTTGGTCCCCGAGATGGAGTAAGGCCTTCCTCAGGAAGAGACCCGTGCCCCTCAATAGGGACATAATGGTTTGATGATGATGATGAATATTACGGCAATAATACATAACGTGTTTGTTAATTAATTTTACATAATTTTATTTCAGTTCACCTCACCTCATCTCACCACGCCACGCCACGCCACGCCTCACCTCACCTCACGTCACTTCACCTTAGCAATAAGGCCACCAATTGTACTTTGTATCTTTACATGTTTTATAATATGTGCTCTGGTGTACAATAAAGAATATTCTTATCTCATCTCCCTTTACCTCATCTCACCGTACCTCACATCACTTCATTTAATTTCATTTCAGTTACCTATATTTATTAATGTCGATGAATCAAGAGACGATCGTGGCAAGTGGCAAATCGTAGTCTGTGCCTACCCCTCCGGATTACAGGCGTGGGTTTATCATATATATAATAAACAATGTATAATTCGCCATAGTTTAACAACGACAAAGACCTTTCCGGCCGAATAATGCTTAAGATAGACTCCGGATTTGTACAGCCGGCTAAAGCTTGCCCCGGTATTACCTTCGACATACATTGTTTGAGATATGATATTATTGTTTCAAAAATAATTGGAACTACATCCTATGAATCCAAGAAAATAATTAGCAGGAAAATAATTAACATTTACATTTACATACAGGCACATACATTGCTTCTGGGCCCACACTAGGATACCCTGTGTTGTGGGAACCAGAAACAACGAGATTTTTCCGAGCGGTTCCGTGCTTCGCAAGGCACGTTCGCAAGGCAGTTGGTGCCGGCTGCCGTCGATAGATGGCAGTCGTTAAGCCAAGTCAGAGGCCTTAGGGCGGCTTGAAAACTTCTGACAGTAAGACCAGCCACTAGTCTTATAAGTTTCCACCCATCCGGACTTGGTCCCCGAGATGGAGTAAGGCCTTCCTCAGGAAGAGACCCGTGCCCCTCAATAGCGACATAATGGTTTGATGATGATGATGAATATTACGGCGATAGTACATAACGTGTTTGTTAATTAATTTTACATAATTTTATTTCAGTTCACCTCACCTCATCTCACCACGCCACGTCACGCCACGCCTCACCTCACCTCACGTCACTTCACCTTAGCAATAAGGCCGCCAATAATGTACTTTGTATCTTTACATGTTTTATAATATGTGCTCTGGTGTACAATAAAGAATATTCTTATCTTATCTCCCTCTTCCTCACCTCACCGTACCTCACATCACTTCATTTAATTTCATTTCAGTTACCTATATTTATTAATGTCGATGAATCGAGAGACGATCGTGGCAAGTGGCAAATCGTAGTCTGTGCCTACCCCTCCGGATTACAGGCGTGGGTTTATCATATATATAATAAACATATGTATAATTCGCCCTAGTTTAACAACGACAAAGACCTTTCCGGCCGAATAATGCTGAAGATAGACTCCGGATTTGTACAGCCGGCTGAAGCTTGCCCCGATATTACCTTCGACATACATTGTTTGAGATATGATATTATTGTTTCAAAAATAATTGGAACTACATCCTATGAATCCAAGAAAATAATTAGCAGGAAAATAATTAACATTAACATTTACATACAGGCACATACATTGCTTCTGGGCCCACACTAGGATACCCTGTGTCGTGGGAATCAGAAACAACGACATCACAAACACGTAAACATCCAAGACCTGAGTGCTTAGTGCGAGTTGTTAACTACTCGCTCGCGTTAACGTAAAATCATATTTCTATGGCATCGAGGAAGCGCCACCTAGCGACAAGTATGGAAATTAAAATTGCTGAGTGCGAGTTGTAATGGTTTACGTTGAGAAGTGAACACGTTTACCAGCTAAAACACGAATAAACGCGAGTGCGAGTTGTACTGTGACAGCGTTTTACCAGTTCGAACGGTTAACTTACTTATACTGACGTGATATTGACCTGTGACCAGCACATAGGTACACCGCACACTTTGTATTTTGCTGCGTTAGCGCTTTAGACCATAATACGTATTTTACATGTATAGAGTCAGTAACGAAATAACCGTAGAGTAGCTAACACGTGAATGTGACAGTAAAAAAATAACTACGTTACTCATCTTTAACTAAAACTCCAAACTGCAAGTAACAAACTACAACTTCTCCTGAAGGGGCCTAAAACCCTATTCAAGCCGTTTTCACTACAAATTCACACAGCAATTCATAGATGGCGCTTACAGGCGTGGCCATAGAAGAACCGGAACACGGCTTTCAACATTCATCTGCGCTGAGGAAAATTTGACAGATGTGTATTTGTGCTGAAAAGGCTCATTAAACGTTGTGGACTGAAAGAGGATGTAGTGACTAGAATTGAGAAAGGAATGTTGCGTTGGTTTGGACATGTGGAGAGGATGAAGGAAGAAAGATTGACGAAACAAATATATACTGCGAATGTGAGTGGAAGGGCTGGTAAGGGTCGTCCCAGGCGGACATACATCGATAGGGGATGTATTAGCAAAGGGAAAGATAAAAAATACCCGGAACCGGCGTGCGTGCATGCAACGACTTATGAACGTTGAGGAAGCGAAGGTGATCTGTCAGGATCGTGGCAAGTGGCAGTCCCTGGTCTCTGCCTACGCCTCTGGGATACAGGCGTGTATGTATGTATGTATGTATGTATGTATGTATGTATGTATGTATGTATGTATGTATGTATGTATGTATGTATGTATGTATGTATGTATGTATGTATGTATGTATGTATGTATGTATGTATGTATGTATGTATGTATGTATGTATGTATGTATGTATGTATGTATGTATGTATGTATGTATGTATGTATGTATGTATGTATGCTCATTAAAAGCAAAATACACTACGAAGATAAAAGAACTTGTTAGCCAATCTAACCAAAACAAAACATGTTGTGCCATATTTTTAAGTTAAAGGAATCCGGCCAGTTGGGTTCCGTAGAATAAGTTTTTACCTCCCGTTTTTTTCTGCAGTAGTAAATTGTTACTACTTTATCGAACAAGATTATATACCAAATAATTTTATTAGTTGGTCACAAATTTTATCTGCTGATACTCTGTTTTTATTTTCACGTTTCAACAGCCAACCGTGTAGCCAGGAGGGTAACGTTCTACTCTAATGAAATTTGCGCTTTACAGCTTTATATTTCGCTTAAAATTTCCTACATCGCTAAATTCCCACTCTCACGATATTTTTAAACGACCAATTTATCGACTACCTACACTATGGTAGAGATGAGAAAAAATAATTGCATCTCTAGTTTAGGTGTAGGCAAAATACCCTAAAACTTTTTAAAATTTTATTCGCTCACATTCGATCATACCGGCAAAACAATATGCCGGTGTGATCAATATGTATATTATGTCACAGCTTTATAGTACCTACTTGTCTCCGGGCTAACCCACGGACAGACAGACGTACTGACAGACAGAGAGACATAGATATGGCGAAACTATAAGGGTTCCTGTAGACTACGGAACCCTGAAAAAGCATTTAAGTCTTGCAAATCTTAAAGCTTAACTAATATATATGAAATAATGAAATGACAAGGTCTTATTCAAAGTAGCGCAGAAACTGAAAAATGGACAAAAAATCTCCAACTCCAAAATATTCTTAAAAAAGCAAACTACTACCACCGGCATTTGCGTGGGATTTCATGATGCCAAGGGATGAAGGCTTATAAAATAAGAAATTGTGTTAAAAATAACTGCGAAAGCGATACATCAGCCAGGTACGGTTGTGTACTTACGGAACTAGTCCCAGGATACGGCCCAAACAAAGCAATCTTGAGTTTACATTCGTTCAGGAATATAGGTACAAATAGTCTCACTTAGATTCATGAGCAATAATAATTTAGATCGCATTTGGAATGAATGAATGATTGTTGTATGACTGATCGAGTGAATAATCGAACTATGGATGACCCAACTTAGGTGTAATCACCAACAAAAGGTGTTTACCCTCGTATCACGTTACGTATGAAAAATTACGAATCATAGCAAAAATAAACTATAAATATGTACCGAAATATGTGTACACCTGAAACAGTAGAATATGGAGAGGTATGTAAATAACTAAACCTCATTTCATTCATTCATTCGTTCGTTCGTTCGTTCGTTCGTTCGTTCGTTCGTTCGTTCGTTCGTTCGTTCGTTCGTTCGTTCGTTCGTTCGTTCGTTCGTTCATTCATTCATTCATACGTTCGTTCGTTCGTTCGTTCGTTCGTTCGTTCGTTCAATTATTCTTTCACAACACTTCTATATCTATAATCAGCCTACATCAACCCACTGCTGGGCATAGGCCTCCTTTTTACTGCGCCATTAATAAATAATAATAATAAATATTCATGGACATATTACACAGATCTCGTTAGCCCTATACTAAGTACAACTAAATGACTTGTGTTACAGGTGCTAACTCGACGATAGATTTAATAAGTACAATAAATACATAGATAACATCCAAGACCCGAGACAAACTAGAAAAGTTATTTTCCTAGTTTGACCCGGCCGGGGATCGAACCCGAGACCTTCGGTTTTACAGTCAGCGTGCCAAAACGCTGCGCCACCGATTCCGGCAGTCCTGTGCTAATCTGATCCATCCCTGACCCGCAACCCTCACGATGTCGTCGGACCATCGTGTCGGTGGTCTGCCTACCAACCTCACAACCAACCAACAACACTTATATAAAAGAAAATAAAAATGTATGTACGACTAAGTATGGGTAGCAGGGAATAGGAACTAGTTGGAACTAGTTCCTCATGGGTTCCAGAACTAGGTTGATGTTATTACGCCCAAGTCTACAGCCGGGTCAAAGACGGAGGCGGGGCAAAAGAAACAAGTCGCGAGTCCTCCCCCAAATTGACAGCCATTCGTTATGATACGACCCAGAGGGTACGACGTTCAATTGAAACTCAACTCACACGTGACGTGATAAGACATGGTTTTCTACTTCGGAGAACTGTCACGCTGTATGATGACTGCTCCTGTCAATTTGGTGTCTGTTATACAATATTTTATACTAGTACAGACACCGACGTTACAATTCTACAGACTTAATTTGTACGTAAATTATATTTGTCAAATATGCGTATAAGGATAATATGGCAAGTGTATTGATAAATAAATATTACTATTACTAATTAGGTACATGCATGATGAGATCTTATTTGGAAAAATCTGACCTTTCATTAGTTCAGGAGTTTATGAGGCAACATATTTTAGTTATTATGTTAAATAAATAAATAAATAAATTATATTTTCATCCCACCATCTCGGAAAGAGTACTTTTAATCTTCAATATCTGAGTGGAAAAGCCGTTTTTATTCTCTAGAGGATAAAGTAAATTGAATTTAGAACATCGTGTGCACTAAGTTTGTGAATTAAAAAAGTTATTGACAAAATCTTGTGATTGTAAACGTTTTTTTTTTGCATTTAGTCATTTCCTCGCTGAGGTGGAATGAAAAGTTACGTGTTGCACTCGAGTGCAAAGATTTTTCACCTCGTGCTCTTTTGATTCCCTCGCTAACGCTCAGGATTCTAATTTTGAATCCTTCGCTTGCTCGGTCATCAAAATTGAACACGCGGTTAAAAGGCAACTTTGCACTCTTGTATAACAAATAACTATTTTTATTTAATTTTCTTTACAGACAACATGGTCCAGTATTTGTAATTAGCAATAAATATATAACTTAGCCTATATTTTTAACATATTGAATAATTAAATAAGCCTATATTTAGACATAGAACCGGACATGCATACATACTTACAAACATATGAGGCAAACACTTACCCTTCTTACGGACTCCGCAGTTGGGTAAATGGAAAATATCGCTTTATGTGCCACTTTTGAAGCGCTCGTGGCTTAGTCGAAACGAGTGATTGGAATCAATCACTTGAGTTGAGCTGTTGCTCAACGTCCCGTGACTATCGCTAGTGGCATTTTATCGAGCGATTCCGTGCTAAGCAAGGCACGTTAAGCCGTTGGTGCCGGCTGTCACGTAATGGCAGTCGTTAAGCCATGTCAGAGGCATGATGGGCAGCTTGATAACTTCTGTTAGTAAGACTCGCCACTGTCTTACAATTCTCCATCAACCCGGACTTGGGCTCCGTATGGAGTACGGTCTAACCTTCCTCCGATGCAGGAAGAGACCCGTGCCCCAGCAGCAAGTGCTCGGAAAAAATGCCAATAGCGGTAGACACGGACGGTCACCCATCCTGCACCCGACCGCGCCTGTTGTTGCTTAACTCAAGTCATTGATTCCAATCACTCGATTCGACTAAGCCACGAGCGTTTTCTGATGTTTATAGTAGGCGGATATTGCCGAAATTTCCGATGTACGTATTAAGCGACCCTTTCTACAAGTAACACTTAACTCGGTGATTGATTCCAATCACTCGGTTCGAACAGGCCACGAGCGCTTCGATGGGCGTGCGATGCAGGAAGAGACCCGTGCCCCAGTAGTGGGGACATATAAGGGTTGATAACGAAGAACAGCAAAGTTGTGGAACACGTTGCCATGTCTGTCTTTCCGGTGACATATAACCTGGGTGTCTTTACAAGTAGAGTTCTTCGCTTACCAACAGGCGTGACTGGGGTCAAGTGTAACCTGTCCTACTTAAAAAAAGACCAGCTTTATTCTGAAGCCTTTGAAGAATCGATCGTTTCGTTCCTAATCTTCGGTTATGAATGCAGCGTTAATGCGTGGATCGTGCGTTAAAAATAAAACGTGTATTATCTGTTACGAACAAGGTCTATTATTAGATTAGGAGGATAGGTGGATAAACAGAGGAATTCGGACACGAAGCTCCGTTGCGATTTTTTCAGCCACTATTCGCTCTGCATGCGAAAACAAACTTACTTATACACACTAAATGCCTACTCCATCTAAAGCAATATCCCAGGCATGGCGGCGACCGAGTGAGCGGTCAGTGTGAGTATAACTGGACGCTGTATAAATCGTGTAGTGTGAGTGAAAACGCCACTGGACGCTGTAGAAATCATGTACGGTGAGTGAAGCTGCCACTGGACGTTGTACAAACCATGAAGTGTGAGTGAAGGTACCACTGGACGCTGCATAAATATTCATTCATCATTTTCATCAGTTCAGGTCTCTTGTATCGAGTCAATATATAGATTTGTATAGATGTCTTGTATGACGACTTCTGTGGTGTAGCGGTAGCGCAACTACCTACCATGCAAAAGGTCCCGGGTTCGAATCCCGGCTGGAAACAAAAAAAAACCCCGGGTCTTGGATGTTTATATGTTGGTGTCGTTGTTTCTGGTTCCCACGACACAGGGTATCCTAGTGTGGGGCCAGAAGCAATGTATGTGCCTGTATGTAAATGTTATGTTAAATGTTAAGTTCTGTTAACAATATTTCTTGAAACCACAGAGTAACTCCTATTACAGGAGTATCTAGATATTCGTTGAAGTCGTTGTAAAGAACTGTGCGTTCAAACATAACATAAACTCACGCCTGTGTCCCAGAGGGATATGCAGAGACTAGGGACCGCCACTTGCCATGATCCTGACAGATTAAGTTTGCCTCATCAACGTTCATTACTCGTTGCACGCCGGTTTTGGATACTTTTTATCTTGTTCTTTGCTAATACATCCCCTATTTGGTTGATGTATGTTCGCCTGGGACGTCCCTTATCGGCCCTTCCACCCAGATTCACTCGGTATATTGGTTTCGTCAACCTTTCTTCCTTCTCCACATGTCCAAACCAACGGAACATTCCTTTGTTAATTCATGTCACTTCATGCTCTTTCAGTCCACAACGTTCTCAAATTTAAGAGTTTGATGATTTCATCTTGCATTCCATTAAATTTTGAAGGAACAGTCTATTAGGTAAGCCTTAAATTGAGACAACGAATTATTGAATAAGTCCACCGAGGCCAGGCGCTTGTTATAGGTAGGTTTCACAGATTCTGCAAAGGGGGCTGGGGCTCTGAGTCCGGCATTCGTGTTACTCTTGTGGATAGCAAAGCCACATATCTCTTAACCTAAGAGTACAGCCGGCGGCCTTATCACTAAAAGTGATCTCCTCTAGACTACCTTTGGATGGACTGGAGCAATAAATTGGAGAAGGAAGTGGATGTAGAAACCAATCAAATTGAAATCAAATCGACATTTTGTATTGATATTTCTATGACAGCGCTCGAAATTACTAATACGCCGTAGGCACGCGTGGTCATTAAGCCCATACTCTCTCTCTCTCTCTGAGAAAGGGGCCTGTGCCCTGTAGTAGGACTTTTATAGGATACTTTGAAAACATAATGTAGACTCTGCACTGCTGCGTTATCTTTCGTAAGGAGAGACGTAACCTGTCAGCCCGTCGCTGATTGGCTGTTAGCAGACGGGATTAGCCCAAACATTTCAGCTAAATCTCAAAATCCCAAAGCCTTGTGTATAGACGATATTATGTACCGCAGAATCAAAACCCTTTCTTGACCCGACCCAGCGCTCGGTAGGACAAAAACAAAGTAACCGATAACACGAGAAGCTTCGTAATAAGTTTGTTCATTCGACCAATAATATCCAATAACATGCTGAAAACTACTGACCTGCTGACAATTCTGTGCCTTCCCTAGTGGCCAGAGAAAAATGGGCCGTAAAGCTGTGGCATAAGGGTGAGGAGTACGGAGGGAGGTGAACGGTAAAAGTTGCGCGAGAAGTTTAGATTGTGGACGGCTGGAAGTAGGGTTGCCAGAATATGGAAGGACTCTTGAAAATTTACTAAATTTATTAACAGTTCGGTATACCGCCTCCATTATGTAACTTTCCACTTATACGTCGGTGTGCGAAAGTGGAATGTTACTTAGCTCTGCCGTATAGATATGACTAACATGTATCACACATAGTGGGTACCGCATTTCATTTCATTTCTGATACGTGACAGTAATATTGAGCCAAATTGTACTAAAAAGTCCAATTATGTTGCAAAGTAAAAACGAAATATGTGCTAATACTATTTTTATTTTTAATGCACTAACCCGTGCTAAGGACAAATTTAGAAAACCTATTTAGAGGCTAAAATTTCACCCATGCCGGGATTCGAACCTGGCTATTCGTGCCAGCGCTCTACCAATTGAGCCAATGGGCGACTCACCGGCATCAGTGAAATTTCGAACCTCTTTACACTATTTCTGTATTACGTACAGGCAGCGACATCTGACTTAAGCAAATTGCATCACTTACAGCCCCGAGTACCTACTTTGCAGATAGGTTTTACATCGGAACAATATCACTGTACCCACATGATTATACTATTTTATGTGCTATTTCTTTTTTGCACACAGATGTGCAATATCCCCAACCCGCATGCCCAGCGTGGGGATTATGGGCATTACCCCCTAATGATGGCACAACCTTGCGCTATGGCGCTCATTAGGGGAAGGTTATGTCCAGCCAATCCAGAAGGTTATGGACTAATATAGCCTGAAGAAGAAGAAGAAGTGCAATTCGTGAAAAGTTGCATAAATCAAGGTGCAGGGCTAATGCGTCTGTGGCCTGATTGAAGTACCAATTTTACCTTGGAGTTTCCCTGCCAGGTAAAGAATTACCGGGTAGGGAAACTTCATCCATTATTTACTTCGAGATGTTACATTTTGAAGAAGAAAAAACATATATTACAGAAACAGTTCACACGCCACAATAACAAAAAAAACAAAAAAAAAAATTATGCTAAAATAATATTATGCTAAACATAATATTCACACAAAAAAGGACGAAAAAAGAAGTGATGTGTCACTGCTGCTTTAGATGGCAACTGACTCCGCAATATGCTGATGAACAAGCCTTCAGCGCCGATTTATAGTAAGAATACCCTACTTGTTAACTTTTGTATTGTACTGCTTATAACGTACACATGTCTAAGCTATATACTTACTGTATTAAACGTGAAAAGCACTGTTGCCTGAGGTACAGGTCTAGAACCTAGTTCAGGCACAGAAGATAATTGTTTATATGCAGCTTTGTCTCAAATATTGTAAGTAATACCCCTAAAATGTAAACATCTCGTAAGAAAAAGTTTGAAAGAAGTAAAGATAATTACTATAATTATTTTCAGTCAGTGCACCGCAGTGTCACAGACTGCAGTGCGGTACAACCATGGGCAATACCGTATTGAGTAGAATACTTATTATGTTATATATATTTTGAGACAGCTTATAAGTTCGCCATATAATGGGCAGAGCTACCTAGTATAATTTTTTCATTGATTTTGGACTTTATTTAGATATCATTAGGTTTTAATTTAAGGTGGAAACTATTATACCACTGCTTGGTAAAGGATTAAACTATCTTTTGCCACCTGATCTATTATGACCTCGTGCATCAAAATCATCTATTAAGAGGTGACGTAAAGAGCGATTAAAAATATAACTGGCGTCCATCCAACTGTCAAACAATCCATTAGTGCATAGAGACAATAATAAACAATGAGCGAACAACACAGATTTTCTTACAATATCGTCTGATATTTTTAAAATGTGAGTAAGAAAATTCCAGATCAAAAGATGCTATACTTACACTAGTAGGGACCTTGCGACACACTAAAATTGAAGTGGAATTGCTTTATCCTAAAGAATCACACAAATAAAAAAATAAAAAAACATTCCAATAACAAGAAAAATACTATTGGATTTCGTTTGAATTCTATACGTTTTCTAACGAGGTTGAAGATTATAAAAACATGATTTGCTTTGTGAATTTGCGCTGTATACGCTCATTGCAAGGGTATGCGGAAAGAAATTATTTTGTACTGTGCAAAAACACACTACAAATCTTATTCCACTAAAAAACCCTTCAACACTACAACGTCGGGCATTGAGTATTTTTAATATTTCATCGGATATTTCGGTTTTTTTTCTGGCAACCCTAGCCACATGTATTTAAAATATTTATTTACGAAATCTTCTGCGCAACAATGTTTATAGTGCCACTACCCACCCATAAAGTGTCCAATAAGGTTTTTCTATCTGGCAACCCTAGTTTTGCGGAAATGTTCGCTGCAAGAAAGTTCTGTGGACAAACGGCTCCGAAATGTTAGTTGGAATAAAATTTATAACGACCGTGTACTCGTGTAGTGCTCCCGAAGTATCAAAAAAGAAACCTCTAAAAACCTTGGCATTTTTAATATCATCATTATCAGCCCACTGCTGCCCACTGCTGGGTATAGGACTTTTCGCCCAAATGGCATGTCTCTAGATCTTTTGCCAGCCGCATCCACGGACCCTTCGCTGACTCAACGACATCGTCCCACCGTCGGGCATTGAGTATTTATAAAAGGTTTCCTCTCCCCACACGTTTTTCAATATCTACCCTTGTCCCCATTGCTGGGGCACGGTTCTCTTCCTGCAGGAAGGTTAGGCCATACTCCACCACGGAGTTAGTCATGTGTTTCAACAAGTGTTTTCCGTTCCTAAATATCCAACTCGTTTTTCCTCAATTTGGATCGTCTCAGGAAAAATATTGATAATTCACCAATTTTGCATTACTTTTCATTAGAATACAATGTACCTTGTCCGTGGACATCTAAAAAATTATCATTGATCTAGCCACGTGTAATAGAAATAAGCCTGCCAATTGGCTACTAATTTTGTTCATAATTGATTCTGTTCATTTTCTACAAACTACCATGCATTTTTTTTATTAGAAATGGTTGTGTCCCACTATTGGGCATTGGCCTCCCCTTTAGATTTCCACTCCTCTTTGCTTACGGCCAATGCTCTGCATATATATACCTTTATACCATGCATATCACATGTAATTCATTGGCCAGGAAACCTGTTAAATACTTCTCCGGCTATTTCTGTTTTTTCTACCTGACAACCCTAGCTAGATGTGTACTACATACGCCTGCGAAATGTTCGTGTGTTGTGTGACCGATCGGTTGTGATACTTTTGCTCTAATGCGATTCGCAAGATTTTATTGGATCCGAGAGAGGAAGGTTGCTAAGGAAACTGACCAACCCTACATAATTTGTTTGGCTTTTTTTTGTTTTGTATTACATACATTAGCTGTACCACTTCCTAACCGCGAAGGAAAACATCGTGAGGAAACGTTTTGATTAGGTTCCCAAAATATAGGGTTACTAATGAGAAATGTCCTAAAGATTTAGTCTCTCTCTCTCTCTCTCTCACACACACACACACAGGTTGTATGTTAGTTTTAATTTATGTTAAGCAAAGTTTCTCGTTTTAATTTATTTTAAGCAAACAAGCTCGTAGCCCCGGCTGCCTGAGTGATCTTAAACGATCACGAAGGTTAAGCAGCACAGAGCGTGTTCAGTGCACGGATGGGTTAACCGTGTATGACTAACGCTGCTGGCTAGTCATACATATGATGGTTTAGGGCCGAAAATAATATAAGAAATTAGCGATGCAAAAGGATTTTAATCAGGCAAAACTGCAGAACAATGTATCAGTGACAGACATCTATCGACACAGACAAAAAAAAGGAAGAACGTCAAGAAGCGTTCCGATACAGGCAAAAATTTACGTTCCATTTCAACACTGGCCCTTAAATGGAAGCCGTATGATAATAAATTATCCAATGTAAATACACCTTAAGTGACAGTTACGTAGAGTGTAAGTAGCTACGATTAAGTATCAAGTTAAGCAACGGTTACAGTTCAGTTACCACAGTGTTCATACCTACACAGTAAAAGAAAACAATACTTAAATAAACCAAGTTAATACTTGTTACATTTACAATACCTGGGTTCTTATTTTACACACCCTGTATAAGTAAGATACACTTCTCAGTTATGAATTATAAATTAGTTAACTACTTGTAAATAAACAACAATCTTTACCAAGTACATGTTATAGAGTATCTATAAATAATACCTTATCACTAGTTATGACATAACAGCATGTACTCAGTTCAGTATAAAAATTATGAACCAAAAAAAAACTTCTAAATAACATTTTTCAAGTTTTTGCTAAACCTAGTTGACTGACAAATCGTTCAGTCTTTTCCTTAGTAAGAGATTTTGTTAGAATATCAGCTGTCATACTTTCTGTTGACAAATATGTTAATTCAACAATGTTTTTGTTAACAATTTCTCTTATGAAATGATGACGAACATCTATGTGTTTGGTTCGAGAATGATACATTGCATTCACACAAAGTTTTTGAGCAGATTGACTATCATTATATATTAATATTTTGTAGTATGTACCTATACATTCATACAAAAATTGTCTGATAAACAAAGCCTCTTTAAAAGCATCGGAAAGAGCCATATATTCCGCCTCCGTACTGGAAAGGGCGACGGTTTTCTGCTTTCTACTCTCCCATGAAACTGTGGACTCACCAATTTTGAAGACAAATCCAGTGAATGATCTCCGATCCATCTCATTGGCTGCCCAGTCAGCATCCACATAGGCGCTAACAGCAATGGCACTTCTTTCATAGCTAAGACAAAGATCTACAGTTCCTTTCAGATACCGAAGCAATCGTTTTGCTGCTTTCCAGTGAAGCTCCGTATAGCAGTTGTTAAACTGACTGAGTATGCCCACTGCATGAGCAATATCAGGCCTCGTGCACACTGTAACATACATTAAGCATCCTATTAATTCTCGGTAAGGAAGATTATCATGTTTACACTCAGATTTGACAAGTTTCAATCCAGATTCCATAGGTGTGCACGCTGGCTTGCAGTCAGACATCTGAAAACGCTCTAGTACACGTAGAATATAACTTGACTGGTCCAAGGTGAACTTCCCATCCTTTCTGCATAGTCTCATGCCAAGGATATGATGTGCTGGCCCTAAATCTCTCATGTCGAATTGGGCCATGAGCTGCTGTTTGATCTTTACTTGTTCTTGTTTGTTGCTTGTGAACAATATAATATCATCAACATAGAGTGCAATGATGGTAAGCATTCCATCATTATTCTTTATGAAGACACAAGGTTCTGATGAAAACCTTCTGAAGCTTAGTTTCTCAACTAAGGTCGTACTCATTTTCTCATACCAACTCTTAGAAGCCTGTTTTAGACCATAAATCGCCTTATGTAGCTGATAAACCTTTGTGGGGTTCTTTTCATCAACAAAACCTTCCGGCTGTTCCATGTAAATAGTTTCCCTGAGGTCTCCATTCAGGAAAGCAGTCTTGACATCAAGGTGATTTATTTCCATATCTAATTTAGCAGCCAGGGCTATCAGGGTTCTAACAGTCGAGTACCTGACTACTGGTGAAAAAGTTTCATGGTAGTTTACACCATGTTTTTGGCTAAAGCCTTTAGCTACAAGTCTAGCTTTATACTTCAAAACTTCTTCGTGTAATCCTCTTTTCTTCTTAAAAACCCATTTACATTTAACAGGCTTGTGACCTTCAGGCAAGTCTGTCAAAGTCCAACATTTATTGTCAACAAAAGATTTATACTCATCGGACATGGCTTCTTTCCATTTTGTCCTCTCAGATCCCTGCATCGCTTCAATCACTGTCTCGGGTTCATCTTCCAAGCAGATAGCCCCAGCTGCCAAGTTCACTGCTTCGCTGAACTCGGCCGAATCAGATGAGTTGAGTGTTGATTCACCTGGAACGTAAGTTTCATCACGCGAATCATCTGATTCAAAGCTGCTTACTGATATTATGCTATCCCTAGGTCTAGACTCATCAGGCCTCGCATTACTGGGGACCCTAGTATCATCATGTGAGCCTGTACCGGAGAGATTTGGTGATTGGACAGGTGTGGACTGCTCTTGTGGGGGAGACACAGCCTCACTGACACTGTTGACATCTGTTTCAACTGTAGACTGCTCTAGTGGGTGAGGATTATTCACATTGTTGACATTTATCTCCACTGTAGAAGAAAAATCATTCATTCTAGTGTGAGTTAACTCATTAGTCTCTCTTGAGTTTAAAAACTCACTTTCCAGGAATGTTACATTCCTTGCCTTTGTGCAATTTGACAGACAATCAGGATCCAAGAGTCTATAGCCTTTAGTCTCTTCGCAATAGCCTACAAAAATATATTTCTTGCACTTTGCATCAAACTTCTTTCTTTTATCTGTCATTGCATATGCTAAACAGCCAAAGGTTTTAAGGTGAGTTAGATTTACCTTTTTCTTTGACCATTTTTCTTCAGGAGTGGTGTTCCATACTGCTCTGGTAGGCGATCTATTCTTCAAATAGATAGCAGTGTTCACTGCCTCCGCCCAGAACTGCTGGTCCAGGCCCGCCTCCAGCAGCATGCACCTGGCCTTCTCCACAATGGTGCGGTTAGCCCTCTCTGCCACACCATTTTGTTGCGGCGAGTGCGGCACGGTGGTTTGATGCCGAATCCCACAGTTTTTCAGGAATTCCTGTAAACATTTATTTACATATTCACCACCATTATCAGTGCGAAGCACTTTGATAGTTTCGCCAGTCTGGTTCTCAACCATAGCCTTAAACTCTTTAAATTTGTCAAAAACCTGATTCTTTGACTTGAGAAAATACACAAAAGTTTTCCTGCTAAAGTCATCAATAAATGTCAGAAAATACCTAGCCCCACCAAATGACGTTTTTGGCATTGGGCCACAAAGATCAGAATGGACTAGTTTCAATAAAGAATCAGCTCTACTACCAGACTTCTTTGGGAAAGGTAACCTAGTTTGTTTACCTTCTATACAAGGAACACATATTTCCATGTTTGTGCTGTCATAATCAAAATCAATGGCCATACCTTTCAGTAGTCTCATGCTGATTGGATTGAGATGTCCAAGCCGTCTGTGCCACACACCTTGCGGCTCCTTGGGCATCTCGTCGACCTCATTTGATGACGCTTGTCTGTCCTCAGCACCTGTGGACGGGGACGAAACACATGGCTCTTCCCTAGCTAAGAGAGAAACTTCGGCATTTAAAATATATATGCCATTATGACATCTAGCTGTGGCTACTACTTCTTGTTTATCAAGTATTTTGCATAAACTACCCTGAAACACAATGGTGAAACCTTTCCGTGCCATCGCACTCACTGACAGAAGATTTGTAGACAGTTGTGGCACGTAAATAACTTCACTTATTGTCTTTATAGTGTTCTGTAGATTTATTTTCACATTTCCTTTGCCACAAGTTTTTAATGTCTCTCCATTGGCCACACTCACTGCTACCGGGGTCTCCTCAACGTAGTTGTGTAAGATTTCTTTCACATTACACATATGACTGGTTGCTCCAGAGTCTACGTACCACACGTCGCTGCGGAAACTGGCCGATAATGCAGACAACAGAGCTTTGTCCGAGTGTTTTCCAGTTGATGAAGTATTCCTTTCAATGCAATCTTTGCTCCTGGCCTTTGTCTTTGGACAATCCTTGATGCCATGGCCAAGTTGTTTACATTTGAAACAGCGGAAGACTTTAGTAACTTGCCTTCTCACAGCCAACGCCGTCCCATCATCCTTCTCTTGCCTACGATGAAACTCAGCTATCAGTCTTGACTTTACAAACTCTGTGGAGAGTTTTACTGCGGAGTTCTCGAGTGTCATGATAAGTGGATCATAGTCATTTGATAGACCACTCAGCATCACCACTGCAAGGAAGTCATCTTCCACGCCTGCATCCATATCAGTCAACTGCTGACCGATGTCTGCTATCTTCGTCAGATATGACTGCATGTCCTGAAACTGGTCTAACTTCAAGCCAAACAGAGTCCTTAGTAGTCCTAGACGCCTGCTTAAGCCCTTACCTTCGTAGACGGCCTCTAGGTTGCTCCACGCTTCGTGTGCCGTCTTAGCGTTTCTGACATGACTCAACACTGATGGTTGCACCAACAAGCAGATGCGCGCCAGCGCCTTCTTTTGCACCTTATCTTCGGCACCAAGTTTCTTTTCCACCGCATCCCACAGGTCCTCGTGGATCAGTAACATCTTAGTTACGAATTTCCATGTTGCGTAGTCCTCCGCCCCACGAAGTTTCTCCACTGCGACCCGTGACAAAGACTCACCACCTGCCATTGCAATGTGGCGGGATGACGAAATTGACGAATTTGACGATGCGACGTAATTTTATTACCAGGAATCTTAGAGATCGTCCTGGGCCCATAACCTGATGGTTTAGGGCCGAAAATAATATAAGAAATTAGCGATGCAAAAGGATTTTAATCAGGCAAAACTGCAGAACAATGTATCAGTGACAGACATCTATCGACACAGACAAAAAAAAGGAAGAACGTCAAGAAGCGTTCCGATACAGGCAAACATTTACGTTCCATTTCAACAGTTTTTACGACCGGTTCCGTGCTTCGCAAGGCACTTGAAGCAGTTGGTGCTGGCTGCCGTCGATTGATGGCAGTCGTTAAGCCAAGTCAGAGGCCTTGGGGCGGCTTGAAAACTTCTGACAGTAAGACCAGCCACTAGCCTTGCAAGCCTCCACCTGTAACGGTGCAAACTCTTTACACCATTTTTTATATTTCTTTTTCGATCTTTAATTTTCAAATATTTCAATTATGTGACACATTTCCAAGTTTACCTCATTTTCATCATTACAACTTTACCAATCGACTAGATCTGACTATTTTACCAGCTAATCCGTTTTTATCCAGTTTTCTGTTTTATTATAAAATAAACAGTACAAATAAATTTAAGTCGTTCTAGTCTTATTACAGTGGAGCGTCGATTATCCGAACTAATTGGGGGACATGGGTGTTCGGAAAATCGGTATTTTCGGATAATCGAACTACCTATATATTGATTAAGCCATACATATTTACGTACCGTAAATGAAAACCATGTTATATTTTACATTTCTCTCTTTAATGACAATATTCCCGTGCTAAGGAACAAATTTAAAAACCTATTTAGAGGCTAAAAATTTCACCCATGCCGGGATTCGAACCCGCAACCTCTGGCTATCCGTGCCAGCGCTCTGTACGTAATACAGAGAATAGTGTAAAGAGGTTTGAAATTTCACTGAAGCCGTGAGACGCCCATTGGCTCAATTGGTAGAGCGCTGGCACGGATAGCCAGAGGTTGCGGGTTCGAATCCCGGCATGGGTGAAATTTTTAGCCTCTAAATAGGTTTTTAAAATAGGAAATAAACAAAAAAAGTGCAGAAAATCTTGTAGTAAATCTTGTCTTTACTAATTACAATTAACGCTTAAAAAAATCTTGAATCTTCGTCTGTTCGGATAAGCGGTCGTTCGGTTGAGCGACGTTCGGATAATCGAAGCTCTACTGTATTTATAAAAGTTTTACAACATTACAGTGGCGCCCAACGTATTATAAAGAATCCGGACTTGGCCCCCGTGGTGGAGTATGGCTTATAACTTCCTCAGGAAGAGACCCGTGCCCCTCGGTGGGGACATAATGGGTGGATGACGAAACTTACTCTTTCACTTCCTTAATTACTCCACTAATGCCACCACTGTTTAATTATAAAAAAACTTATTGTGAGAGGCACGGGCCTGTTGTTATTAATATGTACGAGTGCAGGCTTCTTAAGCCAGGTTTTCACCTGCTTCTGATTGAACAGTTTTTCGTGACAACACCAAAATAATTAAAACTGTTTTTATACGGATTTATGCTCGTTTATTACATTTTTACAATTTTCCAACGTTTCGGCACTTTTTCAGGTGCCGTGGTCCCGGATGAAAATAAAAACATATGATGATGATAAAAACAGTTTTAATTATGTCTACTGCTCGTGTTAACCTTAGAAAATACAACACCAAAATAGCCAATCAGAAGCATTAGTTTACTCGGATAGCGCACTCGGTCAGAGCGTACTGAGACCGTGAAAACGCGGATTTAGCCTAGCTATAACAGACACCAGTTTCGTTGGAAAGTGAATTTAACGAGCCGTTTTCAACACAAATTCGCAAAGCAATTCACAGATGGTGCTTACAGGCGTGGCCATAGAAGAACTGGAATAAGGCTGTCAAAATTAGTCTGCGCTAAGCAAAGTTTGACAGTAAGGGCCCGCCACTGTCGTACAATACTCCACCAACCCGGACTTGGCCCCCGTGGTGCAGTATGGCCTAACTTTCCTGCGATGCAGGAAGAGACCCGTGCCCCAGCAGTGGGGACATACAATGGTTGATAACGAACGAACGAAGCAAAATTTGACAGATGTGTCCTTGTTCTTGTATGTGCTGATTTATAAGCGCCGTCTATGAAGTGCTTGGTGAATTTGTGCTGAATATCTAATATGAATCAATAGAGTTTTTGTTATTTAAAAAAAAAAAAACAATGTGCTGAGCCATATACTACTCTTAATACGATTATCAAATTATTATGTACGACATTTCATAACAATAAACTAATTGCATCTCATTTTTGACTGTAAGGCCCGCCACTGTCTTACAATCCTCCACCAACCCGGACGTGGCCCCCGTATGGCCTAACGGTCCCGCTATGCAGGAAGAGACCCGTGCCCCAGCAGTGGGGACATACAAGGACTGATATAGATCTCATTGCTAAAATGCGCAACTCCTGAAATATGTCCGTTGGAGATCTTCATATACAACCACTCTTGTTTTACCACTTTGATCATCATCATCATCTTCATCCTCATCATCATCAGGTTCCAGTCATCTTTCATGAGGGACGTAGCGCTCCCAAAACAGCCTTCCACTGCGGCTGTCCCGATAATAGTGGCTTCTAGTGGCCTGTTTCAAAGAACTACAATTCATGGTTCATTATGACAAGTCGATGTACGTTAAACAGTCGTTTAACCTTTTTTAAAAACCTATTTAAAGGCTAAAAATTCCACCCATGCCGGGACTAGAACCCGCGACCTCTGGCTATCCGTGCCAGCGCTCTTTCCAACTGAGCTAATGGGCGACTCACCGGCATCAGTGAAATTTCGAACCTCTTTGTAATATTCTCTGTATTACGTACAGCCAGCGACATCGTAGGCAGGCAGTCGCTTAACCCTCAGATTAATGGAAGTAGTACGCAGTGCATTTCGAATTAAAGCACGAGTTGTAGATTTCTATAGAAATCCGTATTTCAGACTTGATCTAAAGATCCGATCGATATAGTTGATCGCCGCAGCATTTTCTCACGCCCTATATCCGTCGGTAAGACTAACGTGAAGCAGATATTTTGTAAACAGTATTTTTCAAGGGTATTTGGTTTACTTTTAGAATGTACTAACTCTGCCCATAAACACTTTTGAATGGGATTCGTTTAAAAATAGGGTAGGTGAAAGTTCCTGACAGACAGATTGATAGATAGTAAACACTTTATGGTATATAAAAATGAAAATTACACAGATATTCCTTAACCTAAGAGTACAAACGGCGGCCTTATCACTAAAAATTATGTCTTTCAGACAACCTTTGTGATTTAATATGATATGAAAGACTTAGCTTTATTTGAATATCTGTTGATACAGAAAACTTTGTTTTCACACCAAACATTCACCGTTATGGGCGCGACGGCATGCCCACAATCCTAACAGACTTGTGACGTCATTTTTTCGTTGTGAATCGAGATCGATAGGTTAATGGTATGAATCCCTAAGCAGTACCAAGGGCTGCTTCAAAATTGCAGAATCGAAATGTTAGAATGACGCCATCTACACATTTTTTTTTATATTTTATATATCTAAATATGTATTTCTTATTATAAGCTAAATCTTAAAACTAACAAAACAAACCTAAATATATGTATAAATTAATTAATTTTAAACACTACTTAAAATCCAATTACCGCGCCCAGATCATCGCCGCCTCTGGGGAGGGTCCCCAGTATGCTGGCTACATTATCTCGTTGGATGGCAAGACTTATCCTCTGCCCGAGGTAAGAGCCAGCCCTGGAGTCTCTGGTCGTGTCGTTGAGGCGCGACGCAAGTTCTTTAAAGAACAGTCGCGCCTCGGGCCCCACATTTTATTATGTAATTTTTGTGTTTTCTGTATGATTTCTATGTGTGCAATCTTCTATAATATTACACACATAGAAATATAAAATAAAAATGGATGACAGCTGGACCGATTTGGCTGATTTTTTTTTTTACTTTTGCTGAACTCCAGGGAAGGTTTAAATGGTGACAAAATATAGAGATATTACGAAAACTGGCGGTGCGAAGTTCGCCGGGACAGCTAGTAAAGTATCGACCGTTTTTAAAAACCTATTTAGAGGCTAAAAATTCCACCCATGCCGGGATTCGAACCCGCGACCTCTGGCTAACCGTGCCAGCGCTCTTTCCAACTGAGCTAATAGGCGACTCACCGCATCAGTGAAATTTCGAACCTCTTTACACTATTCTCTGTATTACGTACAGGCAGCGACATCTGGCTTAAGTAAATTGCATCACTTACAGCCCCGACTACCTACTTTGCAGTTAGGTTTATATATCGGAATGATATCACTGTACCCACATAATTGTACTATTTTTATTTTTAATGCACTAACCTGTGCTAAGGACAATTAGCTCAGTTGAAAAGGATAGCTAATTGTCCTTAGCTGGCACGGATAGCCAGAGGTCGCGGGTTCGAGTCCCGGCATGGGTGGATTTTTAGTCTCTAAATAGGTTTTTAAAACTGTCCTTAGCACGGGTTAGTGCATTAAAATAATATAAAGTAATGACCTGCCGCCTGTGCGCGCTGCTATGTCTAACCCTTCCATCATAGTGGCAGGTACACGAACAATCCTTGGCTTCTGGTGTACTTCAAGGGCTGTAAACAGTAGTAGATGGGATTTATGTACATGTCAAGATTTTGGTTTGTATTTCTCATAATCATGCCATTGGTATAATTATGCCCAGATAGGTATGAAAGGTAGTACTCTGATATAATATTGTAACGCTTTGGTGTAATTTTACTGTTATGTTACAATATTAATATAAATAAATAAATTTGGTTTAAGAAAAGGCCTTGCCAAATAATGGCACACTGGTATATATTAGTTACAAGCCGAGGCTTTTTGATTTCATATCTAAGTAGCACGCAGTTAAATAAATGTCACTTGAAACTATTATTAATGCTATATAGTAAGTTATTATTGTGCAAATATTTTCTATTTCTATAACGATGCGCTGTACCGATTAAAGCGCTCGTTTCTTAGTTGAACCGAGTGATTGACAATCAATCACTATGCTTATGCCCACACTATCTCTCTGAGAGAAGGCCCTGCAATCTCTCTGAGAGAAGGCCCTGCAAAAGATCGAATATAGGCTGCTTATATATGCTTCTATCGAAATCCAACACTACAGAAGTCTCATGAATAGCCAGTATTTTTTTATTAAACAACTGTAATTATCCGTCTATTGACATTCAGTATCGAATAAAACTTGAGGGTACTTCTGAATTTCAACGGCCGAATGCCAGTATGTTTTGGACGTGGCCATAATTTTTTTCGAATACAATACTTTTTTCGATTTTTGCCTGATCTGATTATTTATTTATTTCTGTTCGGAAGATTAACAGCCAAATAACAATTGTACACAAAATAAATTAATAGCTAAAGGCCAATTATAAATCTCCACTTTTAAAAAGAAAAACAAAAAAAACCAAAGATAAAGAAAGAGACATCAGCAATTTCGACAGACATAGAAAACATGCATCCGTAAAATACGACATAATGACGTTATTACCAGACCTGTGTGTTCTGGTAATAACGTCATTATGTCGTATTTTACGGATGCATGTTTTCTATGATACTTATTGTTTACAGTAATACTTACAACTAATGACGGCCTTGGTGGCGCAGCGGTTTGGCAAGCTGCTGCAAAACCAAAGGTCTCGGGTTCGATCCCCGGCCGGGTCAAACTAGGCAACAAACTTTTCTAGTTTGTCTCGGGTCTTGGATGTTATCTATGTATTTATTGTATTAAATCTATCGTCGAGTTAGCACCTGTAACACAAGTCATATAGTTGTACTTAGTATAGGGCTAACGAGATCTATGTAATATGTCCATTAATCGTTATTATTTATTATTATTAATGCATGCAATTAGAAAATATACATACGTATATGCGTCTATACACACACACATACTTATACAATGACAGACTCGCATGCAATATGTTCTTTGATTCGTTCGTTATCAACCCTTGTATGTCCCCACTGCTGGGGCACGGGTCTCTTCCTGCATCGCAGGAAGGTTGGGCCATGCTCCCCCACGGGGTTCAAGTCCGGGTTGGTGGCACAGTGGCGGGCCTTACTGTCAGAAATTGGCACCCAGTCTAGTGCTAAATTATACTGTATTGTACGTACCAGGCAACTGTGGTCCTACAATCAGCCTGCCATGTAGAAAATTACCAGTCCGATGACGTCATATCGTTACGGTTATTGTTCAATGTGAAACTGAGCAATACAGAGCAAACGAAGTCTAGCCACAGCTAAAATTATATAAAAAAACTTAAACAGTTTATTTTTCTTCCCTATTTGCAACTATTATAATTATGCCTTTTTTTTCGTGTGGTGCTGAGACTGGCCCATTTTTGTCAACATTGTAACTCAAAGTTTCAGGTGCTACTAAAATTACTAATTGACTTACTAACTTGACTCGTACCTACTGTGTGTGATTCTCTGTAAAAGTTATTAATTTGACAACGACCTTTTGTAACGTAAATCTTTTGTAACGATAGAAATGTTATTGGTAAAAATCTGACCAAGTTATGAAGGAACATAAAACATACATACATACATACATTTATACATACATACATACATACATATATACATACATACATACATACATACATACATACATACATACATACATACATACATACATACATACATACATACATACATACATACATACATACATACATACATACATACATACATACATACATACATACATACATACATACATACATACATACATACATACATACATACATACATACGAACCAAACACACTATCCTCCTTTCGGGATCCTTCGGAAAGTGGATACAATAGATTTTTGGGGTAAATAGAGGCAATGTTTGAGCTGGCAAGCTATACCTATGTACACCCAAAAATGCGGCGGGCTCCCCAAAGTATTGTATCGCTCTCATTGTGTGAGGGACTAATGTAGCCGAACAAAGCTCTGCAAGAACAATGCTTCTCAACATAATTAGCTTTCGTAGAATTTACGGATAGACGAAGATCCAGGGTAGCAGATTGGGCGCTGTCGGGTGACTCAGTGAATAACTTATATTTTACATTTTACATACTTTGACATTCAGCAAATCGAATGTAATTCTTTACGTTGAAATAAATTGATTTGATTTGACTTGACAAGTGTAAAAAAGTGGGTGCTGAAGGTTATTTTTAAGTTATGCAAGCGAAGTTGGATATTATAAAAGGTATATTTTTTAAATATTTTAATACCAAAGATCTAATTTTCGGAATCACTTGTGCTTTAACTTAATTGAGGATTCATTTACTTGATATTTTATTCAGTCACGATGGAAGTAACCTTTATTTGTGAATGTAGGACTTTTTATTAGATTTTTTCTCTCAATATTATTGAAATCGAATCTATTGAAATTTGCTTCATCAGTGTTTTTGCTTCTGTCATCTGTAAACGTCCCACTGTAGGGTACAGGCCCCCTCTCAGATAAAGAGAATGGGCTTAATATCCTTGCGTGCCAACCGAGTATTGGCAATTTTAAGCGCCATTAGTGAGAACTATTCAAATATCAAAGATAATTTTTAGTGATAAGGCCGCCGTCTGTACTCTTTGGTTAAGAAAAATCTGTGTGATTACCATTTTTATAAAAACCTATTTAGAGGCTAAAAATTTCACCCATGCCGGGATTCGAACCCGCAACCTCTGGCAATCCGTGCCAGTGCCAGCCATAGCCAGAGGTTGCGGGTTCGAATCCCGGCATGGGTGAAATTTTTAGCCTCTAAATAGGTTTTTTAAATTTGTCCTTAGCACGGGTTAGTGCATTAAAAATAAAAATAGTATTACCATTTTTATGTACAAAAAAGTCTATCTCTATCTATGTATCTATCCGATAAGTATTTTAAAATAAACTACTTTCCGTTAAGTTACCCGATGGCACTGTTAAGCAACAGCGCCGGATCTTTACCTACCAAAGATGAGAGGCGATCCTTAATTTCGTTTTCCAAGAAAAATGAGGGATGACCCTCTACGTCGCTGTCACCCGACATGACAATGTCCTTTTGGACACGGGTTAAGAGCAAACTGCAAATTGGGGATTGCTGTTTATTACACGGTGTATTTTCAGCTGCAGAATATCCCAAGGCGACACACATCTGCTAAATAGAGTAGGTATGTATTGAGTATGGACATACATCTGCTAAATAGAGTATGTGTATCAGCGAACGACAAGATAAAAGTTCTCGTAAATGACGAGTTTGCATGCAGCCCTTATTACGAGTAGGACGGATTTATACGACAAGAATGAATGTAAACGAACGAAAGTACACAAATAATGTAGAGATTATCGTTAAACAAAGTAAACTTTGTTGCCCTTTATCATCCATCCATCACAACCCACCGCTGCCCAATGCTGGGTATGGGACTTTTCTTCCAAAATCCAAACGCTATTTCCCACGGTCCTTTCTTACCCACATTCACGAACTTTCCAACAACTAAACGATATGGTCTTTGTACTATTCACCTTAATACTGTAAAGGTATTCTAGTATAGGTTTAAAGTATTTATTTCTCATTATTATTAATTATTAAACCTTTTTATTCCAAAACTCTTTAAAAAAAATTACAGTTTTAATTTTACATGGCAGATGTTGTTAGTAAGTAGGTTACTTATTCTAGGTTGGGTTAGTATTATACTATTTTTATTTTTAATGCACTAACCCGTGCTAAGGAACAAATTTAAAAACCTATTTAGAGGCTAAAAATTTCACCCATGCCGGGATTCGAACCCGCAACCTCTGGCTATCCGTGCAGCGCTCTACCAATTGAGCCAATGGGCGACTCACGGCATCAGTGAAATTTCGAACCTCTTTACACTATTCTCTGTATTGGTTCGAAATTTCACTGATGCCATGAGTCGCCCATTGGCTCAATTGGTAGAGCGCTGGCACGGATAGCCAGAGGTTGCGGGTTCGAATCCCGGCATGGGTGAAATTTTTAGCCTCTAAATAGGTTTTTAAATTTGTTCCTTAGCACGGGTTAGTGCATTAAAATAAAAATAGTATATTCATGTGGGTACAGTGATATCGTTCCGATGTTAAAACCTAACTGCAAAGTAGGTAGTCGGGGCTGTAAGTAATGCAATTTGCTTAAGTCAGATGTCGCTGCCTGTACGTAATACAGAGAATAGTGTAAAGAAGTTCGAAATTTCACTGATGCCGTGAGTCGCCCATTGGCTCAATTGGTAGAGCGCTGGCACGGATAGCCAGAGGTTGCGGGTTCGAATCCCGGCATGGGTGAAATTTTTAGCCTCTGAATAGGTTTTTAAAAATGGGTTAGTATTGTTAATGTTTCCAGAATTTTGGACCCCTTCCAAGAAGGCTTCCTCCATCTTCATCCAGGCTTCTCTGTTATTTGCCAGGGTCATCCAGTCCTTCCCAGCAATTTGGACGATATCATCAGCCCACCGTTTGATTGGTCTTCCAACGTTCCTCTTCCCTAATGCTGGTCCCTTCCACTGTGTCACTAGTACTGTCCATCTTTTGTCTGTGTAGCGAGATAGATGTCCTGCCCATCTCCATTTTAATGACAGTGCTTGAGTTAGAGCGTCTGTAAGTTGTGTTTGTAGTCTTATCTTTTCACTTCTTATTTTATCCGATTTTTTTAAGTGTATCATGCTTCTTTCCATAGCTCTTTGTGTACTTCTAATTCTTTGTTTCACTTTATCTGTGAAAATCCAGGTCTGACATCCATAAAGCAAACTAGGCAGAAGACAAGTATCAAACACTGTTTTCTTTATGCTTAGGCTTAAGTTTCCTTTCAGTATCTCTTTCAATTATTTCTCATAAAAACGATTTAATATTTCTAGTAATGAGGTCCTTTTGTATTCTATGGTTAAAAATTTAGATTTATTATAGGTATATGCTATTGATCAACGGTTCTTCTTCTTAAGGCTATATATATTATGTAGTCCACTGCTGGACATAGCCCTCCCTTAATGAGCGCCATAGCGCCCTGTCTTCAGCTCACCGCATCCAGCATTTACCGGCAGTTTTTCACAGATCGTCATCCCACCTGGTCGGAGGGCGTCCTACACTACGTTTGCCGAGACGCGGTCTCCACTCAAGAACACGTTTAATCCAACGGTTGTCGGTTCTTCGCGAGATATGGCCAGCCCACTGCCACTTCAGCTTGCTGATTCTCTGAGCTATGTGGATAAATTTGGTTCTCTGTCGAATGCATTCGTTACGAATCCACGGTTACAATAAGTTAATTGGAAATCACTCTGCGGATCCCCAGAATACAGGGCTAAGCCTAGTGTGGGAATCACCGTAATGTTTGATTTAAAATCGAGTAATTTTGCTATGCACCACATCTACCTTTTTGTAATGGTGCATGCAAATTATTAAATAAAATCTATCCTATTTTATTCAATTATTTACTGAGTATTATATTGAACTAGCTTTAACCCGCTGTTTCGCCAACATAAAAAATATTTTACGGGACGCATTGCCGGGATATCAAGTATCCTATACGATATGTCTCAATTCAGATCGTTGTCATTTGACATTGCTAAATTAAGACCTCTTGTGAAGGTGTTAAGTACCGTTCGTCTTCAGCATTTGACATTGCTGAATTTAGACGTCCTATCAAGGTGTTAAGTTCGGTTGGTCTTCAGCATTTGATATTGCTGAATTTAGACCTCCTATTAAGGTGTTAAGTTCGGTTGGTCTTCAGCATTTGACATTGTGCTGAATTCAGACCTCCTATCAAGGTGTTAAGTTCGGTTAGTCTTCAGCATTTGACATTGCTGAATTTAGACCTCCTATCAAGGTGTTAAGTTCCGTTCGTCTTCAGCATTTGACATTGCTGAATTTAGACCTCCTCTCAAGGTGTTATGTTCGGTTGGACTTCAGCATTTGAAATTGCTGAATTTAGACCTCCTATCAAGGTGTTAAGTTCGGTTGGTCTTCAGCATTTGAAATTGCTGAATTTAGACCTCCTATTAAGGTGTTAAGTTCGGTTGGTCTTCAGCATTTGACATTGTGCTGAATTCAGACCTCCTATCAAGGTGTTAAGTTCGGTTAGTCTTCAGCATTTGACATTGTGCTGAATTCAGACCTCCTATGACGGTGTTAAGTTCGGTTGGTCTTCAGCATTTGACATTGTGCTGAATTCAGACCTCCTATCAAGGTGTTAAGTTCGGTTGGTCTTCAGCATTTGACATTGCTGAATTTAGACCTCCTATCAAGGTGTTAAGTTCGGTTGGTCTTCAGCATTTGACATTGTGCTGAATTCAGACCTCCTATGAAGGTGTTAAGTTTGGTTGGTCTTCAGCATTTGACATTGTGCTGAATTCAGACCTCCTATCAAGGTGTTAAGTTCGGTTGGTCTTCAGCATTTGAAATTGCTGAATTTAGACCTCCTATCAAGGTGTTAAGTTCCGTTGGTCTTCAGCATTTGACATTGTGCTGAATTCAGACCTCCTATCAAGGTGTTAAGTTCCGTTGGTCTTCAGCATTTGACATTGTGCTGAATTTAGACCTCCTATGAAGGAAAGGGGTAGGATAGTGATTGTTGATGAAGTAAGAGATTTATCAGGATCGTGGCAAGTGGCAAAGCAAAACTAAAGCAATAGCCCGGTAGTGTATCCGAGTAAATATTCAACTTTTGGAGGTTCAGAGGCTAATTCAGGCAGGATACCACAGAGTTACCAAGTGGTATTGCTGAACAAATGTAACAAAACTTAGAAAGAAACAGCCTTTCATACATACAGGAATTTAATAAACGGAGTTTAAGGAAAATGGCCTTACCGTTGCTTTGAAAGATCTAATAATGTTTTACTTGCACTACAAACGGTTAGATGGCTGGCGCCAAGAAGGCAAAAACATACGATGTCATTCTGTTTAAGAATTTTGTTTAGTTTCATTTCAAGTCATGGTTTGCAATAAATAGACAACGCCGGTTTTTAGCTCTTACTACGCTTATCATAAGAGCTAGTATCGAAAACACCATGGTATCTTCAAGCACCGGCGATAACACCAAATTCTTACACGTTTCATGCATTGCAACATTGTAAAAGAAAACCTATTATGAGGAAACTCGCGTGTGTCATGAAGGTTCGCTTTCGGATTTGTTTTCACAAATTTGATTGAATACCAATACGACAAACGTATTGAAAATCGATCTGCGCTACCGCTGTATGACAAACACGCGATGAAATCTTCACTGCAGAAGATTAACTTTCATTTATAACTTACTACTTACTCATATCCTGCTAAAGCGCCCGCGGCCCGGTCACCTAGTCTAGGCCTAGGTGGCCTACTCTTGTCGCACGGGTCTCTTCCTGCATAAAAGGAAGGTTAGTAGGCTATATACTCCACCTGGGGGGCCAAATCCGGATTAGTTTAGGTTTGTAAGACAGTAGTGGGCCTTACTGTCGCAAGTTATCAAGCCTAATGACTGCCATTACATGACAGCTGGCACTATTGGCTTCACGTGCCTTGCGAAGCACGAAAGCACTCGGAAAGAATGCCACTAGCGGGACTCACGGGATGGTCAACTAACCAGCACTTGACCGCGTCTGTTGTTGCTTTATTATTGTTATTAATACTGTTATTACACTTAAATTTTTAGTACAACATCATACGACGTATTACTTTATTAATGGGGTGATTAAATATTACTTACATATTAATATATTCTTACACATATAATACAATATGCATATACGAGTATATTAAAATATTAATCTTAGAAATTGATTCCATTCACTCGGTTCCACTAGGCCACGAGCGCTTCAACTAAAAAAGTTTTTTCTTAAGAACTTGCGTCGTCGTTATTTGACGTTTCCGAAGTTGACATTCTGAAATTGAACTTTGTCAAATATGCCGCGTAAAAGGCCAGCGGACAAATAAAACGCGTGCCTCTCGAAACCGGGGACAGTCGAGGAATGTAGGCAAACAATAGCTTGAGTGGGGTCCCTTCCGTTAGGGATGGATGACACAGCTAAAGTTAATACAGTCTACTATAATACGCACCTAATGTACTTTGTAGATGCGGCATCGCCCTGAAATAATATACCTATTATTTCACATCTAAAAAGTTTCGGGTCGATTCTGGCGAGTGCAAGAGTTTATTTTTTTAATTTGTATACTCTCCTAAACGTGTTTTCCTCTAGTAGACGTGGAGGAAAACATAGTGAGAAAAACTTATATACTTATACCTGTAGAATGCAATAAATTATTAAGTATTGATTACAATTTAAACTAGGTTGTCGTCATCGTCGTTGTTAGGCTATACTAGTCCACTGCTGGACATAGCTCTCCCTTAAAGAGCGCCACGTTGTGCTATCATAGGGGGTAATGCCCATAATCCCCACGCTGGGCATGCGGGTTGGGGATCGCAGTTTATTGGAATTGTACTGCAGGGGGCGCTGCTGCCCACCCCCCGGTTTGTTTCCCTTAGTCGCCTTTTACGACACCCGCGCGAAGAATTGGGTTGGTGCTATTCTCTAGGCCGGCACCACACAGCAAGCGTTAAACTAGGTGTAACCTTCTTTTCTTCAAAGGCAGTGACAAAATTGGTACAAGCAATCGCGAAGTAAATTAGTCCTCCGTCACTGCCCATAAAAGAGTTAAAAGTGAAGCAACAAGGGCCATTTTTTGCGAATGACGATAACTTAGCATAGCAGCCCTCGCTGACTTTTTGCAGCGCTTACAAAACTTTAGGTTAGAGCGTTCTTAGCAAAACATACGCAAATTAATTTTATGTAAACGAACCTCCAATTTAACGCGAACTTTTACTGAAGTCGCTCGCTGACAAAGACAACATTAACTCGCCCATTTCGGAGTACTTGGTTATTTTCCTGAATTAATTACGCACACCTCGAGAAGTTACAAAAACAGATGAAACATTCTATTGCGACATTAACCTCAATTGTTATTTTCAAGGGCAGGACTGTAGAGGTTAAGAATCCCAATAAAATTTCCCACAAACCGATAGTCTTAAAAAAAACATCGCTCCAAAATAAGTTCAAAACATAATGTTAAATATTATCTAATTTCTACTCTAGGTGGCGCTGACGGTATTCTATATCGCGGTATGCTTGTGCCTATTATAAGTCTGATAATTTTCTTATAGATTCCGTTAACTTAGTTGAATTATAAAATTTAAAATTTATTCCCTCTCTAAAAAGAACACGTCGTGAGGAAACCTGAGCTTCTGAGGTGTTCCAATACCTCATTGCTTGAAATTCCTAATCTGTGGTGGGCACGCGTGATAATTAAACTCACTGTTACCCTGCAGTGGGACGGTTATAGGCTCCTTAAAAATATAAAATTTTGTTAGTAATGAGTTTTTAAGCGAAGCATTTATCCACATTAGTTAGTATTGTATATCTTTGCAGTAAATTGTATTAATTTACAGTGAATTTATTTCTTTTGCCCCTTCTTTCAATACATTACCTAAAGTTGCGCTTGGAATGGGCATAGGCTCTTTCAAAAATCTTTGACTTCATTAATTTGCCTCTTAGTACTATAAAGTTCACACAATCACGTATTAGTCCTAAACTAAGATTCCCTGTGCTACGGTAACCAGGCAAGGTAATCACAAATGTAAAAGTACACTCAGGCTGAGGCTATTTGTATGAATGAACGGCGGCCAGTTAACCTATGGCCTCCGGCAAAGCATCCCGACGTGATACCGACGATGCTGTCAAATCCCGTTCCCTCACGTTCCCAGTCCCATCGAAGACGTCTCTATTTGTTCCTTGGGATCGCACGAACTATAGACCAAATTCTTACTTCGTTAGAGCTGTACGATCTTTCAAGGTGCTTCAGAGTGATAACTAGCGCCTCTTATGGCAAAAAATCGTAACATCTGTTAAAGGTAATACGTTTTTATTTAAATGTGAACATGAGAAATGTTAACAACCTACAGTGTAGAACCTGGGGTCAACAATCAAGGGCTAATCGATTTCCGCCAAAAATGGCCGTTTTTAGCGGAAATCGATTAGTCCTAGAATATTTATACTACATTCTAGGCTGTATGTTCAAAAAATAGTTACCACAGATGTAAAGATTTCTCAAGTTCACTTTTTGAAAAAAAGTTATTATAACTATTAAAGTTATTATAACTAAAATATAAACAATTATACTATTTTTATTTTTAATGCACTAACCCGTGCTAAGGACAATTTTAAAAACCTATTTAGAAGCTAAAAATTCCACCCATGTCGGGATTCGAACCCGCGACCTATGGCTATCCGTGCCAGCGCTCTTCCAATTGAGCTAATGGGCGACTGACCGGCATCAGTGAAATTTCGAACCTCTTTACACTATTCTCTGTATTACGTACCGTACCTTAGCACGGGTTAGTGCATTAATAATAAAAATAGTATAATCATGTGGGTACAGTAATATCATTCCGATGTAAATACCTAACTGCAAAGTAGGTAGTCGGGGCTGTAAGTGATGCAATTTACTTAAGCCAGATGTCGCTGCCTGTACGTAATACAGAGAATAGTGTAAAGAGGTTCGAAATTTCACTGATGCCGGTGAGTCGCCCATTAGCTCAATTGGAAGAGCGCTGGCACGGATAGCCAGAGGTCGCGGGTTCGAATCCCGGCATTGGTGGAATTTTTAGCCTCTAAATAGGTTTTTAAAACATAAACAAGTTATGATTTTTATTCCATTAAACAAGTTATGATTTCCAATTAGCACCCCAACGACTTGTGTATCGAAAATGTGGACATTAATTTGTTCACTGACAGCATTTTCGTCATTCACAAAGCAATCATTTCCAAGTTGATGAAGGCTTTACCAAATAGAACTTATTACCATGTGGTGCCATCTTTCCTCGTTTATGTTCTTAGTTTTGGATTAGCTGATGGTGGTGTTTTGTGTCGTTTTATTCCACCTGTACTATTTGCTTAAATTATGGACATATACATACATAACCTCAGGCCTGTATCCCAGAGGGGTAGGCAGAGACCAGGGACTGCCACCTGCCACGATCCTGACAGATCACCTTCGCTTCATCAACGTTTATAAGTCGTTGCATGCACGCACACCGGTTCCGTGTACTTTTTATCTTTCCCTTTGCTAATACATCCCCTATTTGGTCGATGTAAGTCCGTCTGGGGCGTCCCTTGCCAGCCCTTCCACTCACATTCGCAATATATATTTGTTTCGTCACTCTTTCTTCCTTCATCCTCTTCACATGTCCAAACCACCGCAACATTTCTTTCTCAATTCTAGTCACTACATCGTCTTTCAGTCCACAACGTTCTCTAATCAGACTATTGCGTATCCTGTCATTCAAAGTAACACTACACATAGCTCTCAAGGACCTCATTTGTACTGCATTATGGACATATCTGAGAACATTTGTTGGCTTTCTCTTTCTATGCAAGTAAATTTAATGTTTTACTGTGGTAAGCTTTCTTAATAAAATAAAGTAGTTCGACGCTATTCGATTAAACTACTTATTTATGTACATGCACCACGTACCGACTATATTCTTCAGGCAATCCACTCCATCCAAAGGTTGTCTGGATCGCTCAAAGCGATAAGACCGCTAATTGTATAACATTACGTAGATTTAAGAATCATGGTTGTAATATTTTTCTGGCTGTGCAATAAAGTGTTCTCTATCTATCTATCTATTCAGTTATACAGGTACTTCTGCCCTTTTTAAATATGTCAAGCGCGTAGTGTCTTAGCAAGTCATCAATCAGTGTCACCTGCTTCTTCGCAACAACACATGTCCCAAATAAATCACAAAATTCACTCCCTTGTTGGTTTTGCTTTGATTTTCTAACGACAGTGTCTGGAAAATTATTCAGAGGCTTTGGGGCAAATGTTTTCGTTTGTTATCTGAAAATTATGGGCTGGAGCGAGGGAATCTGCGGCTTACTTGACTCTCTACACATTGGATTAAGTCGACTAAGCTTAGAAGCCTATTCTGCCAAAAAATAACTATGCCTTCGTTACTACAGAGTCTTAGTTCCAGAAACTTTACACAGAAGAATTGCAGAAAAACTAACTTATTGAACGTTACAGGTAAAAATAGGTCGTCGTCGTCGTCATCAGGCTATACTAGTCCACTGCTGGACATAGCCCTCCCCTAAAGAGCGCCACGTTGTGCTATCATAGGGGGTAATGCCCATAATCCCTACGCTGGGCATGCGGGTTGGGGATCGCAGTTCGGTGGAATTGTACTGCATGGGGCGCTGTTGCCCACCCCCCGGTTTGTGTCCCTTAGTCGCCTTTTACGACACCCGCAATAAGAATTGGGTTGGTGCTATTAGGCCGACACCACACAGCAAAAACTAGGTGTCCATTTCAAAATCTGGATCATCTTGGAAAAATCTGCAAAGTTATTCTTTTCAGAGTCTTTTGATATTTAATAGAGTTTACATATTATTTTAAAACCTGGCACTGCTTTGAACAGGCACTCATTCCAGACACCTTTACTGTTACAGTAACCTATTTTGCTCAAAGTGTGCTTTTGAACCGCGTTTCTGGTAAGCTTATTATATCTTCAGGAATCTTATAGTAGAAACGTATACAATGTCCTACAAAGGATGTACTAACCTTTGCTAATCTATCCCGAAGGCAAGCAACAGGGTTTGCCACTCGCATAAATCTTTTTTGCTTCAAAAAAACCTATTTAGAGGCTAAAAATTTCACCCATGGAATTTATATTTGGCATGAAAAAGCGCTCGTGGCCTATGCGAACCGAGTGATTGGAATCAGGTGCGGGATGGGTGCGCGTCCCGTGATTACCGCTAGTGGCATTTTTCCGAGCGCTTCCGTGCTTCGCAAGGCACGTTAAGCCGTTGGTGCCGGCTGTCATACATATAATGGCAGTTGTTAAGCCATGTCAGAGGCCTTATGGGCGGCTTGATAACTTCTGACATTAAGGCCCGCTACTGTCTTACAATCCTCCACCAACCCGGACTTGGCCCCCGTGGTGGAGTATGGGCCATCCTTCCTGCGATGCAGGAAGAGACCCGTGCCCCAGCAGTGGGGACATACAAGGGTTGATAACGATGCCGGGATTCGAACCCGAGACCTCTGGCTATCCGTGCCAGCGCTCTTTCCAGCTGAGCTAATGAGTGACTCACCGGCATCAGTGAAATTTGGAATCTGTTTACAATATATGTGAAGCAATGTATGTGCTTGTATGTAAAAAAAAAAAATGTTAAATGTTAATCAAGAAGACCTGCGGCTCAAATAAAGGTATCTACATAAATATTCTCTGTATTACGTACAGGCAGCGACTCTTTTGCTTCATCATCATGAGTTGCTGCATCAGTTCGCTTTACTAACATGAGTCGCTGCATGAGTTCGCTTCATCAAAATGAGTAGCTGCATGAGTTCGCTTCATCAAAATGAGTAGCTGCATGAGTTCGCTTCATCAAAATGAGTAGCTGCATGAGTTCGCTTCATCAAAATGAGTAGCTGCATGAGTTCGCTTCATCAAAATGAGTAGCTGCATGAGTTCGTTTCATCAAAATGAGTAGCTGCATGAGTTCGCTTCATCAAAATGAGTAGCTGCATGAGTTCGCTTCATCAAAATGAGTAGCTGCATGAGTTCGCTTCATCAAAATGAGTAGCTGCATGAGTTCGCTTCATCAAAATGAGTAGCTGCATGAGTTCGTTTCATCAAAATGAGTAGCTGCATGAGTTCGCTTCATCAAAATGAGTAGCTGCATGAGTTCGCTTCATCAAAATGAGTCGCTGCATGAGTTCGCTTCATCAAAATGAGTTGCTGCATGAGTTCGCTTCAGCAACATGAGCCGCTGCATGTGATGCACCCCAATTACAGTTTATCTAGAAATAGGTTATTTATGCTGAATGAACCTGTGGGCAGCTCCTCTATTTCCCCATTAATCGCTATTTTGGCGCAAAACAATAATGACAGTTAGCCGGTTGACGGTTTAACTGTCACTGGTTTGATGGTTAGATTACGTTATAGGGGGGCGGGGTAGCCTAGCCAATAAATACGGAGTGTTTTTGCGGTGACGGTCACTTGTGCGCCTGAGGATGCCTTGTGTTAGAGGCGAAACGCATCGCGTATTTTCTCAGACAAGTATTGGTGTCGGTGTGTTCGTGTCTTGCTTCTGCTTGAAAAAGTGGGAGGGATGGCGGTGCATTAACTAACCGCATGGTGCTTGTGGGATTTTTGGCGGAATTTGGCAAAGTAATTTTCACATATTAATGCTATTATGGATTTCCGTTCCTGATTCCATACAGTACCAATTACAATTGCTTTCAAGGAGTTTTTTTCGGATTCACATTTTCTTCAGAAAAGTCCAAATGCAACGATAGCAACGCGACTGCTCAGCAGACATTATTGACTTAGGACGAAAGGCGGGTGGTCGCGATTCGGTCACGTTGGCTCAAATAATATCAAACTGTTGCTATTAGGTACGATCCGAATCGATAACCGTCACATAATGCTCGGTCTCAGAACACAAATACCGCACTCAAGTGTGGTGTTTGAATGCTGTCGTCAGGTGTTTTTTATGTCTTGTTCTGTTTGGAATTGGAATGGAATTGGGTATGAATCTGAATGGAATTGGAATGGACATGGAATATAATTAGAATGGAATTAATATGGAATGAAATTGGAATGGAATAGGAATGCAATGGGAATGAAAGGAAGAAAGAAAGAAAATGTATTTATTTGACGACACAATACTCAAAACAAGACAAAAAATACTGATGACAAAACCGCACGGAAAAATGTCACTAGCGTTAGTCATAGACGCTCACCCATCCATGCACTGAACGCGCCCTATGTTTTTTAACCGGGCTACAAGTGCTACTACGAATATGCGTCAGACAAACTCTACTGTGTGCGTATAATATAATTGACATCGTTTAAGTTTGTGTCACATGCATTCTTCACAGCTGCCTTTTCTAGTAACAAATGCACACAACGTTAGACGTTTGTTTTGAAAATATTTTGTTTACAGGACAACGTGAAAATATGAAGTAGTGAAAATTTAACAACACACTTTCTGACAGTCTGTCCAATGTCACTTTTCAAATAGAGAGCAAAATTGCGTGACACTGTTTTGATTAAAAATATATATATATATATTTCATAAAATGCTATTTTCAAAACTCGAGATCAGCAGAATCCTAGGAAAACCCGTAAAAAAATAATTAATTATTATTAGAAATAGTTAAAATTGGCTCAAAAATTTCTGAAAAACGCCTATCGACTACACGTTACACTTCTTGCGTTTGGCCTTTATAATACCCACGGAACCCTAAAAATTAGTTATTATTATTATTTAAATTCGTTATTGCACAAAACACATCATCACAAAGCCGTACTTAACGCTAAGTAGCAAATTCTTTCATTATCCAGTCAACCTTTGGTTTCTGGATAATAGCCGGTTGGGTAGAGCGAAATACTAACTGTGGGGAAGGGGTAATACTCATATAGGTATACGCGAAATAGGTACTTAAATATACAGGGCGTCCCAAAGTTAGTGAACATGAAGGGAAAGTACCTTAAATATCGTATAAAATACTATGTAAGTTAACAAGAGTTATTAGATTTTGGTCATTCTTTCTATTGGCATCATAAAATTAGGGGTGTTTTTTCTTACATTTAATTCGGTTCGATTCCCAGACGAAGCAAGAATTTTTTAGAAAATCTTCGAATGCAAAATTACTAACTTTTAAAAATAACATATAGTCTTCTTTCAGCAAAATACCCTATCTACGCTATTTAAGCTACTTTCCCTTCATGTCCCATACCTTTGGGACGCCCCGTATAATATACCCAACAATCTTTGACCTGTAACGCAAGTCATTTAGTTGTACTTAGTATGGGGCTAACGAGGTCTATGTAATAAGTCCATGAATATTTATTACTTACTAGCTTTTGCCCGCGACTCCGTCCGCGTGGACTTTAGTAGCAACAAAATTTTGCAACCCCGTTCACTCCCTTAAGGTTTAAATAAAAAAAACGGCTAAACACGTGTTCGACCAATTGTATTAAAAAGTATTTATTTTTGGCCTCTAAATAGGTTTTTAAAATATTCATTTTATTAAATGTTATTTAAAATATTTATTTTAAATACCTATTGACCTATGACAACATTCTTTATACCTCCCATACAAATTCTGGCAACCATTTTTGTCCCCTTAAGGGTTGAATTTAAAAAATTCGGTCTTATTCCTTGCCTACATTATATATAGACCATCTGTGCAAAATTTCAGCTTCCTTGGTGAAACGGCTTGGGCTGGGCGTTGATGAGTGAGTCAGTCAGTCAGAACTTTGAATTTTATTTATATAGAAATGAATTTCAAAATCTAGATCATTTTGGAGAAAAAATAGACAAAAAAACTCCAAACTTAGTCTATTTAAAGTCCTTAATTAACGTAGTTTACATAATTATTATAAAATATAAAAGTCATACATTGTACTGGCCTTAATTCCAGACCTCATTGTCATCTAGACAATCCTTTATGATATTATTAATTAATCGTTTGTTAGTTTGTCGTAGTGATTATTATTAATCACTACAACAAACTAACAAACAAACTTCACCTCGCTATTTGGTCAAACTAAAACCCAGACGGGAATTGATTTTCCAATTCTCCTCCCATTCGTTGCTAAACAAAATTACTTTTCCCTTTCAGGTAAGCACAAATAGAATTAAAGCAAAGCACTCCAATGATTGGGTAAGTTCTCTGAATTGCTGCTTAAAAGTTGACATTTAATAAATACATTTCTAAAACCTCTCTCTTTAGAAAAAAGGGAGAGTTTTTGGAAATATATTTATTTTATTTGTCAAAGTATGTAAATAAAATTAAGTTCAGCAAGAGCTTTAGTCTGAGCGTTTGCTGGAATAGAATTATACAATTAAGTTTTCCCAGGTTTTACCTGAAAGCTCTATAAAAACGGCAATGTTTAGATATGTAAGGAAAACATCGTGAGGAAACCTAGGTGAACCTGTGTTCGTAAACGAGTGCTGTTCGTGTGTCTGGCCGCAGCACTTATGTTTTCAGGACTTTTGTAAAGCAATTAACTTTCAGCAATTTTAACTGAAATAGCGATCACACCGCGCGACGTCACGCTTGAGTAACATTGGTAAGCTTCACCCGTGCTTTGTTTGACGTTTGATGTTTGTTTACCTGGGCGTGACGTCAGCTTCGACGCCATGACACTGCGAGCCGTTTACCCACAGATTCAAAATAATTTCATCAAAAAGGCTTTATCCTTCGTTAAACTTTAGTTTATTACTGAAATATAACTTTTTTTTACGACGGACATCGAAATCGAGGCCGGCCTAGAAGACGGTGGAGAGATGATCTCAACAGCAATCTGCCGGAGTGGTCTGAGGTGGCCCAGGACAGAAAACTCTGGATTGAATTGGGGGAGGGCTTTGCCCAGCAGTGGGACAGAAACATAGAGGCTACGTAAAAAAAAACTTTTTTAGGCAAATACTAATTGTGTCACCACATTTAGGAAGAAAATTTAAAAAACTTTTGTCATACCTATTCTCAATCACTCTACGTTTGATTATGCTGATCGGTCATTTTGGCATACTTCAGAAATGAATCCAGGTGGCAGGATCGTGAGTCATGAGAACTACTATCCTGGTTATTCGACGCAACGGCAAGTGATTGCTACTGAACAACCTGGACCGAGTTATAGGACAAATACGAATTATCAAAACGAGACTATTACAAATAGTCCTAATTCTCCATATAACTCTATGAACACAATATATACTCGTACAAGTTCTCCAAGTGACACACATGATTCCCTTGACTCCGAACCACTTATGGATCTGTATAGCCCTCAAGTGTTTATGGCTTGCTTGTCTAAATTTTTCAATAAAACCTACGTTCATAGTTCAATACAGTTTTTGTAGTTTGTTTTAACTTACGTTAATGTTACAAACAACCTTTCTTTAGGACTGACTGATTTTCTTAATATTGTGTCTTGTTTCAATAAATCATTTTCACACAAAGTCAGTAACTCATCAAAGGACATAGCTAAAGAACTTATCCGGATATCTTCTTAGATCGTCATATATGTTCACGAATTGCCCTTTCTGAGAGCGATCGACTAAATAAGGATGAACCCACCACCGTTTCTTTTTTCTAATGAACTCTCTTTTCCTACGTAAATACAGCAGTAGTGCTATTTCTTCGATGTCCATTTTGAAACTGTGGTGTCTGTATTGGTGTTTTCGTTTGGTAGCTTACGGACACCATGGTGGCGCGACTGGTTGCGCAGCCATGGTGTCCCGGTGAAATATAGCCCTACGAGGTTCTTGGGCAACTCATTTGCGGTAAGGGCCGCCCGGCTGTGGTCCAAGGGCCGGCTGCCGGACTCAATAAGGCGTAATCTCCTTCCCCAGCTGTCTTTAAAAGCAGAGTTCGTGATCTTTGTTTATTAGTATCTTCATTAAAATTTGGTCCTCTTGTGTAAAGGTGTTATTACTTTACTTGTCTTGTGTGGAACTTTATTATAAGATATATCTTGTATGTATCTTTATAATAAATCATAAGTTTATATAAGTAACGGTATGTAAGTGTATTATTATTAAGTATAAGTATGTATCAATGTTCAAATTTGCACTAGCTACCCGTCTTTCTAATTCCCTTCAGCAACTTTCCATCGTAAGGTTGTCTGGAAGAAATTGCTTTTAGCAATAAGGCCGCCAATTAATTGTACTATGTATATTTGCAATTGTTTTGTATTTGTTGTTTTTCCAGTGTACAATAAAAAATATTCTTACCTTATCTCAATTCAGAAACCGGACCTTAGTGAACTATAATGCCCTAAAACTCGAGGCCATAAAATATATTACAATATTATACTTCGATTCCAGCTAACGCCCAAACTCCCGTCTCTAGTTACGCAAAATGGCTGCTAGCGACCCTTCGACCTATAAATAAGGCGAATGACACCGGAGCAACTCAGCTACTGTATAATTAAGCTGCGAGTATAATTTTAATAATTTTTTTTTATTATTGAGTTGTTACCGGCTAAACTTACTAGGCTGTGAGTCGGAAAAGTCCAACCTGGGGGGGAGAGTCTCTAAAATGCATAGTTGTTCAATAGAGTTATATTAGTCCGGTAATGGTTGGTTCAGCATGCGCTGACAACTGTTGCAAGCTCAGAACTTGTGTTCTGAGGTTGCGGGGGACGATTACTGACAGTAAGATAAGATAAGAATATTATTTATTGTACACCAGAGCACATATTATAAAACATGTAAAGATACAAAGTACAATTGGCGGCCTTATTGCTAAAAGCAATTTCTTCCAGACAACCTTACGACGGAAAGTTGCTGGAGGAAATAAGAGACGGGTAGTCGGTGCAAATATAAATATATTAATACACTACTTATATAAATAACAATACACCTACATAAACAGTTACACACATAGTTATGATAAACTTACATAAATAAGTTATAGTAACAATCTACGCGATGAGGAAATAAATACAATATTGTGTACCTATATGGAGACATACGGAAAAGACAAAATAAAAAGGACAATCCACGAATGCCAAACTTGCAGGGACAGATAAAATTCCTGAGTAAAGCCCGACACTGTCAACCAGAGGTCGTGTATTCGATTCCCACTGGGGGCTGCCGTACATTTGTACAAGTACCCTTAGTTTGGGTGTATTTTCATGTTTGTGACATCCTTGCCTGGTTACCATAGTTAAGAGTATCCTAGTTTAGGACCAGGGAGGCGAGACTCTAAAATGCATAGTTCAGTAGATTCATATTAGTCTGATAATTGTCATTTCATTCACACTATCGGTAGTCTATTAACCAATCGCATAGCGATGGTATAACCCGTGCTATTTAACTCGGCGCCTCGCGCGATTCGATCTTCTTCGCGAGAGATGCCTATTTAATTTGCGCGGGTTCTACCCCTGGAATTACATTGTACTGCCATTTCTTTGTAGACTACTAAATTAAGGCAAATAACAACCATTGTCGTGCTTATCTAATTCAATTGAAAAACTATGTACGTAATACAGAGAGTATTGTAAAGAGGTACGAAATTTCACTGATGCCGGTGAGTCGCCGATTAGCTTAGTTGGAAGAGCGCTGGCACGGATAGCCAGAGGTCGCGGGTTCGAATCCCGGCATGGGTGGAATTTTCAGCCGCTAAATAGGTTTTTAAAACTATGTAAGTATTAGGCTCTAGGACCAGGTCATGTGATTGTTCTTATTCTTCAGGCTATCACACAGACCCTCCCCTAATGAGCGCCATAGCGCAAGGTTGTCCCATCATTGGGGGTAATGCCCATAATCCCCACGCTGGGCATGTGGGTTGGGGATCGCAGTTCGGTGGAATTGTACTGCAGTTGTACTGCAGGGGGCACTGCTGCTCTCCCCCCGGTATGTGTCCCTTAGTCGCCTTTTACGACACCCGCGGGAAGAATTGGGTTGGTGCTATTCTAGGCCGACACCACACAGCAAGTGATTGTTGTGTGGAAGTTATTACAAGTTTTAAACTTTCGCGACTTGTAAACATAGAATATTTTCGGGGCTTAATCGTGTAGTAATTTATTGATATTTTACCTCGACGTTTCGACGACGTTACAGTCGTCGTGTTCTACAACGTCGTGTTCTACAGTCAACGTTTACTCCAACGGTTGTCGGTTCCACGCGAGCTATGGCCAGCCCACTGCCACTTCAGCTTGCTGAATTTCTGAGCTATGTCGATAACTTTGGTTCTCTGTCGGATGCATTCGTTACGAATCTTATCCTTCAAAGAAACTCCGAGCATAGCTCTCGTCACGTTACGTCATGTCGATTGATCAGAAATGTGTTTTTATGTTTGTCCAGCCGAGCTCTTGCCGAGACCAACACAGACAATAACGAACGGTCTACGTTTTATCTTTTATGAATGACGTCACCGCGTTCTTACGTCTCCGTTCGGCCTGGGCGATGTATTATTTTGATTTATATCCCGGCCATCGATTCGTGCGAGTTTGTCATTGCCTTCTCCGCCATGTTTCGGAAATACGTCGCGGAATTTACATACATACATACTTATATACATACATACATACATACATACATACATAAATACATACATACATACATACATACATACATACATACATACATACATACATACATACATACATACATACATACATACATACATACATACATACATACATACATACATACATACATACATACATACATACATACATACATACATACATACATACATACATACATACATACATACATACATACAATACATACATACATACATACATACATACATACATACATACATACATACATACATACATACATACATACATACATACATACATACATACATACATACATACATACAAACATACATACATACATACATACATACATACATACATACATACATACCTACCTACATACATACATACATAATAATAATAATATTGGCCTTTTTGCATCTACTTAATGAGATGATTTATACAGAGTTCAGTGGTATCTTCACTCACACTAGATGAGTGAAGGGACCACTCCGACGCTGTAGTGCCTGGGTCATGGTTTTATAGATGGTGTAGGCTTGCCCAGCACCTATACCATCCTGACAGCTTAGTCGGCCTAGCCCACAGGAAAGACTAGTCAATACGTGCGGAGCCAACCAAGCCGCGGGTTTCCTTACGATGTTTTCCTTCACCGTTCGCGTGTGGTATTGCGACTGCAAATTCGCAAATGTACGTAACTTTGAAATTAATCAAAGTCACTGGTACATGCCCGCACTCGGGATCGAACCTGGGGCTCTCGCTTGCCAGTCTATGGTTCCACCCACTGAGCTACCACCGCTGTCATACATACATACATACATACATACATACAGAATATACATACATAGGTTCTTGGTGGTATTTTTCCGAGCGCTTCCTTACTTCGCAATAGACGTTAAGCCGTTAGTGCCGGCTGTCATGTAATGGCAGTCGTTAAGCCATGTCAGAGGCCTTATGGGCGGCTGGATAACTTCTGACAGTAACTGCCGCCACTGTCTTACAAACCTCCACCAACCCGAACTTGGCCCCCGCGGTGGAGTATGGCCTAACCTTCCTGCAATGCAGGAAGAGACCCGTGCCCCAGCAGTAAGGACACACAGGGTTGTAATCGCGATACGAATAAAATAAAGACGCAGGCCTTCTTTCAGAGAGAGAGTACGGGTTTTATTATCACGCGTGCCCACCCCAAAAAAAACACTAAAGAGTTAGCTATCCTCTACGTATGTGCGCTAGTGGTTTCTCTATTATAATTACATTCTTTTCATTTGTTGCACTAACCTGTGCTCAGGACAATCGCTGCGTGTAAGTAATACAGAGATTATTGTAAAGAGGTTCGGAATTTCACTGATGCCGGTACTTGCCCATTAGCTCAGTTGGGAGAGCGTTGCCACGGTTAGTCAGAGGTCGCGGGTTCGAGACCCGGCATGGGTGGAATTTTTAGCCTCTAAATAGATTGTATACTTTTAGTCCGGATCTACTTACGGGTGTTGTTATATCGGAAGAGTCCGACCAGATTTCGCTCCGATTCGCAGAGCTTAATCATGGAAATCAGAGACGGAGCATGCGTCGTCGTTTACTCTAAATAGGTTTTTAAAATTGTCTCTATTATATTTTACCTCCATGTATAGCATATATATAGCTACTGGCTGGTGTCCGCGACTTTGCGCAGGATTAGTAGGTATTTCGAGTAGCTTATTAGCGTGGCGTAGAAAAGGTTTTGGCAGCGAACGCCAGTAATAGCTCGCGGATGGTAGATTTTTTCTTCCTTACTTGACACTTATCGTCATATTTTGGACAATTCATACATTATATGTGTAAATTGTAGCCTATGTGTTATTCTGATAGTCTGTACTATTGTAAGGTTTCATTAAAGCCGATTTAGTGCTTTTTGCGTGAAAAAGTAATAAACATCCATCCATTGGTAGAGCGCTGGCACGGATAGCCAGAGGTTGCGAGTTCGAATCCCGGCATGGATGAAATTTTAAGCCTCTAAATAGGTTTTTAAATCCATCCATACTTAAAAACTTTCGCACTTATAATATTAGTAGTATGTAGGAGCATCAGAAATACATTTTCATCTTTTTATTCTTTTTGTTGTTTTTTTTAATATAAATATTTCTGTCTGGAATGAATGTTGCGTTGGTTTGGACATGTGGAGATGATGAAGGAAGCAAGATTGACGAAACAAATATATATTGCGAATGTGAGTGGAAGGGCTGGTAAGGGGCGTCCCAGACGGACTTACATCGACCAAATAGGGGATGTATTAGCAAAGGGAAAGATAAAAAGTACCCGGAACCGGGGTCCGTGCATGCAACGACTTATGAACGTTGATGAAGCGAGGGTGATCTGTCAGGATCGTGGCAAGTGGCCAGGGATGGTCTTTGCCTACCCCTCTGGGATACAGGCGTGAGGTTATGTATGTGTGTATGTATTTCTGTCAGGAGATTATTTTTATTTTTTATGACTATTTTTTTAATGGCAACAAAGCAAAATGTTCTGTTAAAAAGTAGATACACACTCAACAAGAAATCTCTTTCAGAGATAAGCTCGGCGTTGTACATGTTATTTCTAATGAAATGTTCTGTTAAATGTTTCGTGTGCAATAAACTATAATAATAATACTAAATAATCTTAAGAGATTTTTGAACTAAAACTTTCGTAAGCACAACACATTGTAGACTTTTAGTCCGGATTTACTTACGGGTGTTGTTATATCGGAAAAGTCCGCCCAGGTTTCGCTCCGATTCGCAGAGCTTAATCATGGTGAGCAGAGACGCAGCCAGTGTCGGCACCCGCCCCACCTATCTCGGCGCGGGCGCGCCGCGCGCTTGCCCGTAGTGTGAGACGAGCAACCGACGACGCGAGCTCCGTCTCTGCTCACCATGATTAAGCTCTGCGAATCGGAGCGAAACCTGGTCGGACTTTTCCGATATAACAACACCCGTAAGTAAATCCGGACTAAAAGTCTACAATCTTACGAGATCGCTACGAAACATTGTGTTCTTAGTTAATGGTGATACAGTATCATCGATTAGAATCGCATAAATAAAAAAGCGTACATGAGCGACACGAAAATTTACACAGCAGGGTTTCGTAGATTTTTCGTAAGCAATTTTAATTGTACATAAGTAAATTTAAAACTAATTAATACAAATAAATACCTATATTTTTATAGTAACAAATAAAATTCTTTCGATATCAAATCACTTCTCCACGGCGCAGGGGTCTCTTCCTGCATCGCAGGAAGGTTAGGCCATACTCCACCAAGGGAGCGGATCTTTCAAATAAAAATGAAGATATCTTTAGTTTATATTTATTTAGTTGTAGCATAATATACTTCAGTTTATATCCAATACAGAGATTAGTTTTACAATTGAACATTAAACAATTATGAAATAGCAATGATCGTCCCCGGATGCAGGGCCGATGTACAAGATTCAAATGGAGCATAATATTCAAAGACGAGAGGTTTTTTGGTTGCAAATTTTTTTCCGAATCAACAATATTCCGTTGCCTTGGTTACACTAGTACAATGATGAATATACAGATGGCGGTATATGATTTAAATACAATGATATGCAAAAGATGGCGCTGTCCTTAGACAAGCATCGTAAAAATGAACAGGATTGTAGATCGTGTACTCAGAAACAATAATGAAAAAAGACATCGTTTGTCGTTGTGTTTATATTATAGCTAGTCAGTAGATCATTTTATAGTTACTTGGAGGGTCTAGCTCCTATATTTTACCTGTAAATTTGATCAAATAATCATCATCAACCCATTATGTCCCCACCGAGGGGCACGGGTCTCTTCCCCGAGGAAGGCATAAGCTATATTCCACCATGGGGGCCAAGTCCGGATTGGTGGAGGTTTGCAAAACTAGTGACTGGTCTTACTGTTAGAAGGTTTCAAGCCGCTCTATGGCCTCTGACTTGGCTTAACGACTCAAATCTATTGACGGCAGCCGGCACCAACTGCTTAACGTGCCTTGCGATGCACGGAATCGCTCGGAAAAATGCCACTAGCGGTAGTGATAAACGGTTTACCCATCCATGAACTGAACGCGCCCTGTGAAACTCAACCTTCGTGATCGTTTAAGATCACTCAGGCAGCCGGGACTACGAGCGATAAAAAAATATTTTTTGTAAACATAATTAATTTAGTTTTTGTCAATAAAACGTATGCAAAACGTAATTAAAAGTATAAAAAAGCACTAAATTTAATAGTCCTAGGTCGGAAATTCAATTCAATTCAAATTCTTTCAACGTAAAGAATTTACATTGTCTTTGCTGAATGTACAATGTAAAATGTAAGTGAAAGCCGGTGCCGTAATCTAGCAAAGAAAAAGGCAGGGGAAAACTCCACTCTGACTATCTTTTCTCAAGTCTCAAACTTAATACATCAGTTGCCACCTATACGTATGATAAGATATCATAATAGCCATCAATAACTTTAAATGCCAAAGCATTAGTTAATTGTTTTTCAAAGGTAGGGAAAACATAAGTGCTGCGGCCAGACACACGAACAGCACTCGTTCACGAGCGTAACGCAGTAGTCAGCCATCATCAGTCTCAACCGTTTTTGAGGAAGATAGAGTAAATTTGAATAAAGAATAAGGGAACATCCATTTATATTCTCTAAAATTCCTTATTCCAACTTACAACCAGAGTGCTTAGTGCGAGTTTGACAGATCCAATCGAATAACTTTACTACCGCATTAATCGAGCATTGAGTAGTGAGTATGAGTAAGTTAACCGTTCGAACTGGCAAAACGCTGTCACAGTACAACTCGCACTCGCGTTTATTCGTGTTTTGGCTGGTAAACGTGTTCACTTCTCAACGTAAACCATTACAACTCGCACCCAGCAATTTTAATTTCCATACTTGTCGATAGGTGGCGCTTCCTCGATGCCATAGAAATATGAGTTTACGTTAACGGGATCGAGTAGTTAAAAACTCGCACTAAGCACTCTGGAATGTATTGTCGAGTGTTCACATATTAATTCCTGTTATAGTTTAATAATTGTAATAGTATTTAAAAAAATGTTTGTTCACAGCAAGACAAAATCTGAACGAAATGCAATGTATGTGATACGTCGAGTCTCAACTGGCTTCTACTTGTACCATTATATCAATACAGTTCTGGCCGCGAAATACCTGTAACATCCATAAAGATGGATGGCTTTCTTGCCGAACCCTAAAAATAGATGAAATATTGTCCTTTATATTTCGCCTTTTCGCTGGATGTTGGAGGAAAACGCTTACTAACGCAAGTTTATTACATTTCTGTCGAGTATCACTTTTCGGCTTGTTCCTATATTATTATGTTTGTTCAGGATGTTTTGTTAGTAAATAATAAGAGGAGTTTTTGCTAAACAAAACAACTGGTTCAAATAATAACTAACAACACTCAGACTTAGGCCATTTTTACCCGGCTACCTACCGGCAATGTGTACCTACTATGTATGCGGGTAATGTGTTTAGCTCGTATGTATGAATGTATGTATGTATGTATGTATGTATGTATGTATGTATGTATGTATGTATGTATGTATGTATGTATGTATGTATGTATGTATGTATGTATGTATGTATGTATGTATGTATGTATGTATGTATGTATGTATGTATGTATGTATGTATGTATGTATGTATGTATGTATGTATGTATGTATGTAAGTATGTATGCATGCATAAGGTACCTTATGCATGCATACATACATACTGAGCATTAACTTTATTAACGACCCAATTTCCACAGTGTCAGTCCCGTCTGCTTAGTTTAGTAGTCAATGCTCAGAAGTAGTATTTTGTTATTTTTATTTACAAAACTAACACTGTCACCGGTAACATCAATAATTCCATAAACATAGTTACATATTCAATATATAATTTATTAAGTAAAACGAACCTTTCTGAGCGCTTCCGTGCTTCACAAGGCACGTTAAGCCTTTGGTGCGAGCTGTCATGTAATGGCAGTCGTTAAGCCATGCCAAAACCTTACGGGTGGCTTGATAACTTCTAACTATAAGGCCTGCCACTGCCTTACTTGGACCCGGATTTACTTGGACTTGGACCCCGTGATGGAGTATGGCCTAACCTTCCTGCCATGCAGGAAGAGGCCCGTTCCCCAACGGTGGGGACGTACAAAGCGTTGATATCTAGGTAAAACGTAATAAGGCACCTTAATTGCTATGTATGAGTATCGCGAGTTGTGGAGTATGATATTGAATAATTTTATTGTTTAGCTAAGTGTGCCGCTATTGTTAGATACGCAGCTATTTAGTTTTTGAGATGATCTTATATAGTTAAGGATTTTTATTTAAAAATGTTACCTAATACAGTACTGATTTGTTACTGTTTCCATCATACATGTTAAAAAATATGTAAAGGATGGATGAATGTGAGTACACTTGTTAAGGTAAGATTTGTTGAATCTATAATGAATAGCAAACTATAAACTATAATACATAATATTATTATATCATATCACTATATTTAATTACTATATGTACTATATTCAGAAGTATGTTTATATATATGTATATATTAAAGGTATGTATATACTAGATCAATATATAAACTATATATACTAGTATATATATACTAGATAAATATACTATACCGAACTGCGATCCCCAACCCGCATGCCCAGCGTGGGGATTATGGGCATTACCCCCTATGATAGCACAACGCGGCGCTCTTTAGGGGAGGGCTTTGTCCAGCAGTGGACTAGCATAGCCTGATGACGATATACTAGATATTTATGTTCCTTTATCTTATTAGGTATGTAAGTAGACACTGGTTTATGTTGTATGTATATTAGTAAGTAGATGTTATTGCTTAACACAATTGAGATAACTGTGTAATTATTGTTTGTACTTTACTTGCCTTTTCCCGCTGTCTGTATAAAAATATAAACATGATGGCTGGCTGGAAGAAATTTCTATAGAAATAAGTCCGCCTTTGCTCATAATATAAGTTAACCCTGTTACTTAAGTGCTTTACTTTGTATATTTTGTGCAATAAAGTGTGACAAACAAATACACAAAAATGTGTAACCCAAGTCTATGCTAACAATAAATATTCTTCTTTTTATTCTAAGAAATACAAGTCCATAATATTCTAATTCTAAGAAATACAAGTCCATAATAATTTCACTGATGCCGGTGAGTCGCCCATTAGCTCAGTCGGGAGAGCGCTGGAACGGTTAGCTAGAGGTCGCGAGTTCGAGTCCCGGCATGGGTGGAATTTTCAGCCTCTAAATAGGTTTTTAAAAATGTCCTTAGCATGGGTTAGTGCATTAAAAGGAATATAATTAATAGTTGTGGCAAAAAAGAAATGACGTAAGTTAATCCGGATTTAAGTCAATAATGTGTAGTGCTAACGAAAGTTTTAGTTCAAAAAAGTGCTCTCTTTGATATTCGATAACAACCGTTGTATGTCCCCACTGTTGGGGCTAGGATGTCTTCCTGCGTCACAGGAAGGTTAGGCCATACTCCACCACGGGGGCCAAGTCCGGGTTGGTGGAGGATTGTAAGGCAGTGGCGGGCCTTACTGTCAGAAGTTCTCGGGCCTCCGACAAGGCTTAACGACTGCCATTACATGACAGCCGTCATCAACTGTTTAACGTGCCTTACTACAACTTTGCAAAGAACAGCAATTAGTAGATCAATTATATGACTGACAACTCTGTTAATTAGCTGCTTACCCGTTGAGCCTAGGATAAATATTTAATCAGAAGTCCAAGTAGGATGGAACTGCTTATGAAAAGTTTTATGTCAGACGTGACAGATAGTTTTTCCATGTCAGTTCATTTGATACGCTTGAAATAAAATATTCTATTCTATACGCATTTTACCGTGAAAATCTGTTCTCGTTCATCTTACCCCTTCTTACTTCCTGGCTAGCGAATTCTGTAACTCTTCATCCATTACACACATCCGCCTGCCTCACTGGTGACCCGATCCAACACTTCAATAAAGATGACGAGCAGAGACGACAATGACGACGCCGATCTTCAGCCCGGAGTTTTCCGTGACGCGAGGAATATTCCAGAAGCGCGAGTTTGCATTCCCGCCGCACCCGCGCTTACCGAATTATATAGAGTCTGAGTAAAAGTCCCACCATTATGAAATTAAATGAAAAGGTTTTATTCAAAGTAGCACAGAAACTGCGGCTTAATGAACGTTACAATTCAAACTAGGTCCATTTCAAAATCTAGATCATTTAGGAGAAAAAATGGACAAAAAAAACTCCAAACTTAGTCTTTCTATGCGGAGAAACCATCGGTGTGGTTCAAACAGTTAGAAGGTCAATTCAAATTGGCTGCCATAAAAGCAGACGAAACCATGTTCTACTATGCCACTTCACAACTACAATTATTTACTTATTCGTTGCAAGTCGGTGCAAGTAGCATTAAGGCGGCTAGCAGTCCAAAAAGAGGCAAGGTTTACTAACTTGCTAAAATATTATGAAAGTGCAAATTCTACTTTCAGTTTGCGCGCGATCCTTCTTTGTTTTCGCGGAACATTTTAAATTTCGAACGAATTTTCGACGGAAACAAACGGCATCAACTGAAAATGAAATTGTGCTTTTTCCACGTACATAACGATTTAATTTATTATGCAATCTATCTAGTTGCTTGTTTATTTCGTTTGTGACTCGTGATCTGTGCGAGACAATTCTATTAATAAGGCCTTCCAATTTTGGTCTGTAATATAATTGCGGATTCCAGTTTCGAACAGAGTATTTGGTTCGATCGATTTATTTATAAGCAAATAAATAGATAAAAAAAATTAATCGATATCAACCCTAGTATATCCCCAAGAAGCGCTCGTGGCCTAGCGGAACCGAGTGATCGGAATCAATCACTTGGGTTAAGCAACAACTGGCGCGGTCAGGTACTGGATGGGTGACCATCTCGTGACTACCGGTAGTGGCATTTTTTCCGAGCGCTTCCGTGCTTCGCAAGGCACGTTAAGCCGTTGGACCGGCTGTCATGTAATGGCAGTCGTTAAGCCATGTTAGAGACCTTATGGGCGGCTTGATAACTTTTGACAGTAAGGCCTGCCACTGTCTTACAATCCTCCACCAACCCGGACTTGGCCCCCGTGGTGGAGTATGGCCTAACCTTCCTGCCATATAGGAAGAGACCCGTGCCCCAACAGTGGGGACATATAAAGGGTTGATATCAATATGTCCCCAATGCTGGGGCACGGGACTCTTCCCGCTTCCTGCGATGCAGGTAGAACCGTGTCCCAACAGGGGACATACAGAGGGTTGATAATCAGGATAAGACACAAAAATATATATATTTGCACAGTACATAAGATAAACAAGTACATAGGCCAGTTATCTTGTAAAAAGGGTCGTAAATTGGAATAAAAAATATAAAGGAATGTACATTTTACTCTCCAAATTTCTTTATTGAAATTTAGAACCAGCAAACCGTTGCCAAACTTGCAAGAAATATATTTTCCTTATGAAACGAAATATACGTTTACAAAGATAAATGTAAATTAGAGGTAAGAGTCGGTGGAAAGGCTATTAAGGGACGTCCCAGGTGGACACACTTCATCCAAATAAGGCATATACGAGTATTACCAAAGGGCAAGATAAAACGTACCCGAAACCGGGGTGCGTGCATGCAACGACTAGTGAACGTTGATGAAGCAAAGGTGATCTCGGAATCGTGGCAAGTGGCAGTCTCTGGTCTCTGCCTACCCCTCTGGGATACAGGCGTGAGTTTATGTAATGGTACGTAAGTCAGGATATTAGGGTGAATGGTTTGCCTTCAAATCAAATCAATTTTATTTCAACGTAAAGAATTTGAATTCTGTACGCTGAATGTCAATGTAATGTATGCCGCTGCCTTCGGGCCGATATAGTGTAAAAAAAAATACTCCACTCTGACCATCTTTCCTCAAGTCATCTTAAGTCAAATACATACATCAGTTGCCACCTATACATACGTATGATAAGATTCCATTGTTGGTGACAACAATGGAATCTTATCATATTATAATAACTTATGTAGAAATTGTCTACCAGAGTTGAATCCGTGGAGGATAATGTGGATGGTCTCAGACGTCGCTGGACTCACAGCGGAAAGAAAAGGCACTCGGTTATTGACACCGTATATTACCTCAAATAATATGAATATCAATAACTTATTATAAGTAATTAATATTACAAGATTGAGACGGATGAAAAATATAACCAAGCAACCGGCCAGCCTAGCGCAAGTAGGAACTTTGAATTATTTGTTCGCATTTAGCCCCGTTTTAATGGCGGATATATATTTGTCTCACTCTTTAATACTACTTACTCTTTCTTTGTTGTCAATGTCAAACTGAAAACATAACAAATATGGCGGAACGCGGCACATATTAGAACGTTTTATAGTTAAAAATTTTGTTTTTTAAGTTTGTTCAATATCTAGCTGTGTGTATCTTGTTGTACAGTGTTTAGTGATTTTCTTTTAATAATGGCACTGATCGGATGGTGTCGAGCTTGTGCCATTTGTAAAATAAGATGCAGCCGGTCAAAGGGTACCAAAAGAAAGTTTATGGGTAAATTTCCTAGGGATGAAAACACCGGTAAGTATTTCTGGCTACAGTTTTTGTCATCTTGCACAAGAGCAAGATCATAAATTATGTTAAATAACGTAATTAATGTACTATGAGAAAAATACTATAATGTTTCAATGTCATAGTGATGTGCCATCCACATATTCAATATCGATAAAAAAATATCTGATAAGTACCTTGGTCAGAATTACTACTCAGTGTACGACGGGTGAATTGCTGTAAGCCGTAACAATGTTTCAACGATGCACTATTAGTGGCTGCATTGAATGTTGTTTTTTTTTAGATGCAGACAATGGGTGAAAATTGTGGAAGGTCTTATATCGTATATCCCCATCGAAAAACTCCATCAACATAAATATGTTTGTAGAGATCATTTCCGGCCGAAAGATTTTTACAACGATTTTAAAAGGAAGCCGATTAAAGAAATGGTGAGTTGTGTTATAAACTTATAATGTAACACTTACTACATTTCATGAATAATTATGTAATAAAACACAAAATACGCCTTGCTTTACGTCGAACATTTGAATGTATTTTGCTCCTCATTTAGAACGCAATATTATTATTACGTCTTAATACATAAATGACATACTTTGATAAAAAATTTTTTACAGGGCTGTATCTTCTCTACTTATAAATGCGCCTCCTCTTCCTGATTACTTACTAGCTGAGTTTGCTTACCACGTAGCCACGTCGCATCACTTGAAACTGGTTAGTGATTGGAATTACTAAAATATTTTTTTTACTAATTTTTAACTTAAAATATTTTTTTATAAAAATGTATTTGATAGTTACATAGTCAATTATGCAGTTATGTGGTAAACAGGAACAAACTATTTTTTTTTCGGACTATTCTTGCAATTGTTTATTTTCAGATTCAGCTATACAAAAACCTATTAGTTGTCGAGCTTCACAAAACAACTCTGGTACGTAGACTTTTCATGTATCGCTGAAGTTTTTTGTAACTAGAGTTTGTTTACTTTGATAAATTACAAAGTGTTATCATTTTCAGCACCTTGTACAGCAGCCAAAATATCAGCTGTTGCTATTGGTCCAGTAGGGTTTGACCACAATTATTGTGGCCTGGAATCTCAGCATATTTATCAGAACTATCCCGGTAAGTAGCATAGTTTACCAACAAATTAATAATCAATAACGACTCAACTTAACTTTTTTTGACGATTTCAGCACCTGAATCCAAACCACCGATTGATGAAGGTCGCTCAGATTGGACACCTCTAAGGAAAAACCAAATAGCTGCTGAAATAAATTCAATAGACCTTGACCACAATTATCGTGATTTGATAATCAATAATAAAATACTAATTTCATTTGTCGTTTTATTGAAAACATTGATTTTTATTAATTTTATTAGGCTAACTGCGGAGCCCCTGGATGAAAATTTATCGATATCGATAAATGTAAGTGGACGTCCCTAATGCACAGACAAGTTGTTATGTTGGTAGCACTTTTGACATTGCATTTTTGCTCTATTGGTTGGTATTGCTAACGGGGCTAAACTCATTACAAAAGCATATAGGGAGGTCCCGTCTCTTAAAACGTGTTTATATGCTCTGTGCAACCGGCATAACGTGATCAGAGAGAGAGAGAGATAGCAGTGACAGATGACAATTACACATAGAGTTGCGTTCACAGAATAACTTAGTTTAAGGTTGCTGACACAAAATATTATAAATTAACAACTTTAAGCGACAAAACATTAATTTTCTTACAAAAGTGAGGAGAATATATAAGTGCAGATCCGTGCATTATAGTACCATGATAAATACATGGTCGGGCCACGGGGGGTATTTTTCATACCATTGACGCCTAGGTGATTCAATGTTGTGTCAATGTAATGCGCGTAGCTTTGTAGAAGCAACGAAATTAAATCGCCAAGTTCATGCAGTTGTCATTGTACCACTATACAGTAGCAGAATCTAGGCCCTGGGTGTGACTTTCTATTTGTATAATGGGAGGCTATTACCAGTTTAGTGACGCACCGTTAAGAGGCGTTTTGCCTTAGCGACTAGGATATTTTGAAACTGAACTGAACTACTACTAGTTCAGTGGAGACAGAGGAGACAGTGAAGAATAAAAACAAATAAAATAAAATTTAATGAGAGAGAGTGTCCGCGTGCGTGCTTGTGTGTGTGTGTGTATGTGTGTGCGTGTGTGTGTGTGTGAGGGTGTGTGTGTGTGTGTGTGAGGGTGTGTGTGTGTGTGTGTGTGTGCGTGTGTGTAAAACATTTTCAAACTATTGAAGAACGTGACTTGTATCCCAGCTCTATCTCCGTGCTACTTCTAGTGGTCCTTCCAATAGGTTTCTTCATTTTTTCACTTTTAGCATCAGTTTGTTTACGTTTAAAGATATTTTCTGGCTCGGGGCAATGTCGCTATCTTTCTAAATAGGACTATAATGTACTGAAGCGTGGAGCAAAGGATTGCCTTTATGGCTCCAGAAATTCGCCTGTAAGCAAAACTTATTTCTTCCCTCCATATCGTGCAAAAGCTGGACTAATCCACCACCCACGTTGCGTCTTAAGCTGAACACCTATAACAGCGTACATACGAACTAAATGCTCCGGATATTGGATATCAGAAGGTCCACTCAGTCCGATCCGTTTCTTTTGTGTTAAAAACGAGGCGTTGCATTTTCCAAACTTCTAATAAAAGAAATGGTTTATGACACCTTTGTTTTATTCTAATGTTTTTGCCTTCCACTTCCATTTATTTTTCTTCTTAACGCCCTTCTTTATTAGTTGCATGTCAATGTCCAATGTCAACACATGGAACTAGAGCTGAAGGCATTTGGCACATTCCAATAGAAAGACTTACTTTGCCGTAACGATGTACAAAACTCAAGTTTCTAAGTTATGCAAACAGAAACTTAGTGGAAAAAAAACTTTTAAGACACATCTTTTTAATCTCACCAACTATCGAATTTAGCAAAAATAAGGTCGCAACACCACAAAACATTTACTCTTTACTTTCTGAGCGTTTGTTGGACCTTCATGGACACTACTTCTACTAGCATGTTTCCGGTCATTTCTTACCATTAAAACTTTATTTGAGTTGACCTTCTCCACGACAATTTCTGCACATACTCACAGTGCTAGCGCGTCATTGTAATAAAAATCAACGGCTCTCCCTAAGGCCGGCGGGATCTTCAGGCAGCTATAAAAACCCGGAGACTAAATCGCGTGATGACCCTTTATTGTTTGATTACTTTCGGGCCTGGGAGAAATGAAAAAGTAACCGGCTAAGCACGATTTGGCTCATAGCGGACATGGGTTTTGCCAGTAAATAAAATCAGCCTCAAGATTTCGCCAGTAAACAGGAATAGTCTCAAAGTTTTCAAAATAAATATCATCGTCAACAGGTCTAATTGGGATGACTTATTAGGTAAAACGTTCCCGATTTACCTTTCCCGACGTTTCGGCAGCGTTACAGTTGCCGTGGTCACGGGTAGACTGGCTTGGCAAGTCGTCTTTGTCGTCAGGCTATACTAGTCCACTGATGGACATAGCCCTCCCCTAAAGAGCGCCACGTTGTGCTATCATAGGGGGTAATGCCCATAATCCCCGCGCTGGGCATGCGGGTTGGGGATCGCAGTTCGGTGGAATTGTACTGCAGGGGGCGCTGCTGCCCACCCTCCGGTTTGTGTCCCTCAGTCGCCTTTTACGACAACCGCGGGAAGAATTTGGTTGGTGCTATTCTCTAGGCCGACACCACACAGCAAGTTGAGTTGCAAGTACAGTCAGTTATTGTGGGTAGTCACTTTTAGTTTTTCGCGGATGGCCGACACACAACACTTACTACGCCCGCAGACAGGTCCGATGCTAAGGTGCATGTTTTTTATTTACTTAGAACCGTTTACTCACTTTTTAAAAAGAATTCAAACCGCCGAACTGAAATATTTGGCCTAGCTCTCAAAATTATCTATTTTAAAAAAGGAACGTTTTAAAAACAGAACTTCATATTTTTAGGACAAATGCGTTGAAAGCCGAAATGCATTGATATTCCAATTTGTAAACCACTACACTATCCTCAATCTAAACTGGACCCCATTCAACACCCTGATAATTTGCCAATACGTTCTGAGCATCACCCTGACCCGAAAAGGGCATTTCTTTCCGACAGGACCCAGGGGCGCGTCATCCGTAGGTTCTTAGCAGTCATAAAGAGCTCTTGACTCCCTAAGAGGCCATAGGGAGATATTTTAAGAAGGGTCATCTCGAAAAGGTTGTTACGATCCGTCTGCACACATTGGAACTGTTGGCTGGATAATGCTAGATTTCCTTATACAATCTGGCAATACGTGGTATTGAAAAAAAACAATATTAAGAAGACTATACGTACAAGAGAAGAAAAGCAACAACACATACGATACACAATGAAACACAGACATAGAGCATTTTCCAGTGTGAGTACTGTGGATGTGGCAAGTGCAAAAGGGCTCTGACTCAGCATAAGCTGGAGATATGATACTCCAGCGCTGGTCTTCCGTCAGTACCCTTGAGGCGGCATGCAGAGCTCGGAGAGATACCTACAGTCTATTTATTCTTACTTGTCCAATTTAGTAAACAAGATTTTAACCTTAAAATTGAGATTAGATGCCTAAACTAGACAATTTCTTGCAAATTCATGAACTATCATGAACTATGTTTATAAAATTGGCAGCGTGTTATCTAAAAGAGTGTTCCAGGTTACTTCATTTGTGGAAATATGGCAGTCACAGTTTAAGGGTAGAATATTGTTTACTAAATTGGACAAGTAAGAATAAATAGACTATACGATGATGATTTATACAGCGCGTCCAGTGACACCTTCATTCACACTAGATGGGTGAAAAGACTATTCGGGCGCTGCAGTGCCTGGGATATTGTTTTAGATGGAGTAGGCTTATACCATAAGCTGTCAGGATGGTATAGGTGCTACTCCTAGTTGGCTAAGCACAAAGGAAAGACAAATCTAGGTGCGGGGCCAACCAAGCGGGTTTCCTCACGAATTTGCAGTAGCAATCCACGCACTAATGGTGGAAGAAAACATCGAGAGGTATTTAAAAAAGACTGATATATAAATAACCAACAACACGACTGCGGAGCAGACAGACTTAGATATTATTATTATATATTAATAGCTGACCCAGCGAACTTCGTACCGCCTAACAGTCGATTCTTTATTTCTTTCTATTTTTCCATCCGTAAGAATTAACCTCGTTCTTTAAGGAATACTCTAAAACAGAATTAGTGAATTCGGTTTAGCTGCTCTCTAGATTTGCGCTTACCGACACATTCAGCGATTCATTTTTATATTATAGACTAGCTGACCCAGCGAACTTCGTACCGCCTAACAGATAGATTGATAGATAGATAGATAGAATATTCTTTATTGCATGTACACCAAGGATTACATAAGAGACTTATAAAATAACAGACAATTCTTTTTTTATTTATTTTTCTTTCCGTAAGAACCATCCTCGTACTTCAAGGAATTTCCGTATGTCTCCATATAGGTACACAATATTGTATTTATCTCTCATCGCGTAGATTGTTATTGTAACGTATTTATGTAAGTTTATCATAACTATGTGTGTAACTGTTTATGTAGGTGTATTGTTATTTATATAAGTAGTGTATTAATATATTCATATTTGCACCGACTACCCGTCTCTAATTTCCTTCAGCAACTTTCCGTCGTAAGGTTGTCTGGAAGAAATTGCTTTGCAATAAGGCCGCCAATTGTGCTTTGTATCTTTACATGTTTTATAATATGTGCTCTGGTGTACAATAAAGAATATTATTATCTTATCTTAATATTCTAAAACAAGAATTAGCGAAATCGGTTCACCGGCTCTCGAGATTTAAGCTTACCAACACATTTGGCGATTCATTTTTATATTATAGATATATTTTTATTTCAGATACATGGCATCCATATTGTGTTAGTATGTTTTTACATTATATAATAGTAAATTCAATTCATTATTACTATTGTTACTATTTTTATTTTTAATGCACTAACCCGTGCTGAGGAAAATTTTAAAAACCTATTTAGAGGCTAAAAATTCCACCCATGCCGGGATTCGAACCCGCGACCTCTGGCTATCCGTGCCAGCGCTCTATCCAACTGAGCTAATGGGCGACTCACCGGCATCAGTAAAATTTCGAACCTCTTTACACTATTCTCTGTATTACGTACAGGCAGCGACATCTGGCTGAAGTTGATTGCATCACTTACAGCCCCGACTACCTACTTTGCAGTTAGGTTTTAACATCGGAATGATATCGCTGTACACACATGATTATACTAGTTAAATTTTTAATGCACTAACCCGTGATAAGGACAATTTTAAAACGGATACGTATAGCCAGAGGTCGCGGGTTCGAATCCCGGCATGGGTGGAATTTTTAGCCTCTAAATAGGTTTTTAAAATTCAATTCAATTAAAATTCTATTTTAGTGTTAACATTGGATTTTGTGAGCGTTAGTAAAGGAGTACATTTTACAAAATAAATCATTCTCAGTGCTGCCCAATCCCATGGGAGACAAAGCAGCAGCGAGTTATATAGCAGCGAGTTATATCGATATACTGTTAAACTTTGTGATATCTAGGGATCCGTACCCAAAGGTTAAAAATTAAACCCTATTATTAAGAATCCAAAGCGCTCGTGGCCTAGGCGAACCGAGTGATTGGAAACAATCACTTGGTTAAGCAACAACAGGCGCGGTCAGGTATGGGATGGGTGAGCGTCCCGTGACTACCGCTAGTGGCATTTTTCCGAGCGTTTCCGTGCTTCGCAAGGCACGTTAAGAAGTTTGTGCCGGCTGTCATATAATGGCAGTCGTTAAGCCATGTCAGAGGCCTTATAGGCGGCTTAATAACTTCTGACAGTAAGGCCCGCCACTGTCTTACAATCCTCCACCAACCCGGACTTGGCCACTGTGGTGGAGTATGGCCTAACCTCCTGCGATGCAGGAAGAGACCCGTGCCCCAGCAGTGGGGACATACAAGGGTTGATAACGATTAAGAATCCACTGTCCGTCTGTCTGTCGGGCACAAGGCTGTATTTCAAAGGTCGCTAGATAGATGAAAAATTCTCAGATGAAGTACCTATTTCTGTTGCCGCTATAGCAACAAAATACTGTAAGCAAAATAAAACTAAATATTTGAATGAAGCGAGGCTCCTATACAAAAATCGTGATATTTTTGCCGTTTTTTGATTAATATTAATACCATTCTATTCTACCATATATTTTATCTGGATAATTTTAAAGAGATTACACATTTGTGTGCTGGGGACAAAAAAAACTCTCAGGCATTGGATGTTCACATGTTTGTGATGTCGCTGTTTCTGGTTCCCAGGACACAGGGTATCAGAAGCAATGTATATGCTCGTATGTAAATGTTATATGTTAATTTATGTTCGTCTTCAATATAATTAATTCCCATGGTATATTCTCAAGTGTTCCCTACTCATAATTAAACAAGACACCGCCCAATATTCCGAAGGTCCATCTCAAGGGAGGTTCTCAGCTAGAAGCGAAGTAATTTAGTGGTTTAATTTAGTGGTTTAATTGTGAATAGTCGGTCGCTTGCTTATCTTTGTTATATTTGTTACTCCAATTTAGTAGGAGCGCTTCACTCTGGGGTATAAGACGGAGTCCACACGTTCAGTCTGGCGTCAGTCAATACTATCAGTCTGGTTAGACTGACGGCAGATTGATTGTCTATTCATTGGTCTGATGGGCAAGTCTGACGGATGTTTGAATATTTTGATGCTTCAGTCTGGCATCAATCCGAGCTTGATCAAGGTCACGGACGGAACTGACGCCAGACTGACCGGGTAAACTCCGTCTAAGACACTTATTCAAGGAACACGCATATCGCGGGTTATAGTGGCCACAACGATAACCGACTTTCGAGAGGAGCTGGCAAAAGCTATGCGCGATCGTAAGTAGACTAATCATGGGCTGGGGCATTATTACGTAAGTATCCACTGAGTTGAGTGACGTTAATTTTTCCTTTTTTTAAGCTACTCCGACTGTCAAATGCATAAATTTTTTGACACTTAGGAGTCGCCTAAATGCTTCACTCGATATAGTGGAGTGCTACGTAATAGGAGGGCTGGTTGGTTTTTATTTTTTTTATATTTGCTGTAAGAAAGGTTCTTAGGAAAAGTTAAGGCGTTTTTATTTAGACGGCCTCTGTGGCGCAGCGGTAGCGCATCTACCTACCATGCAAGAGGTCCCGAGTTCGTCAAAAAGAAGGCTAGGTCTAGGATGTTTACATGTTTATGATGTCGTTGTTTTTGGTTCCCACGACACAGGGTATCCGAGTGTGGGGTCAAAAGCACATTTTTTTAAATCTCAAGATAACTAACGTTCGTATTCGCTTTCAATGTTAGTTAATACAAGTACCGTTTTTTAACGCTGCTCTGACTCTCCAAGGTTTGCTGGCTGAAATATCTAGTGTGCTCGCCTTTGTACATGTTAATTATTCTGTACCTAATATCCTGGTTAATGTGTCGTATGCAATAAAGTATTGCTTGTGTAATTTTATTTTACTTCTACCCGGTTGACGTCGAAATCGCTTTGCGTCCTATTCTATTCTACCTCCATGTAAAGCATGCTTAAAACGCATAAAAATAAAGCAAGTCAACAGTGATCTGCCAATATGTCCTATCTCTTATTGTCAACTTTACAGTACGGAAAAGAACACGTTTTCGATCCAAAAGACGAAAATCATAGGAGGAAAATTATGTCAATAGGACCAATTGTGGATGAGCACGGGAGAATTAAATCTAACATCCCGAATCTGATTAATAAAACTATCATTCTAACAACAAACAAACGAACGAACGAACAAACAAAAATAAAACAAACAAACAAACACACACACACAGACACAAACAAACAAACATTGAGTTGCTACACTATTTTTATTTTTAATGCACTAACCCGTGCTAAGGAACAAATTTAAAAACCTATTTAGAGGCTAAAAATTTCACCCATGCCGGGATTCGAACCCGCAACCTCTGGCTATCCGTACCAGCGCTCTACCAATTGAGCTCAATTGGTAGAGCGCTGGTACGGATAGCCAGAGGTTGCGGGTTCGAATCCCGGCATGGGTGAAATTTTTAGCCTCTAAATAGGTTTTTAAATTGAGTTGCTAGTCAGTTTATCTTTGAGATATTATGTACTAGCTGGTGTCCGTGACTTCGTCTGCACATGATTAATGGAGGACGCATCGATATCAAATATCTTATGTTTCTATTCATATCTTTGTCTATCAGTACGCCAAGTTTCATGTAAAGCCGTTCAGCCGTTATTGCGTAGTTGAGTAACAAACATACAAACACCTTCACAAGCATTCTTCTTCTTGTTCAGGCTATACTATGTAGTCCACTGCTGGACATAGCCCTCACCTAATGAGCGCCATAGCGCCCTGTCTGCAGCTTGCCGCATCCAGCATCTACCGGCAGTTTTTCGCAGATCGTCATCCCATCTAGTCGCGGGGCGTCCTACACTACGTTTGCCGAGTCACGGTCTCCACTCAAGAACGCGTTTATTCCATCGGTTGTCGGTTCTTCGCGAGATATGGCCCGCCCACTGCCACTTCAGCTTGCCGATTCTCGATATGTCGATAGCTTTGGTTCTCTGTCGGATGCATTCGTTACGGATCCTATCCTTCAGAGAAACTCCAAGCATAGCTCTCTCCATAGCTCGCTGAGCGACTTTGAACTGGTGGACCAGCCATTTCGTGAGTGTCCATGTCTCGGCTCCGTAGGTCATCACGGGTAGGACGCACTAGTTGAAAACTTTCGTGTCCAAATAATGCGGTATGGATGACGAAAAGACTCTGCATAGTTTCTTAAACGCTAAACATTCACATTTATAATATAAGTAGGTTGTCAAGACTTTCAGAAACGATCGTCGTCAGGCTATACCAGTCCACTGCTGGACATAGCCCTCCCCTAAAGAGCGCCACGTTGTGCTATCATAGGGGGTAATGCCCATGGTCCCCACGCTGGGCATGCGGGTTGGCGATTGCAGTTCAGTGGAATTGTACTCCAGAGGGCGCCGCTGCCTACCCCCCGGTTTGTGTTCCTTAGTCGCCTTTTACGACACCCGCGGGTGGTGCTACTCTCTAGGCCGACACCACACAGCAAACGATCGTGGTAAATCTTTACCTAGATCCTAAAGTGAGGATGATAAAGGCAATAAGTACATTACGGCATAGTTCAATAAAACGAAAACTCGACCATAAAACAGGATATGACGATGATGATAATAAAAAACTTGTTAAGTCAAAATGGAAGATACAGAATTTGAAGTTATAGAAGGACTAACACCAGAAGGCATTATAGAAAATCGACACACACACATACCTACACACACCAACACACACATATACATACATACACATACATACACACATACATACACACACACACTTACATACACACACACACACACATACACACACCTACTTCTTTAGTTACATCACCCACCCCCCGCCAATAAGACTCGATAGACATCCATGCAACGTGTAATATATTTATTACAGGCGTTAAGGCGTTACGGGATGCTAACCAGCGCCACCTATGGAAAAACAATGTCTTTTTTCAAGAGATAAAATTAATAACATTTTAAAAGGCAAGCGAAAGCTGGAAGCAAAATTTTAGTCACTCCGGGCCATATTTGATGCAAATTTGTAAATTTTTTTTTTAATCTTATTTAGGGGCTTGGTTCGCCGCCCATAAGGCCTCTGACATGGCTTAACGACTGCCATTACATGCCAGCCGGCCGGCACCAACAGCTTAACGTACTTTGCAAAGCACGGAAGCGCTCGGGAAAATGCCACTAGCGGTAGTTACGGGACGGACACCCCTCCTACCTGACCGCGCCTGTTGTTGCTTAACTCAAGTGATTGATTGCAATCACTTGGTTTGACTAGGCCACGAGCGCTGCAAAGTGTATTTAACACATTTTTTTCACTGCGTTTCAGTTGAATATTATATCTCTGACCGCACTGTGTGAATAACACTTCTGTCATATTAATTTCATTATATACCCGCGGAGTGTTCAATAAAGGTTGGAATTAAATTTTCCAGCACCTACATTTTTGATACCTCATTACAAGTTTCGGAACGCGCCGTTTTAGTGTCTCGCAGCTACCTTTAATCTTTTACGTAATCCTGTTTTTAGTACTTTTATTGGCTGCTTCTGAACGTGGCTGAAATCATTCATTCATTCATTTCGCTAAATACACATCAGTCCTCCTTCCACGTGCCGTGTCGTAGATGCCTATTTATACATCCTCTCAAAACTGTATTCGTATTCGTACAGCTTCGCGAGGAATTACGACAAAAGAGCTTGCAAGGCTTCCGCGCGTGGGGTATCGCGTATTGTGCGCAGTGCTCTGCAGGATAAGCAATATTTTTTTATAAAGCCTATTCACATATAGCGGTAGCGGCAGTCGTTAAGTCACGTCAGAGGCCTTGTGGGCGGCTTGATAACTTCTGACGGTAAGGTTCGCCACTGTCTTACAATCCTCCACCAACCCGGACTTGGCCCCCGTGGTGGAATATGGCCTAACCTTCCTGCGCTGGAGAAAGAGACCCGTGCCCCAGCAGTGGGGACATACAAAGGATGATAACGATAACTAAGATATAGCGGTAGGACCCCGGCCTCTCATTCGGAAGGTCGTGGGATCAAGTGCGTGCATGTACCAATGAATTTCTTTCCTAATTTATGTACATTTGTGAATTTGTAGTAGCAATCATCATCATCAACCCATTATGTCCCCACCGAGGGGCACGGGTCTCTTTCCTGAGGAAGGTAAAGGGACTTATATAGACTTTGGCCTGGGACTTATATAGACTTTAAGCAAAAAAAAAATGGCAATCGTACAATCTGTTTTCCTTGTCAACAATTGCTTATAAATTTCTTCCATCGACAAGAAACACAAGCCGCACGATCGCCAAACGAGATTCCCGCCAAAAAGTAGCGAGACCGGGTGAAATTTTAAATCGCTCTGCCGACGGTACTAAACAACATTAGAGTGAAGTGTTTTGCAATTGTAATGAAATTGGCCCGCGTCCGCTTGCCCTCCGCGGGCTAACTTTGGCCCACTGGGATTAAGGTCCGAGCTCCACTCCTAGCTATACTCGTGCCGGTGAACTTAGCAGAGCATTGGCTAGCAGGTCAAAAGAAAATGAGAGTTCTTATCGCATGCAGCACAGGTCTAAAGTTCCTGATACGTTTCAATTGGCAATATTTCATGGCCAAAATGCACGTACAAATAGTAAAGGCTTTTGGCCATGAAATAAATCAGTTCCCGGATAAAACATATCTGTACAATAAAGTATTTCACGATAGCATAGAGATGTCACCGTGAAATAACAAAAGAAAACCAATCAGAACATATTTTTGAAATACAATATTCGGCGAGTAAGTTTTATCCGAGGATGAAACTTTACAATAATATAGAAATTACACATAAGCTATAATGATTATATACTTTTTAATGCACAAACCCGTGCTAAGGACAATTTTAAAAACCTATTTAGGGGCTAAAAATTTCACCCATGCCCAACCCAATTCGAGCCCGCGACCTCTGGCTACCCGTGCCAGCGCTCTTCAAACTGAGCTAATGGGCGACTCACCAGCATCAGTTAAATTTCGAACCCCTTTACAATATTCTCTGTATTACGTACCGGCAGCGACATCTGGCTGAAGTAATTTGCATCACTTGCAGACCCGCGTACCTACTCTGTAGTTAGGTTCTATTATGAGACACCTAACGCAGCATTAAGCTGATCATATCCTTATTTTCGCATAGCGTATCTATTCACTTTATTAGCTAAGTAATTTACTTAGTCTATTTTAAGGTGTTTTTTTAATTAAACATTTTTTCAATTCCATTTAATAAGTGAATCAGGTACCAAGACTATGCATCTCCTAAGAAGGCACAGCTTAGCATAGCTTAGCCTTCAGTGTGACGATCGGCACACAAAGTCCAAACTTACACCAGCTACGTCAATTTGTCCCGGGACCTACTTAAATTGGGATCATCTTTATAAAATTACTAGCCCTGGAGGCCGTATCGACAAGTTTGGAGGAAAGAAATTAACGGCTTTGTTTACTTTGTGCTTCCGCTTTGGGGACAGCAAATTGCTTTTTAAATTTAAAATTCTTATTGGGGAAGCCTGTAATTTGTGTACCTTATTATGACCCCAAAATGATGTAAAAACTTGACCTTTTAATAAGTTAATAACTTTTTATCCGGTCGTTTCAGTCTTCGGGGAAAATCGGGTCTCAACCACAGCTTATCACATGAGACGGTGGCTTGCGGCAGCTTCCAATTCAGATCAGCTAGTGCACGTTGACTTGGCCTCTTCGGCTGTAAATCTTTTCTTGGTGAACCTTGGCCGTCCCCTCTTTTGCACAAATTCAATAATTGGTCTGCATCAGATAAATAATGTACGTTAACTTAAAAGTTAGAACAGAATATAAATATTGACGTATTGCCGTTTAGTTAATCAGCCGATCGTTATTTGATCTGTTCTTTCAGCTGAGATGTATTTATTCGGACCTCTCTTCAAACAAGATAAGAATATTCTTTATTGTACACTCCAGAAAGTAAACTACCACATCTAATCTAATAGATCTAATCTATCTTAAGCTACCAGACATAAGCTGAGTCTACGACTGAACAAGAATAGTGTAGTGCTCTTATGGATAATTATATTATTGTTCCACTTGCGGCGCAAAAGTTCACAGATTACAAAGATGCCTTTCTCAAAATTGGGCTGGTGCAGTGTTTGGGTATAACTTACTACTTTTACTAGGGACTTTATGATAAAATGATCTATTAATCATCGCCGAGCTAAGCTGCGGACAGACAGACAGATGGACGAAAATACACGGCGAAATCATAAGGGTTTCTAGTCGACTATGAAACGCAAAAAGTATCCAAAATTGGACCAGCTAAAATCATAATACTCGTAATAACTTCCACACAACACAATCGCATGTGATGGTCCTAAGCTAGGATACCTTGTGCTACAGTAACCAGGCGAAGACAATAAACCCAGACTGAGGCCAATTGTTCAAATGTTCGGCGACCTCCAGTGGAAATCGATCCCATGATCTCCGGCATGGTGATCAGACGTGATACCACTGGATTAACGAGCCAGCTGATACTATTCTTCTAGTTCAACTTCATTTGGGCCACATACCCCTAGAGCAGTGGTTCTTAACCTTTTAGTCACGAGGCACCATTTTACTAAATTTCTGTCTTATCACGGACCACCAAGTAGGTTTATTTGGTAAGTGACGAGCGTACATACACCTCAGTATCTTAGCAAAGTCAGAATAGTATATTTTTCATGCATGAAACTAGAAGAGGTTAAAATGCCAAGGTTGTAGCGAGTTTACATGTTAGTGCAGGCCACTGCACTGCACCTGAATGTAAATAAATAAAGGACTATCTGATCGGTCTATAAATAAAACACACATAATTTTACGATTAAGGGTTAGTTTCTGAATTGAGAATTTCACGAAGTAAATACTCAAGTAACGTTCTGTCACGTTTTTTTCTGGAAAATTCGATGAGGCACAGCACTAAAGTCAATTATTTACTTAGCGGAATTCTCAATTTAGGAACCGGCCCGAATACTCGCTTAATTTCGCAATTATGGCTTCGCGGACTACTTTGAATGCCTCCAGGGACCACCAGTGGTCCGCGGACCACCGGTTAAGAACCACTACCCTAGAGGGATTTTTGCACAACTTTTTCTGTGCACCATACAACACAGGAAGCTTTTTCTGCGCTAGTGAAATATGCAGCTACTTTTTAAATCTAAATTTTGTGAGCAACGTCGGTGGTAGTTTGAGCGGGTGGTGTAGCACTTTGTATTCTGAGCCTTAGGGATTACGGAGGTAGTTTGTGGCGTGTTAACATTTGTAAATTGCCGTCCGTCGGTAGCCCTAAGTTACAAGTTATCTAGATTAGGCTAATTTCGGGCTGTATATCGTAAAAAAGCGGACACGCATACGCGCAGGGTCCCGTAGAAAGAGGAGGTTGTATCTGCTTGAAGAGACTGGAAAAGGGTAAAGTAGGATAAAAAACTTACTAGTTTTTTTTGTTTAATAATCGAATAATAGTCAATAAATGAACATATTTTATTTAGAACAAATTTCACAACAATAACAATAAGTTATTTTCAATAACACGGTTGTGGTATACATGAATGGGCTCAACTTTATTGCCGGGACTTCATACAAGGTAGCAGGGCTGGTTTTCAGCCTGTCTGTTATAATAACTTTACTGTGTCTTCGGAAAAGAGTTTGGCCTAACCGAAGAGACCTAAGAGAATACACCTTATGTCAACAACAAGATAATTTGGCATTTGTATTTTATACTATTTTTATTTTTAATGCACTTAGCATTAGCACGGGTGCTAATACAGAGAATAGTGTAAAGAGGTTCGAAATTTCACTGATGCCGTGAGTCGCCCATTGGCTCAATTGGTAGAGCGCTGGCACGGATAGCCAGAGGTTGCGGGTTCGAATCCCGGCATGGGTGAAATTTTTTGCCTCTAAATAGGTTTTTAAATTTGTATTTTACTTTATATTAATTTAATGTATTTCGAATGTTCACTGTAAGACATAGAATGCAACGATTTTTTATTGTAATTTAATAACAATTATTTTAATTTATTGTAATTTTAATTTTAATGTAATTTCAATTCAGTGCAATTTTATTTTATTGAATTAATTCTAATTTTAAACATATTGACATTTTAACCTTGTAATGCCCCGGCGCCTTGCTTGTGACTACTCTGTGGAGTAAACAGAGATAAGGCGCCGGGGAATGCATATAATCATAAGTACACCCGAATATGAATAAGTAATTTAATTTTAATGAGTAATTGTTGTAATTAATTTGAATATAATTTGATATTTAACATAGATAAAAAGGTTACCTTAGGTCTTATATGATGTGAATGGGTTTTGCAAAAATTAAACAACTATTAAAGGGAAAAAAAGAAAGAAAAAAAAAACACACACACACAAGACGACAAAAAGACAACGAAGACAAAAAAGGACGATAAAGAGAAAAGACACCCTATACACGACAAAAAACCCATTAGAATAAGAAAAAAATATTTTATAGCAAAAACTATGTAACACTATTTAATTAAAGATATCTAAACAAAAGACTTAAGGATGCCACATAATCAACGGTGGCAGTACACCTTACGAAAAAAAAAACCTAAGTGACCCATGCCCCAACAGTGGAGATATGTCCCGACTGTGGGGCGCAGTCTCTTCTTGCATACGTAGTGGCGGCGCTGGTTTTCAGCCTTTTTTATAACTTTACTGTATAGTCGGAATATGGCATAACCTCCCTGATATGCAGGAAGAAACCCGTGCCTCAGCAGTGGAAACATACAAAGGGTTGATTTCATCATCAACCGTGTCTTACCTATGTTCCTCAGACACTTGACCACTCATGCGAGACCCAATTTAGTACGCATTCTAATTAGCAGCTGGAAACCCTCGGAAACCGTTTTAGCGCTTAAATGAGGCAACATTGAAAAAGTTTTCACACAGTAATGACGTTTGCGCGATTACCGTAAGCTTAGGATGCACCGTGCGGGAGTTCTTAGAACGGCGTCCTTTGGTGTTTTCAGAGTGAAGTTTTTAGAGAGGCGTTCTTTGGAGTTCTCAGAGGGGCGTTCTTAAAGAAGCGTTCTTGGGAGTTCTCAAAATGGTGCGTTCTTGAATGTTCTCAGAGTGGCATTTTTAGAGTGTGTTATCAGAGTAGCGTTCTTAGGGAGACGTTCTTTAGATTTCCCAGAGTGGCGTTCTGTAGTGTTCTCAGAGGGGCGTCCTTTGGTGGTCTCAGAGGGAGGTTCTTTGGTCTTCCCAGAGTTGGGGTTAGAGTGCCTTGCAAAGCACGCAAGCGCTCGGGAAAAATGCCACTATCCGTAGTCATGGAACGGTCACCCTCCAGCACTAACCGCGCCTGTTTTTGCTTAACCTGAGTGATTCATTCCAGTCACTTGGTTCCTTTAGGCCACAGGCGCTTCCTTTCTTAATTCGTAATTTATTAATTATATTTTTATAAATTTTATATTGATATTATGTTAAAATGTTTTCATGGGTTATCCCGCTCGGTATACCACCGGCTTTCCAAGCGTCCCGATGCTAAATGGCGACGTCTAATTGGTTTATTTCTGCCTCTAACTTCGGCCAACTTGGCGGCGAATTAACGCGGCGCCAGGGAGATATTCAAAAGCGTTCCGAATAAACTGTGCTGTTGACTTGTAATGAAGTTGGGAAACGTTGCCTGTTGTGTTTTTCTTCTTGGGCGGTTGGCTCTTGAAGCGCTCGTGGCTTAGTGGAACCGAGTGATTGGAATCAATCATCAAGGTTAAGCAACAAAAATTCTTAACGCGGGTGTCGTAAAAGGCGACTAAGAGACACAAGGCGACTAACAGACTGCCGGGGCGTGGGCAACAGCGCCCCCTGCAGTACAATTGCGATCCCCAACCCGCATGCCCAGCGTGGGGACTATGGGCATTGGCCCCCTATGATAGCACAACGTGGCGCTCATTAGGGGAGGGCTATGTCCAGCAGTGGACCAGTATAGCCTGACGATGACGACGAGCAACAACAGGCGCGGTCAGGCGCTGGGTGACCATCCGTTGACTACCGCTTGTGTCATATTTCCGAGCGCTTCCGTGCTTCACAAGGCACGTTAAGCCGTTGGTTGCGGCTTTCATGTAAACGCAGTTGTTAAGCCATGTAGGCCCTATGGGCGGCTTGATAACTTCTGACAGTAAGGCCCACCACTGTCTTACAATACTCCATCAATCCAAACTTGGACCCCGCGGTGGAGTATGGCCTAACCTTCCTGCGATGCAGGAAGAGACCCGTGCCCCAGCAGTGGGGAAATACAAAGGGTTGATATCAGGTATCTGTAGCAATTCAACTCGCTAGCGGTAAAGGAAAACATCGTGAGGAAATCTTAGCGTCTGAGGTGTCCAACCACTTCAGCGTTGAAATTGCCAATCTGCGTTGGGCACGCCTGGTGATCGATCCCTACATAGAAAAATCGCAGTCTTGCAAACTCACAAAAACTTTTTGATAATTTAATTGTTTTCAAGTTACCGACTAACGCGCCTGGTTTCCTATTAATCGTGTGCTTATCTTTATCACCGCGAAGGTAATACCTGGTGAAACTAGGAAGTCCCAAGTCTATTACAGGCTGAGAGGCACTGAATGTAAGTAAATCTACCTTTATCTGTCGAATAACAATTACAGTAAAGATAACAGAATAAAACGTTACAGAAGGTTTCTCTACGTAATACAGAGAGTATTGTAAAGAGGTTCGAAATTTCACTGATGCCGGGTAGTCGCCAATTAACTCAGTTTGGAGAGCGCTGGCACGGTTAGCCACAGGTCGCGGGTTTGAGTCCCGGAATGAGTGGAATTTTTAAAGAAGCTTTCTCTGTTGTCTGTTTTTCTTTTGTGTGTAGAATAGGTTTATACGTCTCACTTCAGTTCTCCTAGAAAGAGAGAGTATGGGCTTAATTACCACGTGTGTCCATTGCGGATTGGCAATGTCAAGCGCCACTTTGAACACCCTACACATTCAGGTTTCCTCACGATGTTGTCCTTCGCGGTTGGCTAGTTGTATTGCTACGTCACAAGTGTACATAACTTAAAAAAACAAAGTAATTGGTACATGACCGCTTGTGGGCTTATATCTACAGTTAATACAATGTCAATACTTGCAAAGCCAACTGGGGCGTGGGTTTCCTCACGAAGTGTTCCTTTACTTGTGGTGTGATTAAAACGAATGAATAAATGTACGCGACTTAAAACATCCAATTCGTATGATTATATTAGTAAAGGGGAATATAAAAAGTACCCGGAACCGGCGTGCGTGGATGCAACGACTTATTACCGTCGATGAAGCGAAGTATCTGGATCGTAGCAATTGGCAGTCCCTGGTCTTTGCCTACCCACCTGGGATACAGGCGTGAGGTTATGTTATGCTATGTTATGTTATATCCAATTCGTAGGGACATGTCGGGATTCGAACCCACGCGTGTTCGAATCCCGCGTGTTCGTGAACCCGGAGCGGTCACACTGTGGAAGAGCGGCGCTGAGGTCCGCACCAGGGGGTTCAGGCTGGAGGGATTCGCCTCCGTCTTCCAAGCGGAGATGGTGGCGATCTCTAAGGCTCTCGACCTCGTTGCCGGGGGTCCCGCACCCATCAGGGCGAGTGTTCTGAGCGACTCCAGATCCGCTCTGGAGTTGCTCAGGAGTACCTCGCCCACACACCCGCTGGCCGTGAAGATCCACGGCCAGCTGGCGCACATCCAGAAAAACGGGGGCCTGATCCAGTTTTACTGGATCAAGGCCCACGTCGGGATCCCCGGCAACGAACGCGCGGACGAGTTGGCCAAGAGGGCGGCGCTGTCTCGCAAAGACGCGGCAGCCTACGACCTGTATCCCGTCTCACACGCAAAACTGCAGGTGAGACAGGAGACAGTGGCAAAGTGGCAGGCTCGCTACAGCGAGTCTGCTACAGGCCGCGTCACCTCGCTGTTCTTCCCGGACGTCGCATCGGCCCACAAAGTCCTTGGCAAATTCACGATGTGCAATGCCAAGGCGCAGCTCCTTACGGGGCACGGCGGCTTTCGAGCGTACCTCCACAGGTTCAAGCTCGCGGGGAGTCCGTCCTGCATCTGTGATGACGAGACTCCCGAAACGCTGGAGCACCTGCTGGAGGAGTGTCCCCGTTTTGGAGCTGCTAGGGCCGATTGCGAGATACGCTTGGGAAGAGCGGTGAGATGCGAGGCGTTCGCCGCCCTTATGGCCGACTCCAAGAGTCGAGAAGCCTTCCTCGCCTTCGCCCTGGGGGTGACGCGTGCGGCCTCAAGGGCGAATGGGGGCCGGTTTTAGCAAGGGCGACCCAAATGCCCAAATCTTCACCTCTATAACTTTTATAAATTTACCTCTGGTCGGGCCGAGCGAAAGGAGTTGCTTAATTTTATTAATTTTAGTTAATTTTTTATAATTTTAACTATTTCACCAATGTACCCCGGCGCCTTGCTTGTAACTACTCGTAAGAGTAGACAGAGAAAAGGCGTCGGGGAAAACACAGTTTTAACTGTATTAAACTAATTTTAATCTAACATTTATTACTTTTATTTTCAATAAGAATTCTCTAGTTTATATAAATTTATTATTTTAAGCATTTTTGTTTTTATTATATTGACACAGATTTTACTTTCTACGACGACGCATTAATTTAAAATTTTATATTTAATTTTGTAATGTATAAATAACACTAGTTATAATTTCAGGCCCAATGAACGACATTATTTGTAAATGGATTAAAAAAAAAAGACAAAAGAAGACTAAAAGAATGATGAAAAAAAGAAAAAAAAAGAAAATAAATAAATAAAAAAGAAAAACTGACCAAGATTACAGAAAATAGACAAAAAAGAAAAAAAAATCCATTAGGCTAAGACTTATTACATTATTATTATTATATTATTACAAGGAAACATTATATTTACATTATTGTTAAAGACTAGTTTTACATTACGGACTAAAAGGTTGCTACGTAATAAACGGTAGCAGGACCTCGACAAAATAAAAAAAAAAAAACCCACGCGTGTAAAGCAAGGTTTCTACCGATACGCAATAACTATTGTATTGTTTTGCTTTCGGATAAATAACAATCCATAGGTTGTTAGTAAAATGACATTTAGTATTAAAACTAAATATGTTAGTGAGATCCTAATTGGTAGTTAGCCAGTGTCGGCTAGGTCTACCTCACGATGGGCTGGTTGAGAGAGCGGAATGGGAGGTGAAGTGAATGGACTTACTTGGTGATGGTGGATGATGGCTCGCTTTAGCAAATGTCTATCACTTCACGAGAATTCGAGCAATTATCACGCGCGTATGTCACAGAGCGAATGTGTATGCAGATGGCTGGATAAATTAGTAGCGAGCGGCACGAGCGACGGCACCGGAACGACAGAATAATGAACGAATGACCACAGATTCATGATTACGTCGCGCGATCGATTCTCGCGCGAACACTAATTTTAAATTAAATGTTAAATTAAATTTAAAATTTTGAAGTGGAAATTTCAATTTATATGTTCAACTCCAAACTTATAAAAACCTATTAAGTGACTGAAAAAAAAATTGTAATTTTAAAAATAAACTTCAAAAATGGTCCTCAGCACGGGTTAGTGTAACATAAAGAATATAATCCGATCTTATACTTTCGTATAAGTGCAAATAATGCTACAATCATTTATTTAAGGGACTCGGGAGAAGTACAAAGTAGGAAACAGGACCCCAGGGTCCTGTTTCGTAAAGCTGCTCGTAATAAACTTAAAATCGTCAGTCTTTTTCGTCCATGACCGTCTTACGATTGACTAGTTTGCTGTTGGGCAAATGATGTTTTCATTGATTTTCGCTACTGATCAAATTTTTACTTTGCTTAGCAGTTAAATTCTTTTTTATTTTGCCTATATACGTCCCACTGCAGTTGTTTTGCTGAGTTTGACAGATCCAATCGAATAACTTTACTACCGCGTTAATCGAGCATTGAATAGTGAGTATGAGTAAGTTAACCGTTCAAATTGGCAAAACGCTGTCACAGTACAACTCGCACTCGCGTTTATTCGTGTTTTGGCTTGTAAACGTGTTCACTTCTCAACGTAAACCATTACAACTCGCACTCAGCAATTTTAATTTCCATACTTGTCGCTAGGTGGCGCTTCCTCGATGCCATAGAAATATGAGTTTACGTTAACGCGATCGTGTAGTAAAAAAACTCGCACTAAGCACTCAGGGCACAGGCCTTCTCTCAAATAGATAGATCTTAATCACCATGCGTGCCCACCGCGGAATGTATTTTATATAGTGGTGTATAATAATGCAGCCCGTATACATCCTACTGTAGGGCACAGGCCTTCTCTCAGGGAGAGGGTATGGGCTTAATCACCACGCGTGCCCACCGTGGATTGTATTTCGTGTAGTGTTATGTAATAATGCAGCCTGTATATATCCAAGTATAGGGCACAGGCCTTCTCTCAGGGAGAGGGTGTGGGCTTAATCACCACGCGTGCCCACTGCGGATTGTATTTCGTGTAATGTTATGTAATAATGCAGCCTGTATATATCCAAGTGTAGGGCACAGGCCTTCTCTCAGGGAGAGGGTATGGGCTTAATCACCACGCGTGCCCACCGTGGATTGTATTTCGTGTAGTGTTATGTAATAATGCAGCCTGTATATATCCAAGTATAGGGCACAGGCCTTCTCTCAGGGAGAGGGTGTGGGCTTAATCACCACGCGTGCCCACTGCGGATTGTATTTCGTGTAATGTTATGTAATAATGCAGCCTGTATATATCCAAGTGTAGGGCACAGGCCTTCTCTCAGGGAGAGGGTATGGGCTTAATCACCACGCGTGCCCACCGCGGATTGTATTTCGTGTTGTGTTATGTAATAATGCAGCCTGTATATATCCAAGTGTATGGCACAGGCCTTCTCTCAGAGGGGGTATGGGCTTAGTCACCAATCGTGCCCACCTCGGATTGTATTTTATGTAGTGGTATATAATAATGCAGCCTGTATATATCCCACTGTAGGGCCCAGGCCTTCTATCAGAGAGAGAGAGGGTCTGGGCTTAAACGCCGCGCGTGCCCACCGCGGATTGTCCATTTTAAGCGCTGAGGTACGTGTACACCTCAATACATTCGGTTTCCTCGCAATCCTTTCGTTCATGGTTTATTTAATTATGGTTCTAAGAATTAGCGAAGGGCAAGATAAAACGTTTCCGAAACTGGCAGGTGTGTATGCACCGACTAATTTTATTTTATTACTAACTTTAAAACTAAAAATGCAATAAACAAAATTCCAACTTAATCTACCGCAGTGAATGAGATACAAATAATTTACCTATCCAGTGCTGCAGAATTATACTATCCACTTTTTAGTTAAATGAAATGAAATGGAATGAAATAAGATGAGATGAGATGAGATGAGATGAGGTGAGGTGAGGTGAGGCGAGGTGAGGTGAGGTGAGGTGAGGCGAGGCGAGGCGAGGCGAGGCGAGGCGAGGCGAGGCGAGGCGAGGCGAGGCGAGGCGAGGCGAGGCGAGGCGAGGCGAGGCGAGGCGAGGCGAGATGAGATAAGATGGAATGACATGAGATGAAATGGGATGGGATGAAATGAGATAAGAGGAGATGACATGAGATAAAAAGTTTTGATTCAAAGTAGGACAGAAAATGCGCCTTAATGAAAGACACAAGTCAAACTAGATCAAAATCTAGATCTTTTTGGAGAAAAAATGGACAAAAAAACTCCAAACTAAGTCTTTTCAAAGTTCTTAAATTATTACGCCTTAAATGATGCATGCAGGCGTGAGTACACATGTATTTTTACAAGAATCCAATTACATCATCACACTACGCATGTATTTTTACAAGAATCCAATTACTTACAAGTAGAAACTCTATACCTCTCAATCTCACGGATCGCGGTAAGATGGTAAGTAAGTATATCTACGTTTATCTGCCGAACGACATTAAATAAGGGCTCACGATTATTGATTGCGTTAACATTAGCAATTAAGTGCTCTTAAGATAGGGATTCTATTGTTGCGGGAGACTAGGTGGCCGCGCCCGGGTTTACTTGTCAGAGGTTTTGTAGTGTAAGTGTAAATTGAAGCGTTTGTGGCCTAGTCGAATCAAGTGATTGGAATCATTCACTTGAGTTAAGCAACAACAAGCGTGGTCCGGTGCAGGATGGGTGACCGTACCCTGAAAACCGCTAGTGGCATTTTTCCGGGTGCTTCCGTGCTTTGCAAGGCACGTTAAGTCGTTGTTGCTGGCTGTTATTTATTGGCAGTCGTTAAGCCATGATAACTTCTGACAGTAAGACCCGCCACTGTCTTACAATCCTCCACCAACCCGCACTTGGCCCCCGTGGTGGAGTATGGCCCAACTTTCCTACGATGCAGGAAGAGACCCGTGCCCCAGCAGTGGGGACATACAAGGGTTGCTATCGACACAGATGTATACGTTAAAAGTTAAATAAATAAGGTGCAGGCGCAGTGGATTGCCGACCTCGTTTCAAACTGACTTTCACGTAGAAACCTGTCACCTACATTTACCATCAACTAACAGTTTTTGTTATCCCCCTTTAATTCGTCCCCCATTAAAACATAAACTAAAACTTAAACTTAGAATCACTAAATGTGTTTTTTTTTTCAGGTAAGTGGACTACATACAAAACTCTCCGATCGCGTAAGTAGAACGACACTATAGCCTTCCAGTTTTAATTACCTTCCGCACCAATTTAAACTTCCGCCCCTTTGGCATAGCCCAGAAAGTGCTTCAAGCTAATATGACACCCCCCAAATGAAAGACAAACAGCCAAACAGGCGGTCGCCAGATTAAATAGTTGCGTGGAAAGATAAATTCGTACAATTTCCCTCCATCCTAAGGACAATAGGCCTACGATTCCTTGGAGACAATGCCTCTTTTCTCCCGCTCGCTCTTGGGGGGCGGGCATCTGTCTATCTCCCGCCCCCAATCGTGTTACGGTGTACTTGAGTTAAACAATCGCGATGGATTTGGAAACAAGTTGTTTGAAATTGAATGTTTATAATTAAGTCTGGGCGGTAGGGGCGCGAGCCTAAGGATCGTTTGTTTCCTATTTATTGTTCGGATGTCTTAGACGGAAATATGAAAAGTTACCGCGTTTTGTCGCCATCGATGTGATCTCTATCGTCACGGAAATGATATGTTTAAAAGGTGATCAAACAGCAATCTTGGACAGTAATCAAATATTTAGATTAGATTAATACTCTTTGATTAATACTCGCTAGGCTGGCCATGTCAGACGTATGGAGCCGGAAAAGTGGGCGAAAATCGTCACTGATTAACATCACGTCCCGTGCGATGGCTACCGACGACGAGGCAGACCAAGGCGGAGATGGTGTGACGACCTGACCAAATATTTACCTGGTTGGGAAGCATTGGCCGTCAGCAAAGAGGATTGGAAATCTGAAGGGGAGGCCTTTGCCCAGCAGTGGGACACAGATATGGCTAATAAAAAATAAAAAAATACTCTTTATTGCACATCATACATTGTGAGAGTCTTGGTCTTCTTAACAAAATAAACATAGTATAACACTTAAATACATATTCACTTTATTTCGCAGATACCTGCTCTTAAGATCACTCTCGAAAAAGCATGCGATACGCACTTTCTATTAGTTAACCATGAACTTGCGATGCCGCTTTTACATTCAGACTATCAATCCGGCCCGTAAACAGCAGAATCCAACCAAGCCTCGCAGATAAACAATGCAGTTGACGCAAAAAGGCTTTTTTCACGCGCACTACAGATAAAAAAAGGAAAAATATCACAACGACTGAGCTGCCGAGAAGGCATCGCCGATACTCGCAGACACAATTCTTGTATTGGCTTACGTTCCGACACAGATGGAAGAACGTGGAAGGATGCCTCCGATTGAAGAAAGATAGATAGATAGATAGTGGCCGGGTCATCTATCTCCCTCCAAAATGTTTGAGACTGATGATGGCTGAACTATCAAAAGTGACTACCGCTAGCGGCATTTTTTTCGAGTGCTTCTGTGCTTTACAAGGCACATTAAGCCGATGGTGCCGGTTGTCATGTAATGGCAGTCGTTAAGCCATGTTAGAAGCCTTATGGGTGGCTCAAGGCCCGCCACTGTCTTACAATCCTCCACCTACACGGACTTGGCCCCCGTGGTGAAGTATGTCCGCACCTTCCTGCAATGCAGTAAGAGACTCACTCAGGTGTTTGCAACCTAGGAAAACATAAGGGTGCGATAGCCACGCAGTCCGCCCCAGGTCCAATAAACAATACATACATATTTTTTAAGTTGAATGTTACCATAGTATAAATCTACCAATTCTTATGATATTGAAGTTTCCATTCACTGCCCCCCCTGCAAAACTTCGTACTATTATGATTTTGAATTTTTTGCGTTTACTGGCAATCGGTCATCGGCGAATAGTTTTACTTAAAAGTGACCTTGACTTTTCTTTCTTTCAAGTCTTTCTTCTGGGCCCTTCTTTTGTGGTGCTGAGCTAGCGTCGATTCTAAACTAGGCACTTTATTGCACGGCGCGATGGGCGAATAGAAAACACACTGTGGGGCCGGGGCCCCGAAATTGTTTTTATTTAGATACATAGTAGTTATAGTTGCAATGTCACTCATTAAAGGTGAATGAAAACATCGTAGGAATCCTGAGTATCTGAGTTGCCAATCCGCGTTGGGCATGCAAGGTAATCCCTTACTTTCTTTGTTTCTGAGAGAATGCCTGTGCCCTGCAGGACGTTTATAGGATACATAAAAACAAGATACAAAAGATAAAGTAAAATTTTTTGTAAGCTTTTTTATTATTCTCTATTGGCCTTTTTGCATCTACTTAATGAGATGATTTATACAGCGTCCAGTGGTATCTTCACTCACACTAGATGGGTGAAGGGACCTCTCCGACGCTGTAGTGCCTGGGACATGGTTTTATAGATGGTGTAGGCTTGCCCAGCACCTGCCCACCCAGACAGCTTAGTCGGCCTAGCCCACAGGAAAGACTAGTCAATACGTGCGGAGCCAACCAAGCCGCGGGTTTCCTCACGATGTTTTCCTTCACCGTTAGCGTGTGGTATTGCGACTACAAATTCGCAAACACGCGCTGTATATTGGTTATTTCTTGTTTTAGGTTGCATGCATAGTTTTATATGACATTCCACCCTAATGTTAACATAATTGTTAGTATAACTGTTGGCCTAACTCTTTATTTTGTCTTTTTATAGATAGTTTCCTTATACACATATTGTTAGTTTTAAATTTAGTTATTTCTATGTCTTACTATGTCTATTATGTCAGTGTCTAATAAAAATAAAGAGTGATAGTAGGTACCTGTTGCAGAACTTAAGTTTTTTTAGGAAAGTAATGTAGCGGCACCTATACAGCTGCTAAACAATTAATAATAATTATACTATTTTTATTTTTAATGCAAGTGCTAAGGACAAATCACTAACCCGTGCTAAGGACAAATTTAAAAACCTATTTAGAGTGTTTCACTATTCGCTGCCTGTACGTAATACAGAGAATAGTGTAAAGAGGTTCGAAATTTCACTGATGCCGGTGAGTCGCCCATTGGCTCAATTGGTAGAGCGCTGGCAAGGATAGCCAGAGATTGCGGGTTCGGATCCCGGCATGGGTGGAATTTTTAGCCTCTAAATAGGTTTTTAAATAAATAATAAGATATTTCTTTAGTGAAATGTCACCCATACATAAGTTACAGAGTTTTCCTGAAAACGGTTATTTTAAAATGAGCCGGTTTTAGCACAAATTCACAAAACACTTCGTAGGAGGCGCTTATAGATTTTCACAAAAACACGGACAAGCTTGTCAAATTTTGCTCAGCGCAGTGTATGAGCCATCTGTGAGTTTGAGTTGCTTTGTAAATTTGTGTTGAAAACGGCCCAATAAAATAACAGTGACAAATTATTGGCAATGATTATATTATTTTTAATGCACTAACCCGTGCTAAGGACAATTTTAAAAAACCTATTTAGAGGCTAAAAATTCCACTCATGCTGAGATTCAAACCCGCGACCTCTGGCTACCCGTGCCAGCGCTCTTTCCAACTGAGCTAATGGGCGACTCACCGGCATCAGCGAAATTTCGAACCCCTTTACAATATTCTCTGTATTACGTACAGGCAGCGACATCTGGCTGAAGTAATTTGCATCACTTGCAGCCTCAAGTACTTACTATTCGCCTGTTTGAATCCCGGCATGGGTGGAATTTTTAGCCTCTAAATAGGATTTTACATGTTTGTGCTAAAAACAAGGGGTCTTGCCCGAGTAAATAAATATGGAATGATTTCCACGAACTGGCAAACGCGGCATAGAACCTCCACTTCACTGGACCGAAGATCTAATGCTGAATTCTGATAGCGGCTGGAAGAGGATGGATGAGGACGAAGAAATAGGAAGTTTGGTAGAAGCTCGCGTGGGATTTGGAGTGATAGATAGCATGGCATGTTGATAGTACAGTTTTTTTCGTGGCCACACCTGAGCGGTAACTCGACAAAGCCAACTGACAGGATATCGCAGTTTGCAGTAACAACTGCCCCTTAACTGTGTCCTGCGATACTTGCAGCATTAAGTAAGCCCCGGCCCGTAAAAAAGAGTAGAACTCCCACTTTCTCATAGACAAACAACGAGTTAATTTAGTTACAGCTGTTTGTTAAAATTTAGGTGTATACATAAAATAACTCGCACCTGTTAGCAGTAGATTAACAAGTTGTTGGTGTGTGAGGAACCGGGGGTTACAGTATTCTGTATTACAAAGGATGAAGTAAACTTCTACCGGATTTTTAACTTGAAAACTCTGATAAGGTTTAAGGTTGCCTAGAAGAAATTGCTATCAGCAATAAGGCCGCCAATCGTACCTCTTCTTTTGTAAATGTTGTCTCTGTAATTATTTTCTGGTGTGTACAATAAAGAATATTCTTATCTTAAGTTAAACTTTTTTAGAAGCATAAATACGGAGTTTTGTTGGCATTTTCTCCACATAATCTATTAATTGTAAACTAACAACTTTGCCGTTCCTTAAGAAATAATTTTATTAAAAAACCTATTTAGAGGCTAAAAATTCCACCCATGCCGGAATTCGAACAGAGGTCGCGGGTTCGAATCCCGGCATGGGTGGAAGTTTTAGCCTCTAAATAGGTTTTTTAAAATTGTCCTTAGCACGGGTTAGTGCATAAAAAAAATAAAAATAGTATAATAATTTCTTTATCCTTATCTTATCTATCTAACCCTAAAACGACACAAAAATTCATGCATCCCAAAAGGGCAAGCAGAGACCACGGTTTAAAGCATTCCCTAATCCTGACAAACCGTCTTCGCTTCATCAACATTCACTTGTACGCACACCAATTTAGTTTTTTTTTATCTTGTCCTCCGTTAGCGTTCCTATCCATTCCATACATATAATACATTTCACATTCATTATAAAATAATCAATAACAATGTTTCTTCCAAATAAAATAAACAAGATAAAAAAATGGATTAATATCGCACTTGAATCTACAATTCTGGTACCATTATTTCAACCACACGCACTGGCTTGCCTTTCTAGATATTTCGCTTCCTAGACAGATTCAATGTACGTATCCTCCCGCTGATTTCTGATTTCTAAGACTTACCGCGTTATTAGGAAACAGTAGGTGCCCCAGACAAAAATAAGACATAGCATGGCCCACGTCACGTAGCCGTGCTACGAAATAGGCGAAGTTATTTGCTACGTGGCTACGCGGCTACGGGCTACGTGCTACGCGCTACGCCGTAGCACCTCTACGAAAAGGCTAAGACCGTCTACAGGGTGTATTTTGTAATCTCTATGTTAACTGCTATGTGTATTTGTGTTTCCCAGCGGAGAGCACAATGTCTCTTTCGGAGAGAGATACATTAATATTATTCATTTATGTTGCACTTATTAATAATAAATGCAAATAAAAAGGGACGAGTTGAAAATAAGCGCTATTCACTACGCATGCAGTTATAGCAATAAGCTGAGCCCCTTCCTTTTTACCTTAAAACAATTCATATTTACTGATTTGTATACCGTAAACATTTATTACACGGTAAATAAAACATTTTCAGTTTCATACACCATAATAAAGTATACTATCTAAATATAATAAATACGTATCTCAAAAGATATCCAAATTAAATCTATCATGCTGTACACGACCTATCAAACTAACAATACCATGCATCTTGCTTTCCCTAGGGTTACCAGAATTACCAGCTTCAATTACTAGTTTCCTGCTCGTAATTCCTCTGAATTACATAGGTAGACATACATATTCATACCTAAATGCTGCAGCGGTATGCAAATATCAGCGTTTGTCACTTGCCATGACCCTGAGGGAACGCTTTAGCTTCATTAACATGAAAATAAAATCTTATGAATAAACAATTTAATCCAATAGTATTTCTTAATGATCCGCGGTACTCGTACATAGCTTTATTATATTAAACGGGTAAAATCGCGATTGTTTATTTAACGTCGGGAAATAAGGTAATTATTTTTTACCTAAGAAATAATCGTGATTTGACAATTGAAGTTTAATATGTAGCTATTTAATTTAATCCCAATTGTAGCAGTGAAATTAAATGTAAAATTAAATTCAGTTTCAGATTGGAACGTAAACACATTTCGAAAACAATGAGCCACTTAAGTTTTACTACAAAATTTACAAAGCACACATACACAAATTTGTACAGAAAACACACACACACAACTTGATGTATTATTAATTGATGATTTTTGTAATTGAATTTTAAGAATAATAATTTTTCCTTCACTTTCCTTCTCTAAAAAGGGCCTGTTCCCCCCTGTTTGGTTAATCTACACATTTCAGCGCATATTAGAAAATCGATTTACCTACAGATTAACAAGCAGGAATTGTCCAATAAGACGTACATAGGCTGCAATATAAAACCATGTCCCAGGCACTACAGCGTCGGAGTGGTCCCTTCAACCATCTAGTGTGAGTGAAGATACCACTGGACGCTGTATAAATCATCTCATTAAGTAGATGCAAAAAAAAGGCCAGGCTGCAATGTAAACGAAAATAAGCGTTCTTATAAAAAACATGCTCAGTGTTCTTATTATCAATCAAGTAAACCTTTAGTTTTCCGAAGTAATATTTTTCTAAGCCCTTACATACCATATTACTCACGCCTGTTTTCCAAAGAGGTAGACAGTAACCAGAGACTGCCACTTGCCACGATCCTGACAGATCACCTTCGCTTCATCAACGTTCATTAGTCGTTGCATGCATGCACGCAACCTCCCCTATTTGGTAAAAGTATGTCCGCCTGGGATGCCCTTACGGGCCTTGCACCCACATTCGAAATTTTAAAACCTAAAAAATTATAATTAAAGGCCTACTTAAACTCGCCTTCAGCCTAAACATAACTGAAGAATGATTTTTTGAATGAGCTTCGTGTAGTACAGAAACGATCAATTTCGCTCGGGTTGTAGCGGTGCAAACCTCTTCACACGATTTTTATTTCTTTTCTGTCTATCATTTTCAAATATTTAAATTACGTCACACATTCTTCGATTTCCCTCATTTTTCATCACTACTACTTTATTCTTTGACCAGATCTGAGTGCTTAGTGCGAGTTTGACAGATCCAATCGAGTAACTTTACTACCGCGTTAATCGAGCATCGTGTAGTGAGTATGAGTACGTTAACCGTTCGAACTGGCAAAACGCTGTCACAGTACAACTCGCACTTGCGTTTATTCGTGTTTTGGCTGGTAAACGTGTTCACTTCTCAACGTAAACTATTACAACTCGCACTCAGCAATTTTAATTTCCATACTTGTCGCTAGGTGGCGCTTCCTCGATGCCATAGAAATATGAGTTTACGTTAACGCGATCGAGTAGTTAAAAAACTCGCACTAAGCACTCTGACTTTTTACCTGCTTCTCCGTTTATCCATTTTTATCCAGTTTTCTGTTTTACTAATCTACAAATAAAACCATACCTGAAGTCGTTCCAGAGTTGATTTCCAAGGTGTATCATTGAACAAACAATAAATAAGTAACCAACTGCTAAGCACCGTACGGTGCCCTACTTTGCTGTTTTAAATAAATATATTTATTTATAAATCCGTGTTTATTCGATCATAATAATATTTTCACAAGACTTCTTTTAATAGACAGAGCCAAAACAGGGACGAAATTTAAAACTGACAAAAGTAAAAAAACTATACCCATAAAAAGGTAAAGTATACAATAAGAAGGTCTGTCGCCAACACCAACTAACCACCAAACATTACATTCTGGCCCTACTCTATTCATTATCGCCATCACCAAAGGTTAGCTGAAAAAAATTACTTATTATTAGTAAGCTCGCCTATGTTCAAAAGTTTTTTAGCGTGCAGTCACATTGAAGTATTTTCAGTCAATCAATCACTATAACGTTTAGATAGATAGATAGAGAACACTTGATTGCACAACCAGAAAAATATTACAACCATGATTCTTAAATCTAAGTAATGTTATACAATTGGCGGTCTTACGTTACGTATCCGTGAGACATTTGCAAAAAAGACCCGGACATTTCAGCTTCGTATCTGGCAACCCTACACGGCAGCCGCGATAGCTTAATTAACCCATCAATGGACGGAACACGGCGGCTGTCCGGTCGCCGCCAAAATGAGATCGAAGATAACGTTGACACGCGGACCTGATTAATTTAATAACTAGCTGTGTTTGCGACGTCGGGGGAGCCGCGGTTGACTAATCTAATAGTGATTGAAGTTAGAACGAATTGTTGATAAATACATATTATTTAATATAATAGATCATACATAGTATTTTCTAACGATTCGCGATACTCGTACATAGATATTAAACGGGTCTAATATCAAAAAAGATACATTCGCAAAAACGTCTTACAAGACAAGCTAATAATATTTTTATACAACATTATAGAACAAAATGGAACGAGGAGCTTAGTATCTGAGGGTGCCACTATGTACAACAAACTGCCGAAAGATATGAAAGAAGCCAAATCTCTACTCATTTTCAAAAAACTCCTTAGAAACCACATTAGAAAGGACTCTTCAATAGACAAAAAATAAACCTAAAAATTTTTGCGTACCCAATACAATTAATGAAAGCACAGCCTTACATCGATGTAACTGGATCGTAATTTGTACTAAGGACTACCCTCCATTATTGTGTTAATTCTAATAACTGTCTGTCGATATTGTATTGTTACCTACTTAACTAATTGTTTCTCAAGTAAGTGGATTTATGTATTCTTTTTGAGAAATAAATATCTTAAACCTTAAACCTTCTAATCGCGATTATTAATTAGGTGAAGCTTAATTACCTTATTTCCCGACGTTTCGGCAGCGTAACAGTTGCCGAGGTCTCGGGTCGTCGGAAAATAAGGTAATTACGTTTTACCTAATAAATAATCGCGATTTGACCCGTTTCATATACAACTAAATACATAATAGTTAAATAGATAGGATATTCTTTATTGTACAGGGAAATTACAGTAACAGAAATTACTAAAAAAAATACAGTACAAATGGCTGCATTATTACTAAAAGCAATTTCTTTCAGGCAACCATAGATGGAGACAAAAAAAAGAAATTAGAGACTGGTAGTTCGGTGCAATACGGAAATATTGAAATTAGGAATTGAACGAAATTTATATAAACTTACCCGCCGAGAAAACCACCAACCCAATTCTTTCCGCGGGTGTCGTAAAAGGCGACTAAGGGACACAAACCGGGGGGTGGGCAGCAGCGCCCCCTGCAGTACAATTCCACCGAACTGCGATCCCCAACCCGCATGCCCAGCGTGGGGATTATGGGCATTGCCCCCTATGATAACACAACGAGGCACTCTTTAGGGGAGGGCTATGTCCAGCAGTGGCCTAGTATAGCGTGACGACGACTTAAAAACCACATACATACCTAAATAATTAAATGAATAAATAATCCAGATATAAATGGGAAGAGGAAATAATTAGTCAGTTAGACCTGGGAGCTGATTCTTGCCCTTGTGAATTGAAAGTGTAGACGCAAAATATTCGAAGCATTAGACATTTGTCACATAAAAATGAAATAACTCGACAGAGTCACTAGACATTTTTTTTTCATGCGAATTTAATGTAGCACCGCGTTCAGGATACAGATTTTGGCTGTCGCTCGCTCGTAACGCAATAAAGCCTCAATATCAAGCCCTAACTAGAGAAGGCTTTTAACATGTCACAACAACTAAACAAACAGGGGCTCCGTGCCCTTTTCAGCCGGACCCTAATATAAAAAGGCGAATTAAGTGTGGTTCGCTGTTTTCGCCCGCTGTCCCATTGTTGCCTTGTATAAGCAAAATTACGCTATTGTTACTTCAGCGGATTTGCTGGGGTGCATGGAGCTCATATACAGCGTGTCAGATATAAGTTCCCTGGAAGTAGAAACTTAAGCTTAGTTAAAAGCGCTCGTGGCCTAGTCGGACCGAGTGATTGGAATCAATCACTTGAGTTAAGCAACAACAGGCGCGGTCAGGTGCAGTACGGCCCGTCTCGTGGCTACCGCTAGTGGCATTTTTCCGAGCGTTTCCGTCCTTCGCGAGGCACGTTAAGCCATTGGTGCCGGCTATCCTGTAATGACAGTCAATAAGCCATGTCAGAGGCCCTATGATAACTTCTGACAGTAAGGCCTGCCACTGTCTTGCAATCCATTTTCAACCAGGACTCGGCCCCCGTGGTGGAGTATGGCCTTACCTTCCTGCGATGCAAGAAGAGACCCGTGACCCAGCAGTGGGGACATGCAAGGGGTAATATCGTAATGCATTAACAGTATTAAGGGCTGGGTCGAAAGAAAATTGCAAAGAGTTTGTGTCAGCCGTCGACGCAGCGAGGGCGGTACCTTTACTCCCTCGAAGAAGAAGGAGTACCTCTCGAAGAAGAAATTTATCTGGTGCGGGTTAAATTTATACTTCTCTATCAATGAAGCCAGAGCCTAGTTTAATTAGGCCTGTCAATAAGCGGAGCTTTGCGCCGGCCACACCATTAATTTGCCACCAAAATAAACGCGGGCTCATTATTCTTGGCTCCGTCGTTTGTCATCGCCACCGAATAAGGAGGAATAGAAGACGCGTCTTTTATGTAACCTACTAGCTGGTACCCGCGACTTCGTCTGCGCAGTACTATTTCAAGTGGCTTATATTAGCGTGGCCTAGAAAAGGTTTTGGCGGCACACGAAAGAATAACTCGCAGATGGTAGAGATTTTCCCACTTACTTGACACTTATCGTCATATTTTGGACAATTCACACAATATCATTATAAATTGTAGCCTATGTGTTATTGTGATGTATAAGCTATAATATTGTAAAGTTTCGTTAAAATCCATTTAGAAGTTTTTACGTGAAGGAGTGACAAACATCCATCCATCCACACTTACTAACTTTCGCGTTTATAATGTTAGTAGCGCTCGTGACCTAGTCGAACCGATTAATTGGAATCAATCATTTGATCAACAACAGGCGCGGTCAGGTGCTGGATGGGTCACCGTCCTGTGACTACCGCTAGTGGCATTTTTCCGAGCGTTTCCGTGCTTCGCAAGGCAAGTTAAGCCGTTGGTGCCGGCCGTCATGTAATGGCAGTCGTTAAGCCATGTCAGAGGCCTTATGGTCGGTTTGATAAGTTCTGACAGTAAGGCCCGCCACTGCCTTACAATCCTCCACCAACCCGGACTTATCTCCCGTGGTGGAGTATGACCTAACCTTCCTGCGATGCAGGAAGAGACCCGTGGAGAATCACTTGGTTAAGTAACAACAGGCGCGGTCAGGTACAGGATGGGTGAGCGTCCCGTGACTACCGCTAGTGGCATTTTTCCGAGCGCTTCCGTGCTTCGCAAATCACGTTAAGCCGTTGGTGCCGGCTGTGATATAATGACAGTCGCTAAGCCATGTCAGAGACCTTATGGGCGGCGTGATGACTTCTGACAGTAAGGCCCGCCACTGCCTTACAATCCTCCACGAACCCGGACTTGGCCCCCGTGGTGGAGTATAGCCTAACCTCCCTGCGATGCAGGAAGAGACCCGTGCCCCAGCAGTGGAGACATACAAGGGTTGATAACGATATTAAAAAAAATATTTATATGTGGGAAAAGCCTTTTAGAATAAAAGTTGGAAGACGGAGAGACGTTTTTTTATTTGGGTCGCGGAACCACAAGAAACATTTAACTATAGAGATTTTTAACAAATTTCTAGTTTTTTTACAAAGAATCGGAACTTCGGTGTATTCTCCAGGCATCGCTCGAAACAGATCGATTCACTGGTGACCCCTGGGCCCAAACAATCAGTTGGACGCCTCGTGTCCGGAAGTGTCACCGTGAGCCGTAATTTATCTTAGTCTTATGGCTGGGTACAGACTAAACGAACCAATGCGAACAATTGAGTTCTCTTAACTGACCTCTATAGTAACATAAGATGAGATGATAGGATGTGATTATTTGAGATGAGAAATGAGATAAGATGAGATGAAATAAGATAAGATGAGACGAGACGAGACGAGACGAGACGAGACGAGACGAGACGAGATAAGATGAAAAGGTTTTTTGTACACTAGAAAAAAAAACATAAAATATTTCCTAAGATACAGCACAATTGCTACTAGCAATTTCTCGCTCTGAGAGAAGGCCTGTGCCCTGCAGTGAGGCGTTTAGAAGGATCTAAAACACAAATTAACTTTTATTAAAAATATGAGATTATCAATATTTTCAATAAAAGAAAATATTATAATACTGCTTTCAGCCATGTTGACTGAAACAGCAATCACACCGCGTGACGTCACGCTTGAGTAACATTGGTAAACTTTACCCGTGCTTTGTTTGACGTTTGATGTTTGTTTACCTGGGCGTGACGTCAGATTCGACGCCACGACATGTTTTCCCACACATTTAAAATAATCTTAGAAAAATGACTTTAACCTTCGTTAAACTTTAGTTTAATACCGAAGAATAGATTTTTGTAAATAGTTAATATGTCCCCATTATGGAACAGGATTTAAAAAAAATTGTCATGCCTATTACTGTGTACGAATTCGTTCTTATTCGTTCGATTGGTCCATTGCCGCATTTTTGGTCTTGCTCGTTGCCGCGTGGAGTGCTGAAAAAGATATTGAGGTTGTATTTTTCCTTCGTTTCCTCGGCGTCTTGTTTTGCGGAGTCATCGGATTATTGAGTCCGTCTTTCTAAGATTCCAACGCGTGAGCGGTGGGTTCGAATCCCGGCATATACCAGTGCCTTTTTTGTCAAGTTACAGTAGCAGTGCCACTCGCTAACCGTGAAAGAAAGTATCCTGAGGAAACCCTAGTGTCTGAAGTGTTTAGATACCCCATTCGCTTGCACGTACAATGGCCCAACTATGAAGCTAAATACGGATGTCTCAGATCTAGCTAACTAACTAAGATTCTAAAGCGATTTCTACCAGTTACTGAACAGAGAATTCGACTAAGTAAGTAAACTATCGGTTTTTGAATTTGACTCAGTAAGTAAAAGCTACCGCGCGCCACCGCCAGTGGGATTTTTTCAGAGCGCTTCCTTCTCAAGCCACGTTAAGCCGAAGCCGATCGATTGATCGAATTAAAAGCTATGGAACATACTTTGTAATGTAAAACGTTACCACCGTTTCTTCAAAATGGTCAAATATAATCGCATTCAGTGAACACATGTTTAAAATTCTCAATATTGTTATTTTTTACTTTTAAACATAATTGAGTGTGTTACGCACAAACTTACGCATGTATCCTGGTAGGGTAGACAGGATAGGTACATGCGGTCCGGTCGACTTGTGGTTAATGAAACTATGCCAGTAGGATTGCCTCACTCTAAGCAATAGTATGTAATAGTAATAGTGTATTTATACACTCTCATTCAGAGGCACAACGCTGAGCGTGGCACCTTTTGCCAGAGCCTGTCAATTTAAAATGTGTTTTTCTGAAAAGTGTATGTTGCCTTACCATGTATTTAGATGTACAAATTAGTTTTAATTTTCTTTTATGTTTCTTTTATATTTGGCAATAAACAAAATTTGTCTTTGTCTTTAATATTTTTTTCTGAACAAAAATTTTCTCTTATATCAGCTAGAATGAATGACTGTACTGTAAATGTTATTTCTAAATGTAACTCCTGGAAATTGGTTTATAATGGCTATGCGAAGCGCTCGTGGCCAGTCCAACCGAGTGATTGGAATCAATCACTTGAGTTAAGCAACAACAGGCGCGGTCAGGTGTATGGTGGGTGACCGTCCGACTACCTAGTCGCATTTTGTCCGAGCGCTTCCGTGCTTCGTAAGGCACGTTAAGCCGTTGGTGCAGGCTGTCATGTAATGGCAGTCGCTAAGCCATGTCAGAGGCCTTATGGGCGGCTTGATAACTTCTGACATTAAGACCCGCGACAGTCTTACTATCCTCCACCAACCCGGACTTGGCCCCCGTGGTGGAGTATGGCCTTATAGGGAAGAGCGGGTGATCGTGCTCCTCCACTATAAAGGGAAATTTCCTGCCAGGCAAATCGTATGCCTGGGGACGGCCGGTCCAGCTATTGTTAGTCGGACGTTATATTTATGGTATGTCATTGAATCACTTTCATTGCGCGATGCAGGAATGTTGGAGTTTGTAGTGCGCGCGCAGAGTTGACATGTGCTCGCCACATCATTCCCCTTCAAGACCGTAGCTACGCATAGCTAGGTCTGATAGGAATTGAAGTCTGTGCTCTAAAGCCTGCAAGTGCCAGAGGACGCTGAGTCAGTGAGTCGACTAGCGGTTGAGGGTGTTCGGCGGCTATCAGTCACTTCACCGGCGACAGTACCATGGAGACCGCGCATGTGATAGGAACCGGTGAAGGCTGCTGTACCACTGGCAACGTGTGCTGTTGCTGTGTGGCTGCCGTGCCGAGCGGTTGGAGGAAGATCACCATCAGTCCCAGTAGTCGGTGCGTTGACTGTAGTGGAACCGATGAAGTGAGAGGGAAGATAGCTGGCCTTGCTTTGAGACTGTTTGTGGGGTGCTGCGAGAGCGAAGGAAGGTTGACAATGTTCTGTCAGGAATCACCACTATAGGGACGAGCGGGTGATCGTGCTCCTACACTATAAAGGGAAATTTCCCGCCAGGCAGATCGTATGCCTGACGGCCGGTCCAAGTATTGTTAGTAGGACGTTATATTTATGGTATGTCATTGAAACACTTTGATTGCGCGATGCAGGAATGTTGGAGTTTGTAGTGCGCGCGCAGAGTTGACATGTGCTCGCCACAGCCTAACCTTCCTGCAATGCAGGACGAGACCCGTGCCTCAGCAGTGGTGAGATGCAAGGGTTGATAAAGTGCGGAGTGTCCTACCACAACTATCGTTTTGCTTAAATGCAGGCTCCAACTGCTTTTATATTCGATAAACATTAAGTTGATCAAATTAACATTTCATTTATTTTATATTATTACTATAAATATGAGATTCACATTCTAAACAACAAAACAGGTTTCGCTTAAACAACACGGGAACTCCTTAAAATAATCCTTGACACAAGTCCAGAGCCGTTGGGGCAAATGCTAGAATCCCTAGTTTAAAGCATTCACATATCGTACGTCTGGAATAAGACAGAAGATTCCTTTCGCGGCAAAGATGATGCACATTTCTCACAAACTTCTTCTTCTTCTTCAGGCTATATTAGTCCACTGCTGGAAATAGCCCTCCACCAATGAGCGCCATAGCGCAATGCCCATTAACCCCACGCTGGGCATGCGGGTTGGGGATCGCAGTTTGGTGGAATTGTACTGCAGGGGGCGCTGCTGCTCATCCCCTAATTTGTGACCCATAGTCGCCTTTTACGACACCCGCGGGAAGAATTTGGGTTGGCGCTATTCTCTAGGCCGACACCACACCGCACTCTCTCTCACAAACATTGTCGTCTAACCCCGGGGATCTGAACCTGTAGATAGATAGATAGAAAACATTTTTCTTTTTATAACTGGTGCCGTGGTCTCGGATGACTCCGAGACATCCGAGACCACGGCACCTGTGAAAGTGCCGAAACGTTGGAAAATTGTAAAAATGTAATAAACGAGCATAAATCCGTATAAAAACAGTTTTAATTATGTCTAGTGCTCGTTTTAACCTTAGAAAATACTATACATTTTTCTTTTTTTAAGCGTCCCGCTGCAGGGCACAGGCCTTCTCTCGGAGAGAAAGTATAGGTTTAATCACGACGCATGCCCAATGCGGGTTGGCGATTTTGACAAAGGTTGAAGTATGTGAACACATCCGACACCCAGGTTTCCTAACGATATTTTTCCGTCACCGTTAGCGAGAGAGAGAGAAACTATGGGCTTAATTACCACCCGTGCCCACCGCAGATTGGCAATTTCAAGCGCTGAGGTATTTGGACACCTCAGACTCAGAGTTCCTCACGATGTTTTCCTTCACGTTTAGCGAGAGATACTGCTACTATAACTTCACAAAGTTCATAACTTAGAAAACATAGCCATTGGTACATGCCCGAGCTGGGAATCGAACCTGGATCTCTCGCTTCCGAGATCACTTTATTGCACAACCGGGAAGAAAGAATTACAACCATGATGACCTGTAGGCAGTTACCCCCACTGGCGTAAAACGGTTTTTTTTTGTGATGGTAAGAAGGCCGTCAATTGATGTCAATGTAGTTAGGTTTTAAAAAGAAATTTTAAATTAAATAGAATGCCAGCTAAGTGCCACAAGATACGGATGAATTAAAATCTCTCAGTCTTTCTGTCAGCGCCATCTATTCTTCACTGTAGGAACTTATACACAACTCGACTAGTGTGACGTTAGCAGCAATCCATCGACGTCATCGGTGGATCCACACCCGTTGCCTATTGTTACAACTTCACTTCACTTCAAAAAAATCTGCATATCATCCAACACCCATGTAATAGTTATCAAATTAATAAATATTTCAATTCGAAATATTATACGTATACGTTCTTGAAGTCCACACGCACACCTTCAACCCATCAATCGACTACCAGCACTCTGGATTAGGAGAAGAAACACTTTCTATATTCGATGTCAACCCTTGTCCATACAAGGGGACATCCCCACTGCTGGAGCACGGATCTCTTCCTGAATCGCGGGAAGGTTAGGCCATATTCCACCACTGTGTTTATTTATGAGAAATTCATTGACTTTTTGCAAGTAATTGCGCATAGAACATTTGTATATTAAGGTACACCAGTTAACAAGATGGAAAAGTTTACGAACCACTGGTCTAAGCAGATACCCTTGAAATCGAAGCGAAATAGATTATATTATCTGTCAGGGTCAAAGCAAGGGACAGCCTCTGGTCTCTGCCTGCTCCTCTTGAATTGAGTAAATGTATGTATTACTTAGTAGTATTACGTAGTAGGTAGTTAGATAGAGAACACTTTATTGCACAACCAGAAAAATATTACAACCATGATTCTTAAATGTAAGTAATGTTACACAATTGACGCTCTTATCGCTAAGAGCGATCTCTTCCAGACAACCTTTGGATGGAGTGAATTGCATGAAGAATATAGTCGGTACGTGGTGCATGTACATAAATAATTAAATCTAAAATATATTGATAACAAACAGCAAAAGAGTGCGAGAATATAATTACTTATAATTACCTACGATATAATTTACATGTATTTAAATAATAATATACATAGATACCTAGAAACATAATACATATACAATTAAATACATATAAGCAACAGTTTTCCAGTTTATCCAGTGAGAGAGTGGTTTTCACCAATGCCTAGTAGTTACAAAAACAGGCGGCATTAAGCATTTAAAATGACAGCCTACAATATGAGAACGCCATTAGAGGTAGTACGTAACATTAATGTTGTGACTACTGTCCCGTCACTTCATGTTTTGAGCTCCAAAAGTGTGCCTCTAAGCTAGGGCTTTTCGAGTTTAATAATTCCTAAGAGAGTTAGGTGGTCCTACAACAATAAATTATGTATTTATGTATGTACAGTATTTATTATTTTATAAGTTGGTCTTTGTAATTATTTGAAATTCAACGCCCCCAAATGTTTTAGTTATTTCGGATTCAAGAATAATCTTTTATTATTTTGAAGGTTGAAACCGCGGAGATTAAGTTCTGCGAATCAGAGCGAAACCAGGGAGCCGATTCTGGCCCATGCGAATTGAAAGCGAGGACGCAAAATATTCGAAGGCTTAGACATTTGTCGCGAAAAAAATAAGATAAGATAACTTGGCGGAGTAATTAGACATTATTTTTTCATTCGAATTAAATGTAGCTTGGCGTTCCGAGTACAGATTTTGGCTGTCACTCGACTTTTTATGTAAAATTCAAGCCTTAGAGTCGTATACGAATTATTTGCTAATGAAGTGACCCTGGTCAGACTCTTCTGACCATAAATTAAGTAAGTGATCCCGGAATTTAGCTAGTTATATTATTCTGGATACATTTTACTTGTTATTTTATCGGAAAAGTTTTAGAGAAGGTTTGCACCCTGCAGTGGAACTTATCATTACTTTATCACCAAAAGCATTTGCGTGTGTTACCGACGATTCAGGCAGTACCTACGAATTTGATACGGCTTTAAATGACTTAAAAGTCTGATTCGAAAGCGGTAAGCCCTACTGCATATAGGAAATATAAAGGAGGAGTCCGGAGTCGGCTCGGTACGGATTTGGTGTCTTCTGGGACTCTTTAGCGCCAGTGCCAAGCACCATACGTCGTCGCAGGTCTTGCGGCCTTCCAGAACTTCCTATCTGAACTTATATTCTTCTTTTGCTTTTCCAGTATTGGAGATTGGCCGCCAGCTCCGCATGTTCTTCTTTGTTTCTTATCAAGCGAAAGAGTAAATCTGAAGAAAAAAAAACAAAAATATAGAAAGTACTTAAAATTACTAAAAATATGCATGGATTCAGCAAGAAAACACAGTAACAAAATGTATGTACAAAATGCAAAAAATTGTTGTAAGGCCACATGGAACATTATCAATAATAATTTGGGGAGAAATAAAAATAAGAAAGACATACAAAACGTAAAATACAAAGAAACACTACTTAAAGACGGAGGTGACATAGCAACGGCATTTAATAACTTTTTCTCTGACATGTAAAAGAAAACTGTTGAATCTGAAAGCAAAACCCCGGACCAGTATATTAACAATAACCAAAGCATATTTCTTAATCCAACAAATGCGTCAGAAATCTATAAGATCATTATGTCTCTCCGAAACACTTCTTCCGCAGGTTATGATAATATAAACACAAAAGTGCTCAAAATGACTGGAGAATATATAAGCAAACCACTCTCCCACATAGTTAGTCTTTGCCTAGAACAAGGATGTTTTCCAGAAAAACTGAAATTTTCTGTTGTAGTGCCATTACACAAAAAAGGTGAACGAGAAGAATTAAACAATTACAGCCTTATTCCAAAACGCGGTCTAAATTTAGTACTGGGATTGTTACCAGGTTTAAGCCCACAGAACATGTTCTGTGTTTAAGCCATAGACCAAGCAAAATGTTATTACAAAACGTAGTTTATCGCTACGTCTTGGACTATCTATGGTACTAAAGTTAAACTTCTGATACCCCTAGTTTATCTATGGACTAACCTCCAAATTGACGTTTGAATTTGTTTGGTTTTATGTGTGTGATAGATTGCAATAAATAATTGATATGATGAATTTCGATGATTTGGACGATTGGGACATGATTTGGACTTCGTCATCGTGTGAATCCCTTCAAATGAAGTGACGAAGATTTTCGATACAAATAAAGGTTCACGTTTTTCTTCAAATGTTCCATTTTATTATTATAATAATCATCAACGAAACCGCTCAAAGTTTAAAAATTAATAATACCTATTCCCAGTATGAAACTATCAAAAAAAATTGACGTCTCGGATTGGCGCGCGCGCTCGAATATTTCACTCCATTTCACACGAGAGTAGCCATTTGATTACAAAAACGCTTCAATAACAATATAATAATTTATAGTGCTCATTTTAGTTACATTGGAACCTAAACTAAGAACAATTTACGATGTATAGGTATTTTAAACGCAATAATGAATATTTTTGCGTCTAAAATGTGAAGATAATATCCATTTAGTGAAACGGAACGCAGCATTGAATGAAAGCTGAATGAACGAATCAGTGAATATTATTTGAACCATGGCTGATCTCTGGTTTAACTGATCCTCGAATAGTCTTCCATTTGTAATAACGACACACATTTGATCTGGGTCTAACTTTGATACCGTAACAATCATAGATCTTTTAGTCTTGGTTTAAACCAGGACTTATTCAGGTTTTTATAATAAGGCGGTTATAGACCAATCACTTTGATACCTGTCTTATCAAAAATTGTTGAAAAGATTATGTACAAAAGAACCATCGACTTTTTAGAAAAGTACGACTATTTATCTGTAGAGCAAAATGGATTCAGAAAAAATAAGTGCACATCGCTGGCTAGCTTTAATTTGGTAAAATACATAATGGGGGGTCTTAATAACAGAGTGGCAACAATAGGATTATTTCTCGATCTCAGTAAAGCTTTTGATTTTGTGGACCATGGCATCCTCTTAAATAAACTATAAGCAGCTGGCATTAGAGGCCCAGCATTAAATTTCTATAAGAGTTATCTATATCAAAGGAAACAAATTACACGAATAGTAAAATACGTGGGTGAAACTAAGACAGTGGAGAACTTTGACTCCTCAGTAAAGCTAGTTTCTATTGGTTTTCCACAAGTAGTATCCTTGGACCGTTACTATTCCTTATATATATTAACGACTTACCAAAGATGTTGCTACACGAAAGCGTTCTATTTGCTGACGATACGACCATAATTATTAAAGGTAAAAACGTTGACAGATTTGAATTTGACATAAACGAAGCTCTAAAAAATACAATTAAGTGGCTCAGAAATGATAATTTATATATAAATACTGAACAAACTAAATGCATACAATTCACTTCAAAGAAAAACAATAAAAAACTTTTGATCATAGCGTATAAAAATAATAAAATAGAAGAAGTAGAAAAAAATTAAATTTTTATGAATTGTACTGGACGAACAGTGCACCTGGAAACAGCAAGTGGAAGCTGTGTGTAATAAAATAAATACATTTATATTCGCAATAAAACGTATAAGACAGATCACGTCGGTAAAAACGGCCCTTTTGGTGTACCATAGCTACGTTTGCTCCACTTTGCGTTACGGAGTGGTACTATGGGGAAACTCTACAGAGAGTCACCAAGTTTTTATAGCATAAAAGAAATGTCTTCGGGCCATTTGGGGTATGTCATGGAAAGAATCATGCAGGCCAATTTTTGAAAAGCACAGTCTTTTAACTTTCTACGCCTTGTACATTTTTGAGGTTAGTAAATTTGTCAAAAGGAACATCCAATTGTTTGAAATACGAGACAACACAAACAAACGATCAGCACGACAACAACCATTAAATTATCCCCATCCTAACCTAGAGCTATTGAAACGCAATAGCTGGTACATGTCAATAAAAATATTTAATTAAGATAAGTTCTCTTCCAAAAAAACAGTTTACCTCAACTCTGTATAAATGGTTAGTCCAAAAGCCTATATTCTCTATGAACGAATTTTTCGCAATGTAATTTTGATTTTGTGACATGTCTATTTACTATAATTTTGGTTTGACATTAAATTATCTATTTTTCATGTTGTATGTATATATTTGTAAATAACTTTGTATTGTTTAGTTTCTAAGTTGACATTTTAATATTTGTATAAGTACCAGCTGCGCTGGCGCATCATGCCTGTGCCATGAATTAATTTTGACATCAATATGAATGTACCGTTTTGCTGGCAAATAAACGAAATTGTAATTGAAACAGATCTTTGAAGCTGGCTGATATCAACCCTTTGTATGTCCCCCTGCTAGGACACGGGTCACCACGGGGGCCAAGTCCTGATTGGTGGAGGCTTGCAAAACTAGTGGCTGGTGTTACTGTTAGGAATTTTCAAGCCGCCCTAAGGCCTCTGACTTAGCTTAACGACTGCCATCTATCGACGGTAGCCGGCAGCAACTGCTTAACGTGCCTTGCAAAGCACGGAACCGCTCGGATAAATGCGATTAGCCGTAGTCACTGGACGCTGCCGTGCTTCGCAGGGCACGTTAAGGCGTTGGTGGCGGCTGTCATATATTGGCAGTCGTTAACTTATATGGCCTTATGGGCGGCTTGAAAACTTCTAACAGTAAAGCCCGCCACGCTCTTACAATCCTCCGCCAACCCCGACTTGGCCCCCAGGTGAACTTTGATTAATGCCTTAGCTTCTATTTTAGGGGTGCTTAAGCAAATTTTTTTGAGCACAATTTCGAAACTGACTACGCACCTAAATTAAAATTAAAAAAACTACGCACCTAAATTACCATGTTCCATTGAGAAAGAGCTGCGTAATCCCTTCCGAGCCTAAGCTCTTAGAATTACCTAGATGAACCGGCAGTAATTACTTGTTACAAAATGTGAGGTAATCCAGGGCTTACCGAAGGCCTTCCTAGCCGTTTTAAGTGTTACCCAGTTTTAAGGATGTTTTTATGCGGAGCTTGTTGCCGAGGACGCCCAATTTAACATTTTCAGTAATAAACTTTATTATTGTAGACTTTTAGTCCGGATCTACTTACGGGTGTTGTTCTATCGGAAGAGTCCGACCAGGTTTCGCTCCGATTCGCAGAGCTTAATCATGGTGAGCAGAGTGCTTAGTGCGAGTTTGACAGATCCAATCGAGTAACTTTACTACCGCGTTAATCGAGCATTGAGTAGTGAGTATGAGTAAGTTAACCATTCGAACTGGCAAAACGCTGTCACCGTACAACTCGCACTCGCGTTTATTCGTGTTTTGGCTGGTAAACGTGTTCTCTTCTCAACGTAAACCATTACAACTCGCACTCAGCAATTTTAATTTCCATACTTGTCGCTAGGTGGCGCTTCCTCGATGCCATAGAAATATGAGTTTACGTTAACGCGATCGAGTAGTTAAAAAACTCGCACTAAGCACTCAGAGACGGAGCTCGCGTCGTCGGTTGCTCGCCTCACACTACAATGTGTTGTGCTTACGAAAGTTTTAGTACAAAAACTTTATTATTATTATTATTATGACAAAGGTTCATAGCGCATCTACCACTTTAGGCTGGTCCTGTAAAGATAGATGTAAGAATTAATAAACAAATAAATGAAAAAATAGATTTGATTTCAGGGTTTCATACATAATTAACAACTTCCCCGTCCAAGAGTCGTTTACGACTCAGAGGAGTTTATTGGAACAAGTTCATGAGTCACATTTGACTCATTTTCATTACATCTTCGGACATACAACTGTCTAACTGTAAAATTCATTTCGTTTCATTTAATTAAATTTCATACACGCTATTGGCATACAAAGAATAGTAGACTATGCCTTCTTCTGCATAAATCAATCTGAGGACCTCGATGTTGGTATGCCACGTCTTTATTTTGTTTAAGTGTCCTCTATCTGTATAGTTGTGTGTTTTTCACTTATATTTAGACCCAGCAAACTTCGTACCGGCTACCATCGATTCTTTAATTTTTTTCTCCCCGTAAGAACCATCCTCGTACTTCAAGGAATATTCTAAATAAAGAATTAACAAAATCGGTGCAGCTGCTCTCGAGATTTGCGCTTACCAACACATTCAGCGATTCATTTTTATGTTAAAGACTAGCTGACTCAGCGAACTTCGTACCGCCTACCATCGATTCTTTAATTTTTTTCTCCGTAAGAACCATCCTCGTACTTCAAGGAATATTCTAAAAAAAGAATCAACAAAGTCGGTTCAGCTGCTTCCAAGATTTGCGCTTACCAACACATTCAGCGATTCATTTTTATATTATAGACTAGCTGACACAGCGAACTTCGTACCGCCTAACAGTCGATACTTTATTTTTTTTTAAATTCTTTTCTCCGTAACAATCCTCGTACTTCAAGGAATATTCTAAAAAAAAGATTAGCGAAATCGGTTCAGCTGCTCTCGAGATTTGCGTTTACCAACACATTCGGCGATTCATTTTTATATTATAGAATATGAAATAATGTTGCAATATAATGACGTGCCGCGCGTAGAACCCTCGGCGCTGACTGAAAATCAGTGCTGGGGAATAATACTCTCGGCAGTATGCTGAGTCAGCTGCCTATTGCACCAGCAGAGAGACACCGTGACCATTGTTTGTAAATGTTTCATTGAGTACTTTGTTTTGTGGTATCTCAATGTATTAAACAGTCAGTGCGTCTAAGGTTTTGTGCAACTGTTGCTTTAATAAATGTGTTCTTTCTTTTTCTTCTTATTCTTCTTATGACTAGCTGTACTTTCAATACACCAAATTAATTGGCGTACAAAAAATTGAAGACACCTTCACTTTTCTGTTTACACTCCACAGAAGGGGTAACCTCATGGGGGTCTAGGGTTACACCTATTCACGTTACGGGTTAATCTCAGTGGGCCACTAATTTTAACATAATCCCATAAAAACATCCCTTTGTATGTAAATATTTTTGTAGGATTTCTCTGTGACCTATTTAGCTTAGAAGCAAATAAACGTATTCTATGTAATGACATCATTTATGGAACTTTCTAAGGTTAACACGAGCACTAGACATTATTAAAACGTAATACAGAGAATATTGTAAAGAGGTTTGAAATTTCACTGATGCCGGTAAGTCGCCCATTAGCTCAGTTGGAAAGATCGCTGGCACGGATAGCCAGAGGTCGCGGGTACGCGTCGTGGGTGGAATTTTTAGCCTCTAAATAGGTTTTTAATAATTAAAACTGTTTTCAAAAATGTTACTGTTGTTAATGCTTTCAAAAAGAAACTGACTGACTGTCACCTCAGTCACCCGAGACCACGGCACCTGAAAAAGTGCCGACACGTCGGAAAATTATAAAAATGTAATAAACGAGTGAAATCCGTATAAAAACAGTTTTAATTATCATTTATGGAGTCTCGAGTGATACCTTTACTCACACTAGACTAGCGAAGGGACCAATCGGACGCTGCAACGCCTGGGACATTGTTTTTCAGATTGAGTAGGCATATACCCAGCATCAATACCACGGCTTAAACGCTCTTACCTACAGGAAATACAACTCAATACGCGCGGAATAAAGCGAAGCGCTCGTGGCCTAGTCGAATCGAGTGATTGAAATCAGTCACTTGTTACACCATTTTTATTTTTAATGCACTAACCCGTGCTAAGGAACAAATTTAAAATGCAATTTGCTTAAGTCAGATGTCGCTGCCTGTACGTAATACAGAGAATATTGTAAAGAGGTTCGAAATTTCACTGATGTTGTGAGTCGCCCATTGGCTCAATTGGTAGAGCGCTGGTACGGATAGCCAGAGGTTGCGGGTTCGAATCCCGGCATGGGTGAAATTTTTAGCCTCTAAATAGGTTTTTAAATTTGTTCCTTAGCACGGGTTAGTGCATTAAAAATAAAAATGGTGTAATCATGTGGGTACAGTGATATCGTTCCGATGTTAAACCTAACTGCAAAGTAGGTAGTCGGGGCTGTAAGTAATGCAATTTGCTTAAGTCAGATGTCGCTGCCTGTACGTAATACAGAGAATATTGTAAAGAGGTTCGAAATTTCACTGATGTTGTGAGTCGCCCATTGGCTCAATTGGTAGAGCGCTGGTACGGATAGCCAGAGGTTGCGGGTTCGAATCCCGGCATGGGTGAAATTTTTAGCCTCTAAATAGGTTTTTAAATTTGTTCCTTAGCACGGGTTAGTGCATTAAAAATAAAAATGGTGTAATCATGTGGGTACAGTGATATCGTTCCGATGTTAAACCTAACTGCAAAGTAGGTAGTCGGGGCTGTAAGTAATGCAATTTGCTTAAGTCAGATGTCGCTGCCTGTACGTAATACAGAGAATATTGTAAAGAGGTTCGAAATTTCACTGATGTTGTGAGTCGCCCATTGGCTCAATTGGTAGAGCGCTGGTACGGATAGCCAGAGGTTGCGGGTTCGAATCCCGGCATGGGTGAAATTTTTAGCCTCTAAATAGGTTTTTAAATTTGTTCCTTAGCACGGGTTAGTGCATTAAAAATAAAAATGGTGTAATCATGTGGGTACAGTGATATCGTTCCGATGTTAAACCTAACTGCAAAGTAGGTAGTCGGGGCTGTAAGTAATGCAATTTGCTTAAGTCAGATGTCGCTGCCTGTACGTAATACAGAGAATATTGTAAAGAGGTTCGAAATTTCACTGATGTTGTGAGTCGCCCATTGGCTCAATTGGTAGAGCGCTGGTACGGATAGCCAGAGGTTGCGGGTTCGAATCCCGGCATGGGTGAAATTTTTAGCCTCTAAATAGGTTTTTAAATTTGTTCCTTAGCACGGGTTAGTGCATTAAAAATAAAAATGGTGTAATCATGTGGGTACAGTGATATCGTTCCGATGTTAAACCTAACTGCAAAGTAGGTAGTCGGGGCTGTAAGTAATGCAATTTGCTTAAGTCAGATGTCGCTGCCTGTACGTAATACAGAGAATATTGTAAAGAGGTTCGAAATTTCACTGATGTTGTGAGTCGCCCATTGGCTCAATTGGTAGAGCGCTGGTACGGATAGCCAGAGGTTGCGGGTTCGAATCCCGGCATGGGTGAAATTTTTAGCCTCTAAATAGGTTTTTAAATTTGTTCCTTAGCACGGGTTAGTGCATTAAAAATAAAAATGGTGTAATCATGTGGGTACAGTGATATCGTTCCGATGTTAAACCTAACTGCAAAGTAGGTAGTCGGGGCTGTAAGTAATGCAATTTGCTTAAGTCAGATGTCGCTGCCTGTACGTAATACAAAGAATATTGTAAAGAGGTTCGAAATTTCACTGATGTTGTGAGTCGCCCATTGGCTCAATTGGTAGAGCGCTGGTACGGATAGCCAGAGGTTGCGGGTTCGAATCCCGGCATGGGTGAAATTTTTAGCCTCTAAATAGGTTTTTAAATTTGTTCCTTAGCACGGGTTAGTGCATTAAAAATAAAAATGGTGTAATCATGTGGGTACAGTGATATCGTTCCGATGTTAAACCTAACTGCAAAGTAGGTAGTCGGGGCTGTAAGTAATGCAATTTGCTTAAGTCAGATGTCGCTGCCTGTACGTAATACAGAGAATATTGTAAAGAGGTTCGAAATTTCACTGATGTTGTGAGTCGCCCATTGGCTCAATTGGTAGAGCGCTGGTACGGATAGCCAGAGGTTGCGGGTTCGAATCCCGGCATGGGTGAAATTTTTAGCCTCTAAATAGGTTTTTAAATTTGTTCCTTAGCACGGGTTAGTGCATTAAAAATAAAAATGGTGTAATCATGTGGGTACAGTGATATCGTTCCGATGTTAAACCTAACTGCAAAGTAGGTAGTCGGGGCTGTAAGTAATGCAATTTGCTTAAGTCAGATGTCGCTGCCTGTACGTAATACAGAGAATATTGTAAAGAGGTTCGAAATTTCACTGATGTTGTGAGTCGCCCATTGGCTCAATTGGTAGAGCGCTGGTACGGATAGCCAGAGGTTGCGGGTTCGAATCCCGGCATGGGTGAAATTTTTAGCCTCTAAATAGGTTTTTAAATTTGTTCCTTAGCACGGGTTAGTGCATTAAAAATAAAAATGGTGTAATCATGTGGGTACAGTGATATCGTTCCGATGTTAAACCTAACTGCAAAGTAGGTAGTCGGGGCTGTAAGTAATGCAATTTGCTTAAGTCAGATGTCGCTGCCTGTACGTAATACAGAGAATATTGTAAAGAGGTTCGAAATTTCACTGATGTTGTGAGTCGCCCATTGGCTCAATTGGTAGAGCGCTGGTACGGATAGCCAGAGGTTGCGGGTTCGAATCCCGGCATGGGTGAAATTTTTAGCCTCTAAATAGGTTTTTAAATCAGTCACTTGTGTTAAGCAACAAAAGGCGCGGATAAGTGACCGTCCTGTGAGTACCGTTAGTGGCATTTTTCCGAGCGCTTTCGTGCTTTGCGAGGCACGTGAAGCACGTCATGTAATGGCAGCCGTTAAGACATGTCAGATACCTTATGAGCGGCGTGATAACTTCTGACAGTAAGGCCCGCCACTGTCTTACAATTCTCCACCACCCCGGACTTGGCCCCCGTGGTGGAATATGGCCTAACCTTCCTGCGGTGCAGGAAGAGACCCGTGCCCCAGTAGTGGGGACATACAAGAGTTGATATCGACGCGCGAAGCCAAGCCCCGGGTTTCCTATCGGTAGTTTTCTTCACAATTAGCTTAATATAAAGTCGCAGTTGTACGTGACTTAGTAAAAATTCATAGGACAAAGTCATAGCTTTATGTCCGCCATGGGAATCAAACATAGGTCCCTCGCTTCCGAGTTCACTGTTCTACTAGTGGGCTACCAACGCCGCTTAGTAGCAAATCAATTAATCATCTTCATCATCATCAGCTATTTGACGTACACTGCGTCCCTCATGGTTCTCCAAGCCTCACGGTCTTGTGCCGTCCGCAATCAGAAGCAAATACATGGATAAATTATTATTATTACGTGGAGAAAAAAAAGGTAAAGGTCTCGTCTGACCAAAGTGGCCAGACGGACGCCCTCCAGCTGAGGAGTCCAAGCGGCCGGAGGTCAGAGTGCTTAGTGCGAGTTTGACAGATCCAATCGAATAACTTTACTACCGCGTTATTCGAGCATTGAGTAGTGAGTATGAGTAAGTTAACCGTTCGAACTGGCAAAACGCTATCACAGTACAACTCGCACTCGCGTTTATTCGTGTTTTGGCTGGTAAACGTGTTCACTTCTCAACGTAAACCATTACAACTCGCACTCAGCAATTTTAGTTTCCATACTTGTCGCTAGCTGGCGCTTCCTCGATGCCATAGAAATATGAGTTTACGTTAACGCGATCGAGTATTTAAAAACTCGCACTAAGCACTCAGGGCGACAGCGAGAGAAAACGCCGGACTATTCGGGCTGTATCAAGCAGCACCGCCTTCTGCATGATAGCTGGAAGCATGCCCACACGGAGTTCCGACCGCCTCAGATGGTTAGCGAGACTAGTTGGAACTAACCCATTCGCGGACAGGACTATAGGAACGATTTCGGCCGACACCACCCCCCACAGGTCGGCAACCTCGTGCGCCAGATACTTGGTTTTCTTACCTGTTTCGGCCTTCACGAGGTTCTCATCATGCGGGACAGTGATGTCGACCAAAAACTAATTATTATTATTTCAAAGCATCCTTCTAATTAAGCGGTGGCAGCCCAGTGGGTAGAAAAATGGACTCGCAAGCGAGAGGCCCAGGTTCGATCCCCAGTGCGGGCGTGTACCAATGACTTTGTTTAATTTCAAAGTTACGTACATTTGCGAATTTGTAGTCGCAATACCACATGCTTACTGTGAAGGACAACATCGTGAGGAAACCACGTATTGACTAGTCTTTCCTGTGTGCTAGGCCGACTAAGCTTTCAGAAAGGTATAGATGCTGGGCTTGCCCTACAAGCCTACACCATCTAAAACCATGTCCCAGGCTCTACAGCATCCGAGTGTTGCCTTCACCTATCTAGTGTGAGTGAAGATGCCACTGGACGCTGTATAAATCATCTCATTAGGTAGATGCAAAGGCCTTGTAAAGGTACTTAGAATTAGAACCCCTGTCATAAAAGCCTAGAGGTTAATCCAGGCAACTAGTCAAGACTTATCCCCGTGCCTTCATTTGCGCTTAGTTCAACACAAGGCGCAAGATGAATTAATTGCCATCCGTCTTGTCCGGGTGAAATAATTTATAAACAACCTAATTTTCGTACATTGTAACATGCGATGTGGTAGGTACGGGGTAGAGATGTAATGACGGAGATACGTTATTTAACGGGCTTTATTTCAAAGTGATAAGGCTCAATTTATCGTCGGAACTAGTATACTACTGCCTACTAATTGATGCGTATTGATTGATAATAATTATCATTATTATTAATTATTAATGCATACTACTAAATAATACACATCTACCACCTCTTATTAGTTCATTTAGCAGGTAGCTTAATGAACTAATAAACGGTTAACCCTTTAACGGCGACGCTTTTATATATTTTCATGGGTTTTGAACTTTACTTCAAAGTGATAAGGTTTAATTTGTGATGGGAACTATTATACTACTACCTGGTAGATAGATAGATAAATCATTTATTCGCATAAGAAACAAAAATATTGAAGATCAATCGAAAGCTGCAAATACACTCGGTTCTCTGTAATTCCTTTACACAATTCCGCTACACTTCTTTCTTTTGTCTTTTAGAAGTTATTTTTTATAAGTTATTTTGCTAGAATAAAATTTATTTGCTATTTGTAAAAAAATTACATGCCACTGACATAACCTGCCTTATGGTTGGGATAACCTTAATTAGTGCACTGATTGGTGTAATCACAAGAATAACAATGGTGTCAGCTCGATGATGCAAATATTAAGAGAGAAGCAAATGTACATCATTTAACGTATATAAACTGTATTTATATTTTTTACTTTTGTCATCACCGTCATCATAATCAGCTGGTTCCAGTCCATTGCTTCTCCTAAAACACGCCACTTAGCCCAATGTTCGGCTCTTCCTCACACTCTTGCTGAGTGCAGAGCGCCGTATGCCCCGGCCGCTGCAATGCGGTGAGAGATTTGACGACTCGCAAAGCAACGCATCTTTCCATCTCACATCTCTGGCAGCCAACAACAGGAGGAGCCCAGTTGACAGATGTTAGGGGGCAGGGGCACAATTAGAGAGTTCGCCGGGGCACCTGGGATTTCTTGTGCAATTCATTATTTAGGTTGTACAGCGATGGGGTTGCTACGGGGATTTCTCTGAGAATAACTTCTATTTTTCTTAGAAAAAAAACCGACTTCAAGAAAAACGTATACTAGTCCATAAAAGAGTTGCTTGGAAGAGATTCTTTTACACTTTTAGCGATAAGGCTCTTTCTTTCTGGCTCTTTGACTGTGACTGCGATTCGCGTGAAACAGCCTGCCTCTGGACACTCGTCAGGCCTCAACATTAGATGTTCAAAAGGAATGTTACCAAGTAGGTACTACCTCGATCTGTAGAATAGGCAGTAATTTATCACCAATTCTTTTATTAATTGTCGATATGTAAGTAATCGTGATTAGTTATTATCTTCAGTGTGAATGTACGTATAATTATTGTATCTATTTATTAATTAGCGTGTGGTATTGCGACTGCAAATTTGCAAATGTACGTAACTTTGAAATTAAACAAAGTCACGGTGAAGGTAAACATCGTTAGGAAACCCGTGGCTTGGTTGGCTCCGCACGTATTGACTAGTCTTTCCTGTGGGCTAGGCCGACTAAGCTGTCAGGATGGTATAGGTGCTGGGCAAGCCTACACCATCTATAAAACCATGTCCCAGGCACTACACGTTCGGAGTGGCCCCTTCACCCATCTAGTGTGAGTCAAGATACCACTGACGCTGTATAAATCATCTCATGAAAAAAGGCCAATATTATTATTATTATTATTGATTTACTAACTAATTTATGTATTATCGTTTGTGTGGGTTTATCATAATTTTGTAGAATAAGTTAATGTATGTTTATGTAAGTTTATTATTGGTTTTCACCTTTTTTCCTGCACTACCGTTTGCCAGTCTCTTCAACACCAAAGGTTTACTGGAAGAGAATGCTTCTTGCATTAAGCATGCCCTTGTACATTTGCTCATGTAAATAGTGCAATAATGAATTAAAATAAAATAAATAAATAAGGCCGCCGTCTGTGATTACGTCTCTTTCTCACAAGGAAAAGATGAAAATTAAATCACAAATTAAATAAAATGCCTCTAATTGTGTTTGATGGAATCGTGTTATTATACATAAGGCCTTTAACGTTGAAAGGGAACTTGTACCTATTTTCTTTCTGTAGCCTATAAAAGTACCACTGCAGGGAACGGGCCTTCTCTCAGAGAGAGACGCTTCATTCTCACGCGCGCCCGCTACAGATTGGCAATTCTTAAATGTATATATGTGTGGCAATTTATATATGTGTGGTATATGAACACCACAGATATTCAGGTTTCCTCACGATGATTTCTTTTACTGTAAGCGAATGCTATTGCTGCAGTAACTTCACAACTTAGGAAACAAAGTCATTGGTTAATGCCCGCACTGGAGATCGAACTTGGGTCTCTCGGATCCGAGTCCATTGGTCTACCCACTGGGCTACCACCGATCTAGTATCTAGATAGTCGAACTCAGCCCTTGTAATGTATGTCCCCACTGCCGGGGCACGGGTCTCTTTCTGCATCGCAGGAAGGATAGGCCATACTCCACCACGGGGGTTAAGTCTGGGTTTGGGGAGGATTGTAAGACAGTGGCGGGCCTTACTTTCAGAAGTTATCAAGCTGCCTATAAGGCCTGTGACATGGCTTAATGATGGCTATTACAAGACAGCCGGCTCCAATCGCTTAACGTGCCTTGCAAAGCTCGGAAGCGCTCGGAAAAAATGCCATTGCTACCGATAGTCACGGGACGGTCACCCATCCTGCACCTGACTGCACCTGTTGTTTAAATTTAATTTCAACTCACAAAACGTAGTTTTACTGTGAGCACCATGCTTTTACTGTACTTTTGTTGTGTTGTGTGTGTCATGTCTTTGTAATAAACCTTCTCTATTCTATTCTGTTCTGTTCTGTTCTGTTCTGTTCTGTTCTGTTCTGTTCTGTTCTGTTCTGTTCTGTTCTGTTCTGTTCTGTTCTGTTCTGTTCTGTTCTGTTCTGTTCTGTTCTGTTCTGTTCTGTTCTGTTCTGTTCTGTTCTGTTCTGTTCTGTTCTGTTCTGTTCTGTTCTGTTCTGTTCTGTTCTGTTCTGTTCTGTTCTGTTCTGTTCTGTTCTGTTCTGTTCTGTTCTGTTCTGTTCTGTTCTGTTCTGTTCTGTTCTGTTCTGTTCTGTTCTGTTCTGTTCTGTTCTGTTCTGTTCTGTTCTGTTCTGTTCTGTTCTGTTCTGTTCTGTTCTGTTCTGTTCTGTTCTGTTCTGTTCTGTTCTGTTCTGTTCTGTTCTATTCTATTGTTGCTTAACTCAAGTGATTGATTCCAATCACTCGGTTCGACTAGGCCACGGGCCCTTCTATCTAGCGCGCTAGTATCTAGTATGATCCCGCACATCTGTTCGAAATTTACAAATCACCACCGTGTATTCTGCCAATCGCCATCAACACCAATGGCAATGGGCATTAATCCACGCAAATACTGACCGCAAACATCCAGCGGAGCCGGGCCACATGCCCCTCGTAAACCAACCATAAAGTGTGCCTATATACTACTGTGCAGGAGATGTATGCCGTGAACACACTGGAACTGTGGACTTGTCGGATTCGTGTTATATTTACGCGTCTGCGCCAGCAGTGTGTGTGTGTGTATTTGTGTATGTAAGTATGTGTATAAGTATGTATGGAAGTATGTATTAATGTGTGTATGTGTATGTCTGTATGTATATTTCTTGGACATCTCTCTGTAGCTTGAACGGATACATGGATTTTAGCTTAAAAATTCGTTTGATACTTTGTAACTGTTATATACTGTCTATATGGAAATATTCAAATGTTACTTACTCTTGTACGCTGACGGGTGATTTTTTTCTATTATTCACTGTTATTTTTCGAATACTTTGTGCTCTGTTGTTGAATATTGGTGTGAAAAATTCGATCTATCTCAGATTAATTTTTTCAGTATTTTGCCTAAAAAAATGATATCTGACCAATGTTTACAATGAAGAAAGCTATCAAGTATCTAATAACTATCGAATTTTGAAATAAAAGTACAAGAAATTGGAGGTACTCGTGGAAACAAACTCAGATCCTCTTGACTCGTGCCGCTAGATGGCGCTAGTATATCTTAATACATTTAAACAAAAAATTAACGCTTATTTTCTATAAGTAATAATAACGTTTCAAGTTATACCAACAACCGTATAAATTGACACAGCTCCACCTACTTTTTTCCTTACGCGGGAAGAAGCAGGACCGAAAAAGTTTTCGACAGGTCCACGAAACTGTTGTCGGGTTGTAAATTCGGAGTACAACATAGTAATTTAAGTTGAGTGAACGTTTTCGTACGTCTGATCGTTTTGAACGTTTCAGAGCGCTGCAGTCGGATCTCAATCTAAGGATGGCCCAAATGTTTCCGGGTTTTCGGAAAGCTTTGCTTGTTTTATAATGATAATAATTTATTTAATTACAGAGACATATATCTATTAAGACTACTAAAATAGTATTTATCGCTTCAGTTTTAAGGTTACTAACAATGCTATGGATCTCTGTTCTATGCGAAATAAATGTTTTACATACATACATACATACATACATACATACATACATGCATACATACATACATACATACATACATACATACATACATACATACATACATACATACATACATACATACATACATACATACATACATACATACATACATACATACATACATACATACATACATACATACATACATACATACATACATACATACATACATACATACATACATACAAAGGTACATAACCTCACGCCTGTATCTCAGAGGAGTAGGCAGAGACCAGGGACTGCCAATTGCCACGATCCTGACAGATCACCTTCGCTTCATCAACGTTCATAAGTCGTTGCATGCACGCCGGTTCCGGGTACTTTTTATCTTCCCCTTTGCTAATACATCCTCTCTATTTGGTCGATGTATGTCCGCCTGGGACGTCCCTTACACTCTCATTCGCATTATATATTTGTTTCGTCAATCTTTCTTCCATCATCCTCTCCACATGTCCAAACCAACGCAACATTCCTTTCTCAATTCTAGTCACTACATCCTCTTTCACTCCACAACATTCTCTGTTCTGTGTCCACAATGCTTTTATTATACTATTTTTATTTTTAATGCACTAACCCGTGCTAAGGACAATTTTAAAAATAGGTTTAATTTTTTTTTAAAAACAGCCACAAATAGGTTTTTAAAATGCTTTTATTATTATTAAATTGATATTAAGTAGCTTAGCTATTACTGTACTTAAGCTGTTTTACAGTAACTTTAATTAATTTACTTTGGTCTGAGGCGCAAGCTGTACGTGTTTTTAATATTTATAATTTGTTAATATTCAAAAATCGGGAATATAAAATCAAATCAAAAAGGTTTTATTCAAAGTAGCGCAGAAATTGCGGTGTAATGAACATAACATGTTAAACTAGGTGTCGATTTCAAAATCTACATCATTACGGAGGAAATGTAATCAAAAGAACTCCAAACGTAGTCTTTTCAAAGTCCTTAATTAACAGTTTACATAATTATTTTAAATCATAGAACTCATGCATTGTACTGGCTTAAATTCCAGACATCATTGTCATCTAAATATATGTGTTATAGTAGCCCTTTTGGCACAAAGTGTATTTTACACATTATTTGAATCGCGTTTCAGGCAAGCTTAATATCTTCAAGGATTTTATTATAGGAACGTATACAATGCTTCATGAAGGATATATTGACCTTTGCTAGCCTAAATCTAGCGAACGAAAGTTAATGTTTATTTCTAGTACTTTCATTGTGTTGGTGACCCACAGTTTTAAAACTACTGATATTTTTTCTGACGTACATAGGTACCTAATCTTTTCATAGATATACTGACTTCATAAAATCAGGTGCTGGTTGGGATCCCATGGGTGTCATATAATGGCAGTCGTTAAGCCATGTCAGAGGCCTTATAAGACGCCTCATAACTGCAGACAGTAAGGCCCGCCACTGCCTTACAATCATCCACTAACCGGACTTCGCCACCGCTGTGGAGTATGACCTTCCTGTGATGCGAGAAGAGACCCGTGCCCCAGCAGTGGGGATTTACGAAGGGTTGATATCATACCGTTATCGTTATCAACCCTTGTATGTCCCCACTGTTGGGGCACGGGTCTCTTCCTGTATCGCAGGAAGGTTAGGCCATACTCCACCACGGGGGCCAAGTCCGGGTTGGTGGAGGATTGTAAGACAGTGGCGGGCCTTACTGTCAGAAGTTATCAAGCCGCCCATAAGGCCTCTGTCATGGCTTAACGACTGCCATTACATGACAGCCGGCACCAACGGCTTAACGTGCCTTGCGAAGCACGGAAGCGCTCGGAAAAATGCCACTAGCGGTAGTCACGGGACGCTCACCCATCCCGTACCTGACCGCGCCTGTTGTTGCTTAACCAAGTGATTGATTCCAATCACTCGGTTCGCCTAGGCCACGAGCGCTTCGATATACCGTATGAATTTTGTATTAAGGATTTTTTTGTCAATTCGCCCAAAGGTTACATTACAACAACGATGTTCATCAGAACCAGCAGCTGAACCGTTGCCAGTAATACAATTTCGCCGAGAGAAACACTAGTGCGCGTTTCTCAGTACCGTTTGACTCATAAAGACGTTTCATTTGCATAGTTGTCAAGATTGCACGGCGTGCCGAACGAAATTAACGTAAGGCTGTGTTTTGGATACGTTAACTTTAAGTACAGTACTACACATCATAAAAGTCCCTTCGGGAATCTTCGTTCGCGCAGACTAGGAATAAGTGTAACGAAAGTACCCGAAGCTATAAGTACATTCAACATGATCTTTAACCCACGGTTAATGTGCAGAATTGATTGCCGCAGTAGCGCTACCTATTATGCTCACGCTAATATTGCCAAACTAATAGTCACCTGCATCGATGTCGTTGAACCAACCAATAGCAGCAAAGGCGCGCGGCCTGCCGTAAAATTAAACTATCTGATTGGTCGATCAACTTGCCACACATCCAAAATTTGGTCATCTGCGCAGGTACATCCGCGAGACTTATTTCTTGTGTAGCACTGTAATCATCTGTTTTCAGAACCCAGAGGGGAAAACGAGGTGGCTTTAGCAGTCATATATGTATATGTGTTACAGTAACATAACATTTACATACTGGCCCATACATTGCTTCTGGCCCCACACTAGGATACCCTGTGTCGTGGGTTCCAGAAACAGTGACATCACAAACATGTAAACATCCGAGACCTGGGGAATTTTTTTCCGTCCTCAGCCGGGGATCGAACCCGGGACCTCTCGCATAGTAAGCAAATACGCTACCGTAATTCGAGTCAACCTCAAAACTCTTAAACGGTCAAAACTAGTTTTGACTGCTAAAATCGGTCAAAAGTACTTTTTTCCAAAGCGTCTGGTCAGTAACATTTGAAATACCAAATGGTAAAAACACCTAAAATGATGCGTCACTCAATCTGCGACAGCAAAATGTAATGAAATGAAAAGGTTTTATTCAAAGTACCACAGAAACTGCGGCTTAATGAACGTTACAATTCAAACTAGGTGTCCATTTCAAAATCTAGATCATTTAGGAGAAAAAAATGGACAAAAAAACTCCAAACTTAGTCTTTTCAAAAGTCCTTAATTAACATAGTTTACATAATTATTCTAAAACATAGAACTCATACATTGTACTGGCTTTAATTCCAGACCTCATTGTCATCTGAATGTAGGTGCGACGAAGCGCGTAGCGGGGCGCGTAGGAGCGTGTTAGGTTGAACATGTAAGACCGTAAACAAACTGGACATTGTTGTAGACGTATTAGAATTTTACTTTATTTTTCGGATTTCTTATTTTAGCAGTCAAAACTGGTTTTGACCGTTACTGTAATAGATGTAAGAACTAAGTGTGACTATGTGGTAAAACTTTGTTAGTAGATTTAGATGGAGCTGACATGCTCACCTATGAGAACAAAGCTTCTAAATGAATAAAATTATTTAAAAAAAAAGTTTTGACCGTTCAAGAGTTCCGACCAGGTAGGATGACGATCTGCGAAAATCTGCCGGTAGATGCTGGATGCGGCAAGCTGAAGATAGGGCGCTATGGCGCTCATTAGGGGAGGGCTATGTCCGGCAGTGGACTAGATAATATAGCCTGAAGAAGAAGAAGAGTTCTGACTGTAACGTACGTATTTTATGCAGCCTATAAACGGCCCGATGCAGCGTATAGGCTTTCTCTCAGAGAGAGAGAGTATGTGCTTAATTACCACCCGTGCCCACCGGGGATCGGTAATTTTAAGTGCTGAGTTATTAGTACATCTGAGCCACTCAGGTTTCCTCAAGATGTTTTGTTTTACGCGAGTGGCGTTGTAACTTAGAAAATAGTGTTCATTATTTACAACTTATTCTAATGGGTAAGATCCATTAACATAACCACAATTATGTACGTCCATATAAGTTTATTTTCCATCAATCAATCAATGAATCAATCAGTATACAGGATTATATTCATTTTAATGCACTAACCCGTGCTAAGGACAATTTTAAAAACCTATTCTTCTTCTTCTTCAGGCTATATTAGTCCACTGCTGGACATAGCCCTCCCCTAATGAGCGCCATAGCGCAAGGTTGTGCCATCATTGGGGGGTAATGCCCATAATCCCCACGCTGGTTGGGGATCGCAGTTTGGTGGAATTGTACTGCAGGGGGCGCTGCTGCCCACCCCCTGTTTGTCCCCCTTAGTTGCCTTTTACGACACCCGCGGGAAGAATTTGGGTTCGTTCTCTTCTCTAGACAGACACCATACAGCATTAAAAACCTACTTAGAGGCTAAAAATTCCACCCATGCCGGGATTCGAACCCGCGACCTCTGGCTATCCGTGCTTCGCTCTTCCAACAGACCTAATGGGCGACTCACCGGCATCAGTGAAATTTCGAACCTCTTTACAATATTATCTGTATTACGTACAGGCAGCGACATCTGGCTGAAGTGATTTGCATCACTTGCAATTAATCCTTTACTATTGGTAAAAATAGTTCCTGCCATAAATTGAACCTTGTCACTCTGAAATAAAGTGCAAAATCAATTAAAAATAATACTAGATTTGACCTAACTCTGCCTGTTAAAAAGTTAAAGGATAACTTGACAGATTGAAAATAAAATAAAAGGATAACTTGATAGAAGCAACGCAGATGGACCCTGGAATCTTTCCGCTTGTAAGAGTATACCAAATGCAATCGTAAAATGAATACATAAGCGGAGATGGGGACGTTAATTCTGGAATTCAGTGACGCCCACCGAGTCAATCGCGTGTGCATGTAGTGAGATGCACTTCAAAGCGTCTAGTCTAGGATCCGCAAGGCTATAGTCGGGTGCCTTTGAGTAAATCAGTACTCGTTTCTCCACTCAGAATTTGGCGCGTCATCATAGTGTGATTGAGAGCGGATTTGGTTCCAATTTAACATACAAATAAACCATATTCAAGATATTAATTTAATGATTCAAATTTCAAGTTACGGGCAAAATTATAGAGTCAACGTTCACCGTTGCAAATGATATTGATGATCCGTGACTATACATTTTTAAGATGATTTTATGTTTTATCCGGCAGATAATCGGTCTGCAAAATTGTATTCAAATGCTCGCGCGACATTAATATCACAATATAAGGCCTTGTGATCCAAAGAAGAAGAGGATTTTAATTGGTTTGTATATTTTTTATGTATATTAAGCTATAGTTAATTACCTTGCATAGGTTTTTTTAAAAAAGGGCGATTTTGAGCTGGGTTTTACAAAACAGTTACTTTCCATTTTTTGGCGTTGTCGTGAAATTGGTCTCAGTTTTGTCTGTTTGTAATATAGCCACAAAAAAATTCTTAGTAATTTTTAGCAGATAATCTGTGAAACAGTCCTTAAATGGGTTTTTGGACACAATTACCTAAGTTGTACTATCAACTTACCTTTGTTTACCCGTTCTATGATAACTTACATCATCATCTGTACAGTTACTCTACATCATCATTTTAGTGAATTGAGGATCCAGGAATATGTTTAAAGCATCCTTCGCCAGTGTGTCATCGCGCCGACCGACTGATGGATATTGGCAACTTTCATAATGGTGTTTTGATCGAAAGCTTTCCGGATATATTCGCTGGGTGCCAGGAACGGGAAAGGTTTGCATATTTTGTCTGGAAGTGAAATGACAGTGGTGATACTACGGGCCAATAAATGTAATCTTTGGTAGGTATCGCAACGATACTTTTTTCTAATATCTGGCCAGTACTGCCGCCCAGTAAAGTTTGAATTATTTTAAAGGAACTCATTACTTTCTAATTTCTTTCTTGTCTCCGTCTATGGCTGCCTGGAAGAAATTGCTTTTTTAAGGCCCCCATTTGCACTGTATTTTTTATATAATTTCTGTTACTGTAAGATAAGATAAGAATATTCTTTATTGTACACTGGAAAAATAACAAATACAACACAATTGCAAATATACTTAGTACAATTGGCGGCCTTATTGCTAAAAGCTATTTCTTCTAGACAACCTTACGACGGAAAGTTGTTGAAGGAAATAAGAAAGACGGAAGTAATTTCTGTGTACAATAAAGAATATTCTATCTATCTATTTATCGTTACGTTTTGTTAGGTATCAGTCGTACCGAGACCCGCATCTAGTAGGGTTAGGCAGAGTTTCATTCTTCTTCTTGTTCAGGCTATATTATGTAGTCCACTGCTGGACATAGCCCTCCCTTAATGAGCGCCATAGCGCCCTGTCTTCAGCTTACCGCATCCAGCAGGGTTTCATTGAAAAGTGATAGTAAAAAAAAAAATATTATTATGAAATAAGTGTTTCAATAAATAGATCGCTACAGTATTGAAGCAAGTGGGCATCATATTAAATACTAATATAAAGATAAAGCGTATGTTTATCAATAATTCAATTCACTTATCTCGTATTTTTATGCGTCTACGCCCTACTAGAAAACTTTTGTATCGTATTAAACTTGACATTTCGCATTTTAGAGACCTATAAAAGCTGCAAAACTTTTAATTACATATACTGTTCTAAAAACTATTTAGAGGCTAAAATTCCACCCATGCCGGGATTCGAACCCGCTACCTCTGGCTACCCGTGCCAGCGCTTTTTTCAACTAAGCTAATGGGCGACTCACCGGCATCAGTAAAATTTCGAACCTCTGTACAATATTCTCTGTATTACTATTTATATTTCATATTTATTTATTCATAAGAAATAGGCATACATGATAAGGTACTTATTCTTCTTAAACTAGTGGTTCAATTTAATAGGGTCTTTTTGTACTTACGATGGCAACTGTACTAGTTATTTATTCGAACTGTATTACAGTCACCATAAGATTTTACCTACTCTTTCTACCTTATACAAACATTTCTCTTCAAGCTAAGTTGATGCAACTTCCCCATTCCCTCGCTTGTATGTTTACCGATTTGAGAGTATTTCAACTTTTCTCACGGCAACTTGGGATACGCTCTGTGACACCAAAAGTTTGCTGAAAGAGAATGCTTCCTGTATGATGCACACTCTGGTGTTCATGATACCAGGAGTGTTCCGTTCACTTTTGTAATCGGTTCAACAAAGTGTTGAAATAATAACGATCGTAAGTGAATATTTTGATATATCTAATCCCCGTACAAATGAAATCAAATCAATTTTATTTCAACGTAATGAGTGTCAATTTACTATGTAAAATGCAACGTGGCGTAGTGAAGAAAATGAGAGCGGAAAAAAAGCTCCACTCTCACCATCTTTTATCAAGTCATCTTAAACCTAATACGTTAGTTGCCAACTATACGTATGATAAGATTTGGTGATTGCCATTAAAAACTTTAACTGTACTTGATTTATAACGATCTACCTACTCAACTGGTTGAAAAAAAAAAAGCTTTTTCATCCCACCATCTCGGAAAGAGTATTTTTAATCTTCAATATCTGAGTGGAAAAGCCGTTTTTATTCTCTAGAGGGTAAAGTAAATTGAATTTAGAACATCGTGTGCACTAAGTTTGTGAATTAAAAAAGTGTACTTATCTTGTGATTGTAAACGTTTTTTTTTTTTGCATTTAATCATTTCCTCGCTGAGGTGGAATGAAAAGTTACGTGTTGCACTCGAGTGCAAAGATTTTTCACCTCGTGCTCTTTTGATTCCCTCGCTAACGCTCAGGATTCTAATTTTGAATCCTTCGCTTGCTCGGTCATCAAAATTGAACACGCGGTTAAAAAGCAACTTTGCACTCTTGTATAACAAATAACTATTGTGAAGCAAATAAATTCCAAAATGCTCTAAAACAACACTTGTTAAGCTATATATAAAATGGGTCTACAAGCGATTATTTGTTGGATAATCGCGATGATTCGCGATACTCAAAAATAGTAACATAACATTTACATACAGGCACATACATTGCTTCTGGCCCCACACTAGGATACCCTGTGTCGTGGGAACCTGAAACAACGACATCACAAACATGTAAACATCTAAGACCTGGACTTTTTTTTTTGTTTCCAGCCGGGATTCGAACCCGGGACCTCTTGCATGGTAGGCAGACGCGCTACCGCTACGCCACAGAGGTCGTCAGGATATATATAGTTATAGTTAAACAGATCTAAACGTGTTTCTTTATTAGGTACGTTTTACTTAATAAAGTTATTTATTGAACCTGTCTCATCGCGACTATTTATTAGGTAAAACGTACCTAATAAATAATCGCGATTCCGCTTATTTAATATATAAGTTTCTCGATTTCACTCTTCAGTAAATACGACATCATAAAGTGCCCTGCAGATCATGTGAAGAAAATTTTCATTTAGTACATGCATTTTGTGAAGTTTATTGACTAAATAATAAAAAAAAATCTTAATATCCAGTTTTTCCTCCCATGAGATTTCCGTAGAATGAAACTCTGTGGACTTACCAAAACAGAAATATACAATTATACTATTTTTATTTTTAACGCACTAACCCGTGCTGAGGACAAATTTAAAAACCTATTTAGAGGCTAAAAATCTATATGTAATACAGAGAATAGTGTAAAGAGGTTCGAAATTTCACTAATGCCGGTGAGTCGCCCATTAGCTTAATTGGCCAGAGGTTGCGGGTTCGAATCCCGGCATGGGTGAAATTTTACGCCTCTAAATAGGTTTTTAGAAATATACAATTTTAACGGATGGCAAATGAGACTGGTGTCTGATTTGCAGATCATTATCGCCGAAGCAAAATAATCCTGAGCCGTATGTTCTGGCTCGCTTCCAACAAGCACCGCATGGTGAGAGAACAGATTGAGTACGTAAATCATAAGGGGCCGATTCCTTCATTGAGAATTTCACGAAGTAAATACTTCTGTCACGCTCTTTTCTGGGACTTCTAATCCCAGAATCCTCCTGGGGAATCTAATGTAATTTAATCTATATAGCAAAGCGGTGACAGCCGAACGCTAGAACGCCAGTTTCTCGATCGGCATATACTTATTATACTCTTTATTTCCCATGGTACGTAAATTTGTGAAGTTACAGTAGCAATACCACTCGGTAACTGTGAAGGATAACATCAAGAGGAAACCCTAGTGTCTGAAGTGTTAATATACCTCAGCACTTGCTACATACAATGGCTAAACTTTAATGCTAAGTGCGGAAATCTCAGGCTTAACTAAACTAGATAAACATAATTAAACTATTTTTATTTTTAATGCACTAACCCGTGCTAAGGACAAATTTAAAAACCTATTTAGAGGCAAAAAATTCCACTCATGCCGGGATTCGAACCCGCAACCTCTGGCTATCCGTGCCAGCGCTCAATTGGTAGAGCGCTGGCACGGATAGCCAGAGGTTGCGGGTTCGAATCCCGGCATGGGTGGAACTTTTTAGCCTCTAAATAGGTTTTTAGATAAAAATAATTTTACAGTCTGTTACCTTTTAGGATATACCTCGGCTACTATTTTATAGAATCGGAAATATTCGTGCAATAAAAATATCGGAACTAATATGACACTTAACGAAAACTTAATAAGAAAAGTTTTATACAGAGCAAGAAGTAGTATTACGCTCGTGTGCTTTCGGCGAAAACCGAAGCCTATTATAGAGCCCAAGATATATTCTAAAAACTAACAATCTGTCTATGCCTCTTTAACATTATAAAATTTAAAATATTTTTATATTTAAGTATGGAAGTCAAAATGCAACACAATTCATACAAAAATGTATGGGGCTGGAACAAAATTAGTTAGCCTTATTTCTAGAAATCTATCAACTAGGCACTACAGCGTCGGAGTGGTCCCTTCACCCATCTAGTGTGAGTGAAATACCACTGGACGCTGTATAAATCATCTCATTAAGTAGATGCAAAAAAAAGGCCAATATATCAACTAGGAAAGAATACTTTATTTGTCATAACACTTAGCTAAATCTACAAAACTGCCTTATTATATTAATTACGCTAACAGACTAAACGGCAGAGCTAGGTAAACATTCAGCTTTTCCACACATTTGTATACGTGGAAAGTTACATGTTCAAGGCGCAGGACGTAGTGTATCCTTAGTAACAGGGTATCACAGAGTTAAGAGCGCTGCAGCTGTGCTCGTTCAACTTTCAAGGTGTTCTTTGGCTGAGTCTTGATTATTTTAAAACCATTTATTATTGCAGTTGACTGCCAATTCAATATCTCTGGCTGTCTTTATTACTTGAGGCATTAGAACAGCACGGTTGTTCTGTCAAATGTACGAGTTCATTAAAACAAGAAAAAATAGTTTTGACTCTTGTGTAACAATAAGTTTAGAATGAGTCGCATACTTGGTGCCGGCTGTCATATAATGGCAATCGTTAAGCCATTTCAGAGGCCTTATGATCGGTTTGATAACTTCTGACAGTAAGGCCCGCCACTGTCTTACAAACCTCCACCAACCCGGACTTGGCCCCCCGTGGTGGAGTATGGCCTAACCTTCCTGCGATACAGGAAGAGACCAGTGCCCCAACAGTGGGAATATATAGAGGGTTGATATCGAAGTCGCATGTTTCTGTATCATCTCCGAACTAAATAAATGAAATAAATAGAAAAAAAGTAGGTGGAAATTATTCTGGGAAGAGACGAATCACAGAATAAATAAGATAACTGTAAGGTTTGCTTTAAAGGACTGTTTTTATAAATAATACCGTTAGCCTTTCTTTCCGGGGGGAACCTAATTGAAAACGAGAGTGGAAAAATCTAAAACACGCAATAATTGGGCCTAGAATCAACAAGCCTTTGAGAAAAGGTAACGATGAGCAATTAGGATTCATGGAAGGGCTCGGAGCATTGCCCTTTCCAAGTAAATGTTTGAAGTTGGTACAGTACTACACATAATAAAAGTCCCTTCGGGAATCTACGTTCACGCAGACAAGGAAGAAGTGTAACGAAAGTAACCGAAGCTCTAAGTACATTCAACATGATCTTTATCCGATACGGTTAAGGTGCAGAATTGAATGCCGCAGTAGCGCTACCTATTTCGGTCACGCAAATATTGCCAAACTAATAGTCAACTGCATCAACCAATAGCAACAAAGACGCGCGGCCTGCCATAAAATGAAACTATCTGATTGGTCGATCAACTCGCCGCACATCCGAAATTTGGTCATCTGCGCAGGTACATCCGCGAGACTTATTTCTTGTGTAGCACTGTACTGAAACGTTATTCATTTGACCTAGATCACCTAATGTCACCCTCAGGTTCATCATCATCTTTATCACCCGGTGTCAGTCCACTGCTGGACATAAGCCTCTCCCAAGACACGCCACTGAGCCCGATCTTCGGCTCTTGTTTCATGTGAAGTGTGATGACGTCATGTGAAGAATGGTAACGTCACCATTATCATCACCATAATCAGTCGGTGTCAGTCCACTGCTGGACAAAAGCCTTTCCCAAGACACGCCACTGAGCCCGATCTTCGGCTTTTCCCTTCCAGTCAGCCCACCGCTTTGCAAATCTCCTCGCTCCACCTGGTTTCCTTGCTTTATTCTTCTTCTTCTTCAGGCTATATTAGTCCACTGCTGGACATAGCCCTCCCCTAATGGGTGGCACAGCGCAACGTTGTGACATCATTGGGGGGCGATGCCCATAATCCCCACGCTGGGCATGCGGGTTGGGGATCGCAGTTTGGTGGAGTTGTACTGCAGGGGGCGCTGCTGCCCACCCCCCGGTTTGTATCCCTTAGTCACCTTTTACGACACCCGCGGGAAGAATGTGGATTGGTGGTATTTTCTAGGCCAACACCTCCTTGCTTTCTACCCTAAGTTTATCAATTCGCGGTCTCCATTATAGAACTAGTCTACCCCAACGGTAATCGGTCTTGCGGCAGATACGAGTATGACCCGCCCTGCCACTTCAGTTTGCTAATCCGTTGAGCTATGTCGATCACTTTAGTTCTGTGGTGACTTCTATTCGGAATCGATTCCGTAGAGTGCACAGTGTCTACCTACCCATAGACACATTATGGATAGAAATCATGATTGACCTTTTTGCATCTACGTAATGAGATGATTTATACAGCGTCCAGTGGTATCCTCACTCACACTAGACGGGTGAAGGCACCACTCCAACGCTGAATCGCCTGGGACATGGTTTTATAGATGGTGTAGGCTTGCCCACCCAGCACCTATACCATCCTGACAGCTTAGTCGGCCTAGCCCACAGGAAAGACTAGTCAATACGTGCGGAGAAAATCAAACCGCGGGTTTCCTCACGATGTTTTCCTTCACAGTTAGCGTGTAGTATTGCGACTACAAATTCACAAATGTATGTAACTTTGAAATTAAACAAAGTCATTGATACATGCCCGCACTCGGGATTGAACCTAGGGCTCTCGCTTGCCAGTCCATGGTTCTACCCACTGAGCTACCGAGCCCGTTTGGATAGAAAATGGCGCTAGTTATTCCACATACTAGGCCAGGTTGATAGATCTGACAAGCCCTATCGTTGGCAATCGAAAGAGAGCCCGGCCAAGGATTACTTGCCCTGCGTCCGAGATGCGATGAAATCGATTAGAGCGCGAATCCGACCAAATTTAGTAGTCCCAAAGTATCTCGCACGAAATACGGTTCTTGTGCCTACTGCACTTATATGGACTGGCACTGTAATCGATTTCATCTCATCTCGGAACGCACCCTTGGAAAGGGTCCACATCACAAGAGATTGATTGAAGCGATTGTGGCCTAGTCGAACCCAGTTATTGGAATCTATCACTTGGCTTAAGCAAAAACAGGTGCGGTAACAGGATGACCATCCCGTGACTACCGCTAGTGGCATTTTTCCGAGCTCTTCCGTGCGTCGCAAGGCACGTTAAGCCGTTGGTGCCGGCTGTCATGTAATGGCAGTCGTTAAGCCATGTCAGAGGCCTTAAGCGACTTGGTAACTTCTGAGGGTAAGGCTAGCCACTGTATTACAATCCTCCACCAACCCGGACTTGGCCCTCGTCGTGGTGTATTGACCGTTGCGTCGTGGTGTATTGACCGTGGCGTTGACCTAATCTTCCTGCGATGCATGAAGAGACCCGTTCCCCGGCATTAGGGATATACTAAGGGTTGATGTCAAGCACGATTGAACCTCGACTCGTGTCTTCAAATAATGTTCTGCCGCAAACCACTTTCAGAAGTGGTAATCAGTGACTGAGGCTCTGTGCTCTCCTATGAGTAAAAGAATGGAAGAAGAAGAAAGATTAGTTACTTACGCTGCTCTTTCTTTTGACATCACATCATCATTAACATAACATAACGTAACGTAATGTAACTGTAATGAACGTAATGAAACGTAACGTAACGTAACGTACCGTACCGTACCGTAACGTAACGTAGCGTAGCGTAACGTAACGTAACGTAACGTAACGTAACGTAACGTAAACGTAACGTAACGTAACGTATCGTATCGTATAGTATCGTATCGTAACGTAACGTAACGTAGCGTAACGTAACGTAACGTAACATAGCGTAACGTAACGTAACGTAACGTAACATTTACATACAGGCACATACATTGCTTCTGACCCCACACTAGGATACCCTGTGTCGTGGGAACCAGAAACAACGACATCACAAACATGTAAACATCCAAGACCTGGGTTTTTTTTTGTCCCCAGCCGGGGTTCGAACCCAGGACCTCTTCCATGGTAGGAAAATGCGCTACCGCTGCGCCAAAGAATTCGTCACTAACCCAATATTTCCCCACCGAGAGGCTCGGGTCTCTTCTCTGAGGAAGGCATAGGCCATACTCCACCACGAAGGCCAAGTCCGGATTGATGGAGGCATGCAAGACTTTGGCATCACATTTGCCTTAATTTTTTAGGAGGCAAATGTGAAAATAGATTAGGAGCTGAAGTACCGAAGAAGACGAAGATCCTACCGACCTACTGTGTGTGTTGGTATGAATATATAGAATCTCGCTGGCTAGACTTATAGGTCCACTTTACGAATGAACGTAATGTTCAGATGGTCGACCTTCTAAATATATACGAGTTTTTCGTGACGTCACCTCTGCGAATAGCCTGGCTTTTGTTTTTATTTCGGCTCACTCCTAATGCACCCATTAGGTTGGGGACACTGACTATACGAGGGATTAGTACGCTTGTTTCCTATATTTTTGGGTTTTCATGTCAAAGGAACCAATAGAAAAATATGAGGGTATTTGAAAGAAAATGTGACTTTTAAGTATTGTTTTATCGATTGATAGGTTACCTACAGCAACAATTTGTTGTTGGTTTTCCTCATGACTGTGTTTTAAATTTAAAAGATACAGAATTCCCACAACACATGCTAAAATATAGGTTCAACTCTATCAATCAGCAATGAATGGCTTCAACACTAATGTTCATATCGGTAAACTATTTAATCGAACCTTTATTGTGGTTTTTCCGACTTTGAAAAACCACGGTAACGTCATATTTGTTTTTCTGTCAGAAAGTTGTAATATGGCTAAACATTCTGCTCGTAAACTAAGTGTGTACAAAAATGACATTTTAGCATCAAAATTTTAAAGTGTCTATAGTATCTATACTTTAAACACCAAAAAATTTAACCATATAATTATATATCGTTTTCAGTTTCCCAAAAGTGTAACTTAATCGCATTGGCGACTGCAACCCTTTTATTTTCATATCTATTACCGTAGAAAAGTTTTAACATATTGTGAAGTTAAACATTGCATTGCAGTTAAATTGGTTTAATTATCATGTATATTTCTATATCCCTCCACCAACCCGGACTCTCCACCAACCCGTCTTGGCCCCGTGGTGGAGTATGGCCTGGCCTAGCCTTCCTGCGATGCAGGAAGAGACCCGTGCCCCAACAGTGGGGACATACAAGGATTGATAACGATATTTCTATATGTGAGCATCGCAAATAATAAAAAGTGTAATTTTTTTAATTTCTGTAGCCCATGTACGCCCCACTATAGGCCACAGGGTTTCTCTCAGAGACAGATTATGGACTTGGAGAAAGATGACAATTACTAAGCGTGCTATTGACTGTACCTTTTTATTTCACGAAAGCAGATGATTTTAATGAATTTCAAAACTGCAGAAATAAAGACTTGCCTACCCGTCTTCGTGCGATAAAAAGACTGTACCTTGGTTCGGGAATTCAAAGCGCTGAGATATGCGAATACATCCGACACTCGGGTTTCCTCACAAAGTTATTCTTCACAGTTAGCGAGTGGTACTGTTACTACAATTTCACAAATGTACCGTACCTTAAAAGACATAACGACATCTCATAACATTTATCATTTACATAGGTACATACCTTGCTTCTGGCCCCACACTAGGATACCCTGTTTCATGGGTACCAGAAACAACGACATCATAAACATGTAAACATCCAAGACCTGTGGTTTTTTTTGTCCCCACCCAGGGATCGAACCCAGGGCCTCTCGCATGGTAGGCAGATGCGCTACCGCTGCGCCACAGAGGTCGTCAACCATGTAATCACTGGTACCCGCCGGAATTCGTACCTACGAAGTGTACTTCGAATGTGAACTGAAGTTCTAAAGTTGTAACGGTGCAAACCTCTTTACACCATTTTTATTTCTTTTTCTATCTATCATTTTCAAATATTTAAATTTTGTCACTCATTCTTCGACTTCCCTCATTTCTCATCGACTACTACTTTACGCTTTGACCAGATCTGACTTTTTACCTGCTTCTCCGTTTATCCGTTTTTATCCAGTTTTCTGTTAATATTACTACAATATTATAACAAATAAAACCACACCTAAAGTCGTTCCAGAGTTTATTTATTATTATAAAAGTTATACAACGTTCCAAAGTTATCGCAATAAAAGTTACTATATTTCAACTATTTTCACAATATTATTATATTTTTTTTATGCACTAACCCGTGCTAAGGACAATTTTTAAAAACCTATTTAGAGGCTAAAAATTCCGATGTAAAACCTAACTGCAAAGTAGATACTCGGGCAAGTTACTTCCGCCAGATGTCGCTGCCTGTACGTAATACAGAGAGTATTGTGAAGAGGTTTGAAATTTCACTGATGCCGGTGAGTCGCCCATTAGCTTAGTTGGAAGAGCGCTGGCACGGATAGCCGGAGGTCGCGGGCTCGAATCCCAGCGTGGGTGGAATTTTTAGCCTGCAAATAGGTTTTTAAATATTTTCACTATAATTAGTAGACATAAAAAATCGTTGCAGCAATTCACAGTCGCTTCGGAACAGCCCACCATCTTAAATCCCAAGATGCCTGGCGGGAGCTGGCGCCCGCGAAATATGAGGTGATTAGGCGTGTGTTCAGAAATATTTTAAAGCATATCTCTCGTAAGCTTATGAAATGAGGGCGCTCCGTAAAACTTTTGCTGAGTTTACACTCCCTCTGAGGCATTTATTCTTGAGCTCCAATCCAAAAGCTCACATTCGTCCACTACTAGACATAGGCCTACTCCAAGCCACGCTGCTTGTAGTAGGCCTATGTCTAGAAGTGGATGATGGGCGGGGATGGTCGGCCCGTTACCGGTCATCCTCATCCAGCCGCTACCAGGAACCTTACGCATATAACATAACATTTACATACAGGCACATACATTGCTTCTGGCCCACACTAGGATACCCTGTGTCTTGGGAACCAGAAACAACGGCATCACAAACATGTAAACATCCAAGACCTGGAGTTTTTTTGTCCCCAGTCGGGGATCGAACCCGGGACCTCTTGCATGGTAGGCAGATGCGCTGCCGCTGCGCCACAGAGGTCGTCATATCGTCGGTGCAACGAGGTGCTGGGCGTCTTGCACTGCTTTTGCCAGTTCCTAGTCTACATTCGAGAACATAATTACCACAACAGCTATCGGTCGCTCTCTTTCGGTCGGTGCTCTTCGGCAGATGTGACCTGCCTATTGCCACTCAGCTCGTTAATCAGCTTACCTTCCGTGTTGTTTGGTTCGGCTTGGGTACCATAAAGAAAGATGTGATTTATAATATTGGGGTGTCGCTAGACAGCACTAGGTCGGTAAAATATCCCTGAAACAAAAACTTTCGTATTCTGTTACTCAAGTTATAAAAGTTCACTTACGAAAATAGCATACCATAAACACAGTGAAAACATGGAAGGCCGTTCAACTTTTTGTACCGGTTTTCTTGAGGTCAGCTGGTGTACCAATACCATGAACAGTACTGTTACTGTTCATGGTTCATGAACACCTGTGTGTTCAATACAACAGTATAGTGGAGTTACGAGTGACGGCACCATGCAACTCGTCATCAGCCATTTGACCCCCACTGCAGGGCATAGGGCTCCTTCATGGATTTCCAAGCTTCACAGTCTTATGCCGTCCGTGGTGGTGTGTTCGTGTCTTGCTTCTGCTTGAAAAAGTGGGAGGGAGAGCGGTGCATTAACTAACCGCATGGTGCTCGTGGGATTTTTGGCGGAATTTAGCAAAGTAATTTTCAGTTGTTAGAGCAACTACTGTTAATACGAAGCTTAGCAAAGTTAAAACAGAGCTGTAGTGACTAAGAAAGGCAATGAAGGCAGGAAGGAAGGTAGCCGCGCCGCGAAGTAGCGTGAACGAGGCATCAGGTTAGGCGCTAAAAAATACTTCTGTAATGGGGGCTATATTTTATGGTGCTAAGGGTAAAAGTTTCTGAAAGTCGGCTCTTGGCTGTTGTTTTTGGAATATAATAGGCAGTATACCAGTGTCGTGTAAGAGCGGTGTAGAGTAATATATATTTTTTTTGTCTACAGCGTTTTAAAAACCTATTTAGAGGCTAAAAATTCCACCCATGCCGGGATTCGAACCCGCGACCTCTGGCTATTCGTGCCAGCGCTCTATCCAACTGAGCTAATGGGCGAATCACCGGCATCAGTGAAATTTCGAACCTCTTTACACTATTCTCTGTATTACGTACAGCGTGTTATTAAAATAACTGACCTGAAAACTCCTTGTTTACTTCGATAGAAAGAGAACATTTTACTGTACACAAAAATGGAATAAACACAGATGTTTCTAACCTAAGCGTACAAACGGCGGCCTTATGACTAAAAGTAATCTTTTCTAATTTAGGGCGGAAATAGCGGTCAAGCCGAAACAGTTTTCTGAAATGCTTCTCTTTCTCATATCTCTTTGACCATGGATTCAGCGCAAACGGGGTGAAACTTGTGAGCCCAGGCGGTTGTTCTTCCTACCCTATTTGTGCTGCTTTTGGGGAACCTTCCAACTGGAGATTAATTAAAAAATCTATAAATTACAAAATTTTGTTACATACATAGTTATACTATTTTTAATGCACTAACCCGTGCTAAGGACAATTTTAAAAACCTATTTAGAGGCTAAAAATTCCACCCATGCCGGGATTCGAACCCGCGACCTCTGGCTATCCGTGCCAGCGCTCTATCCGACTGAGCTAATTAAGTTAACTATTCACTTAGCGAAATTCTCGATTCAGAAACTGGGCCATACACACATACCTCACGCTTGTACAACGGAGGGGTTTGCCCCTTAGATAGATGAATTATTTATTTGCAATTATACACACTCACACATCGAAGCATACAACAAATACAAATCATAACTTAAACGTCTACGTAACTAGAGCTACTCAAAAAAAAGGAGCGTTGTACGTCTACGTAACTATAGTTACTTCGCGGACTGGCGTCAGTAAAATCGATTTTTTTGAATGAAAACTTTCAAATAACTTCTCGAATCGGCTGTTACAATAATCTGTGGTAAATTATTCGTTCAATTGATGCTTGATGTCATAGCCAAGTCTCCGAATAAAAAAAAAGCTTCGGTGTCAAAACAAAATCAGTTCGTATCTATTACGTGAGGTGACTTCAATCTGCTTTTAAAATGTAAGTTTTCATTATTTTTCAATGTATTATATATCAAAATAATCGTAAGGATTTGCACTTTATGATTAAATACAAAAAAAACTGAATTGTGTTACATACAACGACAGATTGACATTTTCAATTACCGCCGCGTCACGCCATGTTTCCACAATTGATTTCATTTATTCTATTGAATTTAATTATAAAATGTTACTTGGAGCCGTAATTTTTACTTTATCTGTTAGTGCATTTCATAAGCTATTCGGAAGTATACTTTATTTTGTGGTAGCTGCAGCAGTTCTATAGTTATTACAGTTTTTCTAACAATGGTTATGTGCAAAAATGTGCAAAAAAATCGCAAAAAATGTAATTCGCGAGCGCGGACGGTTAAGGCTTCCGTGGCCGCGCGACCTGGACGTCTAAGTGGTTACTGTAACTGGCCAATGTCTGTCAAACATAAAATAAAAATAAAATAACAAGTTATAAAAAATACTATTTAGATTGATATAGGTAGACAGATGGATGGATAAATGAATGGATGAATGGATAGAATAGATAGATTAATAATTTGATATGTAAGTGTAAGTACTGTGGGTGTGGCAAATGCAAAAGGACTCTGACTCATCATAAGCTGGAGAGTTATACCCCCAGCGCTGCCGAGTCTGTCACTTCAAACCACACCCGAGTTTGCCACTTGCCACGATCCTAATAATAATATACGTACCTCTTTCGCTTCATAAAACATTTATAGTCGCCTGTCACTTCAGACCACACTAGACTTTGCCACTTGCCACGATCCTAACATACCTCTTGCGCTTCATAAAACATTCATAGTCGCTGCGTGCTCGTGTTCGAGCATTAAAAAGTTTTAGAATAAAAACATAGACATACAGTCGTATAAAATTTCGTGAAACAATATTTTATTCTCAATATTGTAGCTTTCCACTTTGGGCAACCAGACCCCCTTAATTCGGTTTCCAGATAAACTGGAAATAGTTTTTTCGGTCCTTGTCCGGACAGTTTCTATAGGGATTTTTGGGGTTCCGCTGCGCAGTTGATTGAAACGGATGAACGGATGAATACTCGAATCTCTGCCCCAAGATAAGAATAAGTCATTCCGTGGTGACATATAAAATCTTAACACTTATGATAAATAACATGGCCAATTATAGAATTGCCCATGCTAATTTTTTTTTGTTACTGATTTCGCTGTTGAATTTCCTGTCAACAAATAAATAAATAAACCTCTATTATCGCTTATATAACTTAGAATTAAGTAAGTCTATTCAGTATTGTACGTAATACAGAGAGTATTGTAAAGAAGTTCGGAATTTCACTGATACTGGTAAGTCGCCCATTAGCTCAGTTGGGAGAGCGCTGGCACGGTTAGCCATAGGTCGCGGGTTCAAATTCCGGCATGGGTGAAATTTTCAGCCTCTGAATAGTTTTATAGTCTATTCATTTCATGAGCGGCGGTAGCCCTAGGGGTAGAACAATGGACTCGGAATCTAGAGCCACAGGTTCGATTCTCAGTGCGTGCATGTACCAATAATTTAGTTTTGTAATGTACATTTCAGAACTTACAGTAGCAATACCACTCGCTAACCGTGAAGAAAAACCACATGCTGCGACGCAACTATTGGCTCCATTTCTTGGCAATTCTCACCCATAATAACTCTTTTAATGTCTTTTTTGAATAGTCTGGATGATTTGTATCGTACAAACAAGGTTCACAGCGAACTAATTTAATTAAATGTTCTGTCATTGCAACAAAATATTCAGTAAACACGCCTCGACGTGCACGCATCGCGCAGAAATCTGTGCCGAAACTACGACGAGACGCGGAGCAGGACAGACACATGTATGCGTCGCACGTGCAGTGCCGCTGCGTACGTAGCCCAATGACGTTCCATGCTTTACAAAATCTGCGCTGCCCTGCGCTGCGTTGTTCTACGTCGCCTGCGTCTCAGTCAGTCGGCGGGTCATGTCTGCCGCAGGACCTGTTCGAGTAGAATGGTTACAGGATTCGAGTCGCAGTCTCCACTCTAGAAACAATCTACTCCAGTGGTAATTTTTGAGCTACGTCGATCACTTTAGTTCTCTAGCGAATTACAGTCTGTTAGCTTTTAGAATACACCTCGGCTACTATCTAATAGAACCGATTAAATCGCAATAAGATAAGGTTTATTTTGTACCGTATATATAACTTTTCAAAATAGTTACGAAGGGCCAAAAATAGACCAGGGGAGTAAATCTCTAAAATGCACAGTCGTTTAATAAAGTCATATTAGTCCGGTAATGGTAGTTTCATTCACATAATCGGTAGTCTGGTAACCAAGCGCAATCACGTGCAATTTATCTCGGCGCCTCGCGCGATACGATGTTTTTCGCGTGAGACGCCTATTTAATTTGCACAGATTATATCCCTGAATTGACAGCGTACTGCTATTGCTTTGTAGACTACCAAATTGAAGCAAATGTCAACCATTTTTGTGCTTATTTCATTCTATTGAAAAACTATTTAAGTATACTATTTTTATTTTTAATGCACTAACCCGTGCTACGGAACAAATTTAAAAACCTATTTAGAGGCTAAAAATTTCACCCATGCCGGGATTCGAACCCGCAACCTCTGGCTATCCGTGCCAGCGCTCTACCAATTGAGCCAATGGGCGACTCACGGCATCAGTGAAATTTCGAACCTCTCTACACTATTCTCTGTATTACGTATAATCATGTGGTACAGAGATATCGTTCCGATGTTAAAACCTACTTAGTTAGGTTTTAACATCGGAACGATTAAAACCTACTTAGTTAGGTTTTAACATCGGATCGAATCGGATGTGTCAACGTCTTGGCGTAAGTAATGGCGGGTAAGACGCATTGATTATTAGTAGATTGTTAACCAAGGGCTGTATGACATCAATCGCATATGAGGTCTTAGGCGCCCGAGCGCAGCGAGGGCGCTAATTAGCCCGAGTATGCAATTGATGCTTACATCCGAGCTAAACTCTCTGCTTTACATATCGATTGTGAGGTAAGTAAAAAAAAACCGGCCAAGTGCGAATCAGACTCGCGCACCGAGGGTTCCGTACAAACCTGTATTATAGACCTGAGTATTTGGTATGAATTTCAATTTAATACCTCTACGCGTTTATGAGGAAATGGGTAGTAAGTTTAAAATTATGAAAAAAAATATATTATGTGATATAACTAAAAATTTATGGTTTTCGTAATTTTTCCTTTATCTATGCTATAAGACGTTGCTTCGTACTAAATTTCAAGATTCTGAGTTCACGGGAAGCACCCTGTAGGTTTTGATTCCCTTGCAAGTGTCGAAAATTTGCGGCATAAACGGCTGTATCTTTTGATTGCGTTGGCTTAGAAGTTTGATTTTTTCACAGCTTCAAGGGACAGTAGACCTGAGTAATTGATATAAATTTCAGCTTCATACCTCCACGCGTTCCTGAGAAAAAGGGTCTTGACAGACGGACGGACGGACGGACAGACGGACAACAAAGTGATCCTATAAGGGTTCCGTTTTTTCCTTTTGAGGTACGGAACCCTAATAAGAAAGCAGGTTGACTTTTTTTTTAAAGACGAAAAAAAATTACTTTCGCGCCTAGCTAGTCGACTGATAAGTAAAAAAACAAGAAAGCAGGTTGACTTTTTTTTTAAAGACGAAAAAAAATTACTTTCGCGCCTAGCTAGTCCACTGACTTTTTTACTCTTCACGATTTTATGGCATGCAAGCGCGTCAAATCGTGCTGGCCAGTTTGATTTTTAAATTGATTTCAATTAACATACGATGTGACTGCGAAACAAATAGTTCGATATTTAAAATAAAATCTTCATAAATTCTAATATAAATTGTCTCGATTCCGATTCGAGTAAATAATCGATACCGAGAAAAAAATATTGACTTTTAAAAAAAATTCTTTTTGCAGCATGAGTATGACAGTTCTTTTTTCAAATTCCAAAACCTATGCTGTAATGTTAACATTACATGGTATGTTTTGAAACCTATGCTGTAATGACATCCATACACCCCGGCATTCAGGGAAGGAACTGACTACTTACAGAGCAAGAGATATGTAAAAACTTTTTCACACCTCCTGCTCGACAATGCCTTATTACGTACCGTCAAATATCATCGTAAAGCATAGCCTTGTCTCTCGAGGGCAATAATAATGAAGAATTTCCCTAGGGAATAAAGTGATTTGAATTTAGAATGTCAAAATTCGCATGAAAACTATGAAGAAGCCCCGCATTGCAATTCGAAATTCGAATTGTTGTTCGAAACTCACCCCTTTTTTCTTTTTTTTCTGAACTACTGTGTCGTGTGACCGCGCGAAACACCAATAAAAAAAAGAAAAAAAGGCGCGAATTGCAAATACGAATTTAAACTTTTTATTGTCTCCCAGATGGTGTGAAAAGTAGAGTATTCACCTCTGGAATAAAACATGTCTTAGTCTCGGGCGGTATGAACCCCTGGCTTCACTCAGGACTCTACATAACTCCCTCGCTTCGCTCAGGAGTTAACTCGGAGTCCTTCGCTCCGCTCAGGGTTCAATATACCGCCCATGACGTAATACATGGTTTTATTCCCTTAATGCATAATCTACTATTATGCCACACCTGGCAATAAAGTGGCTTTTACCGCACGCTGCGCGTACGGAAAAAGCCGCTTTCTGGCCAAGTGTAGACATAAAAAGATGTAAGTACACAACACGGGAGGTAATAAAGAAAGATCTCGATCGCATATTTACGTCCCTCGCTTGCAGCTCTGGCCGCAAACTTCTGCGATCTCGGCCTTTCTTTGTATTACAACCCTAGTTGTGTAATGTACTATTGTCTTTTAGTACTGCGGTATAGGTGACCCGAATGCTGCCCAACCCAGTTGAATTATTTTCCCGCTTTCCCTCTCGAAGTTGTACGTATAACGTAGCCCAGTGCCACTACGGAACCATTTCACTCATCGACGTTTCACCCGCCAAGTTTTTTCACTTATTTATTCGGCATTAGAGAGAAGCGGAGATTTTCCTGTCAGCTGCAAGGGTGGCGTACAAGATGTATAGGGGTGCCCGTGAGCGGTTTTTAACATTGTTTTTCTTTTCGGCCCCCTGTTTTATGATGCAAATGCCTACGGGTTAGTGCGTTATTGTCATATTTCGCTAGGTAACAGCTTTCGCGGTGGATTTTTGCGACGTCCACGGTTTTAAGGCTTTTGTTACAATCCAATATAATATAGTCAATAAAATGCATAAGATAATATAAGGATATTTTTTATTGTATATCGGAATAACTGCTACAGAAACAGTAGATACGGAAGATAAGATGCTTTAGGAGGCCTATTGCGAATAGTAATTTCTTCTAGGCAACCTCAAATTGGAGAATTTGCCGAAGGAGGAATACATTGCTTTTTTCCTAAACTTAGGTTTTGATGAATTTCTTTCGAAAACTTTTCTCTTTATCGCGAAATATCAGGGACTTGATTCTGATAGTATATTATAATACCATGACAGATACACAGTTGGGTCACGTATTAATGAATAAAATAAAAAACAAGGTATCATCACCATCAGCATCATCAATCCATTATGTCCCCACGGGCACGGGTCTCTGCCCTGAAGAAGGTAGAAGAAGGTAGGCCTTACTCCACCACGGGGGCCAAGTCCGGATTGGTGGAGGCTTGCAAGACTAGTGGCTGGTGTTACTGTCAGAAGTTTTCAAGCCGCCCTAAGGCCTCTGACATGGCTTTACGACTGCCATCTATCGACGGCGGCCGGCACCAACTGCTTAACGTGCCTTGCGAAGCACGGAACCGCTCGGAAAAATGCCACTAGCGTCAGTCATAGACGTTTTACCCACCCGTGCGCTGAACGCGCCCTGTGTTGCTTAACCTAAAAAAGGTGTAGGCTACGTAAAATACACACATACATAACCTCACACCTGTATCCCAGAGGGGTAGGCAGAGACCAGGGACTGCCACTTGCCACAATCCTGACAGATCACCTTCGCTTCATAAAAACACGTAAAATAATATGAAGTAATTCCACAGTCTTTGAATGGCGTAACCATTGCTCATAGAAAACGCGTTTATCAGAGTACGCCTCTACACTAAGTGCCATTTCATATTTCACTAGACAGTTCGGTTTTTTCGGCTTAGCGTTCCAGACGTTTATTGCTTTGCGCATAAAGGTTAAAGTTGAATGGAGAAGTTTAGTTTTATGACTGTTGTGTGTTGGTTTTTTATGCCCGATTTACTCACAACTTTCGGAGCCTAGTGTTATTAAAGGAACTTTTTCATAGGAAACATTCTGAATGCTATTTGACGGCCTCGGTGGCGCAGTGGCTTGGCACTCTGACTGTAAGACCGAAGGTCTCGGGTTCGATCCCCGGCCGGGTCAAACTAGGAAACGAACTTTCCTATTTCGTCTCGGGTCTTGGATTTAATCTATGTATTTATTGTATTAAATCTATCGTCGAGTTAGCACCTATAACACAAGTCATTTATTGTACTTAGTATATGGCTAACGAGATCTATGTAATATAATAATATTGGCCTTTTTTTGCATCTACTTAATGAGATGATTTATACAGCGTCCAGTGGTATCTTCACTCACACTAGATGGGTGAAGGGACCACTCCGACGCTGTAGTGCCTGGGACATGGTTTTATAGATGGTGTAGGCTTGCCCAGCACATATACCATCCTGACAGCTTAGTCGGCCTAGCCCACAGAAAAGACTAGTCAATACGTGCGGAGCCAACCAAGCCGCGGGTTTCCTCACGATGTTTTCCTTCACGGTTAGCGTGTGGTATTGCGACTACAAATTCGCAAATGTACGTAACTTTGAAATTAAACAAAGTCATTGGTACATGCCCGCACTCGGGATCGAACCTGGGGCTCTCGCTTGCCAGTCTATGGTTCTACCCACTGAGCTACCACCACTCCTCTAATATGTCCATGAATATTCATTCATTCGTTCATTCGGTCATTCGGTCATTCGGTAATTCGTTCATTCGTTTATTCGTTCATTCGATCATTCGTTCATTCGTTCATTCGTGCATTCGTTCATTCGTTCATTCGTTCATTCATTCATTTATTTAACTATAATAACTTCCACACAACGTAATCACTTGTCCTGGTCCCAAACTAGGATATCCTGTGCTATAGTTACCAGGCACGGTCGCAGTTATTATTAACATCGTGAGAAAACCTCAGTGTCTGAGGTATTCCTTGGCAGTTGAAATTGCCAATCCACGGTGGGCACGCATGGTAATTAAGCCCATACTCTCTCTCTGAGAAAGGGCATGTGCCCTGCAGTGGGACGTTTATGGCCTAAATATTGTCCTGCTGTTGTGTTCTACTTATGTCCTTTGAATGTGTATATTTTTAAAAACCTATATAGAGGCTAAAAATTTCACCCATGCCGGGATTCGAACCCGCAACCTCTGGCTATCCGTGCCAGCGCTCTACCAATTGAGCCAATGGGCGACTCACGGCATCAGTGAAATTTCGAACCTCCTTACACTATTCTCTGTATTACGTACAGGCAGCGACATCTGACTTAAGCAAATTGCATTACTTACAGCCCCGACTACCTACTTTGCAGTTAGCTAAAATTTTTAGCCTCTAAATAGGTTTTTAAATTTGTTCCTTAGCACGGGTTAGTGCATTAAAAATAAAAATATTATAATGTGTATATTTTGTTAATTATTTGTGTATTTACGTATTATATTCATTTTTTATTTTTATTTATGTAAATTATTTGTATGTATCTGTTGATAATTTTATTTATTCACACTGTTATTGAGGCATGTATTTGGAACCTCTGAAATTAATGTTTGGCATGTTTTTTTTTGTACATCTACTTCCTTCTCTAATGTATTAGTCCAGTTGATCCGAAGGTTGTCTGGAAGAGATCACTTTTAGTGATAAGGCCGCCATCTGTACTCTTAGGTTAAGAAATATATGTGTAATTTCAATTTTTATGTACAATAAAGTGTTCTCTATCTATCTATCTACCTACCTACCTACCTACCTACCTACCTACCTACCTACCTACCTACCTACCTACCTACCTACCTACCTACCTACCTACCTACCTACCTACCTATCTATCTATCTATCTAATTAACTTAAGTAATCGATATAGCTCAACGGATTAGCAAACTGCAGTAGCAGTAGGCGGGTGATATCTTTCGCAGGACCGATAACCTCCACCACGGTGACGAAGTTCAGGTTGGTGGAGGATTGTAAGGCAGTGGCGGGTCTTACTGTCAGAAGTTATCAGCTGCCCGTAAGGCCTCTGACATGGCTTAACGACTGCCAGTACATTACAAGCGGCACTAACGGCTTAACGTGCCTTGCGAAGCACAGCAGCGCTCGGAAAAATGTCACAAGCGGTAGTCACGAGACGGTCACGTGATTGATTTCAACTACTTGCTTCAACTAGGCCATGAGCGCTTCTTTACTTGACTCATTATTGTACTTTTTTTTATTTTTTTTATTTTATTCACTAGGTACACCAAGAGCAAGCACGCAAACATGATAAAGCTTATACTAAAAGTGAGTTAGGGCTAGCGATTATGACAATTAAAGGTATACACAGCATTTTTAGACTAACATATACGCAGACAACTAGAAATTTAATATTACAATACGGTGATAATATAGATGTTATTACCACGTAAGATAAGAATTTTAAGAATTTTTAGATATTAGAAATTAATTTAGACTTAAAAGTGCCAAGGCTGTCTTGAAAAATTTATTAAATTTATTTAAAAAAAATTATAAAATTTGTACTTGATACTTTACTCAATATACTGGACTCAATATTCAGAAATTTATACTCATAATAGAGGGATTAGTGTGGGAAAAGGAATTAAATAAAAAAATGTGTTAATAAAAGTAATTTGCAAAGTTTACCGATGTCTACTCAAACCTATTACATCTAATACTCACTTTCCTACCGCCACTCTGAATCACTTCGGCATTAATTGTTTACCTATTACGCTATACGATTTACGTAACATCCGCAGAAGAAAATAACCAAGTTAATTCTGTAAAGCTTTTTACGTTTTCCTTCTAATATAATAAGCCCAGGAATGTAAATAACTGAAGCCGTAATATTTCATTTCTCGGATTTAAGCTCTTCTTATCCTAAGTGGGGGAATTCTAGTCGATGACTTTGTATTCGACTCCAATTACAAATTCAAAATTATATTAACCCCACTGCTGAGCCATGCCCCAACCCGCATGCCCAGCGTGGGGATTATGGGCATTACCCCCTATGATAGCACAACGTGGCGCTCTTTAGGGGAGGACTATGTCCAGCAGTGGATTTAGTATAGCCTGACGACGACTGCTGAGGCACGGGTCTCTTCCTGGATCGCAGGAAGTTTAGGCCATACTCCACCACTGGTCTGCTCTTCTTCTTCTTAAGCCTATATTAGTCCACTGCTGGACATAGCCCTCCCCTAATGAGCGTCGTAGCGCCCTGCCTTTCGCTTGCCGAATCCAGCATCTGCCGGCAGGTTTTCGCTGATCGCTATCCCACCTGGTCGGAGGGCGTCCTACACTACGTTTGCCGAGTCGCGGTCTCCACTTAAGGACACGTTTAATCCAACGGTTGTCGGTTTTATCGCGAGATATGGCCAGCCAACTGCCACTTCAGCTTGCTGATTCTCTGAGCTATATCGATAACTTTGATTCTCTGTCGGATGCATTCGTTACGAATACTATCCTTATGACTCCAATTTATGAATTCAAAATGATATCAACCTTTTGTATCTCCTCACTGCGGAGGCACGGGTCTCTTCTTCAGGCTATATTAGTCCACTGCTGGACATAGCCCTCCCATAATGAGCGCCGTGGCGCCCTGTCTTCAGCTTGCCGCATCTAGCATCTGCCTGCAGTTGCCTCAATCCAGTTAATTAATTTTTAATTCGGTAATTTTTATATTTTGTATATCACCCATATTTACACGTAATCACACTTGCATCTTATATTACCGTACACAAATACATAATCATCACAGTTTTTGTCCTTTTTAACTCCGCGAATCTAACTAAGCGCAACGTGGTCTCGACAGAATACCAGAGTTGTGGGTAGGTAACACTCCCGCAACACATGCTGAGTCGAGTCCACTTTAGGGACTCAATAATGAAAACCAATATCTGTTGTTACGGTTGTTTAAATGTTTATTAGTGTTGTTTTTATTTTAATTTTTTACCTATTATTGTTTCTACTGTTTTTACTTGTGTTCGTAGTTAATTTCATTGCTATTAGTCCGTTTATGTATGTTCGTTTTTAGTATTGCGTAAATAAATAAACTTCTTCTAATTATTCTATATATTTTGTCTCAAGAGTTCATGGGCAAGCGATCCATACAGTAAAGAACGGATCCAGATGGGAAGCTCTCCACAACCAACCCCATCATAGTGCCCCGATCTGTAGCATCAATAAACTGACTGATTAGATTTGAAGTTGCGGACCTTCTTTTTACTGAAGCCCGCGGTACATTGTAATAATGGCCTCAGTCTGGATGTACGGCCATGTTTGTGATGTCCTTGACTGGATACCTAGCACACCGTTTGGAACCAAGACAAGTGACGTTGTCCGGAAGTTTTAAGTTACATCTGACAAGGAACGAAAATCTATTTTTTTTTGTTATCCAAAAAAAAGACTTAAAAAAACCACACAGAATTTTCCAAAATGCTATTGCCGTTTATCGGCAATTTTTGCCTCGTTGCTTCGTTCGTCTAGCTGTAAAACGCTCGACTACCAGGTCTGGGGACGTGGGTTGTTCCGCTTGTACCCTACTTGTTCAAACACATCAGCTTTAGCCGGCGTGACCCCATTCGCCCGCCTCTGCGGCTTAATTCACCGCGCGATATGAATGTAATTAGTTCGTGTCGTTGCACCCCGACGTGCGTGTTGAATAACTGCAGTGTCGTCCCGACTAGACTTCAAATCTTAAGGCTCCTCTTACGTCTGGCGTATCATCTTGCTTATACATCCTAACATGTGAGCCTTCCCGACCGTCATTCTCAGTGAGTCGTGTTCGCGACATAGAATATATTCTTCTTGTTCAGGCTATATTAGTCCACTGCTGGACGTAGCCCTCCTCTAATAAGCGCCATAGCGCAAGGTTGTGGGGGTAATGCCCATAATCCCCACGCTGGGCATGCGGGTTGGGGATCGCAGTTTGGTGGAATTGTACTGCAGGAGGCGCTGCTGCCCACCCCCCGGTTTGTGTCCCTTAGTCGCCGTTTACGACACCCGCGGGAAGAATATATTACCAAGTTTTATCGTGGAAATATTGATTTACATTGTTATGTTGTCACTATTCTAAATGGAGTTCGTACTTTGCCGCTCCCGCACGCGGTTTTTCTGATTTTATAATATAGTCTTAAAATGATGAATCTCGGTTTAATTAATTACCAGCCCCTACAAATACAGTCCACTCAACTATAAGTGTGCTACAAGTAGGCCAGCAATCAGCGAGTTCTTGCCGTTGTTAAATCCTTACACTACGATGGCAAACTCAAGTGCAGCCTTGAAGCCGTCTACAATTATTCGACACGGTAAAAAGTAAAGCAGATTCTAGCATGATTATATTATTTTTAATGCACTTACCCATGCTAAGGTTAACCCGTGTGAAATAGCTTTTTAAAATTTTCCTTAGCACGGGTTAGTGCATTAAAAAGAATATAATCATGTGGGTACAGCGATATCATTCCGATGTAAAACCTAACTGCAAAGTAGGTACTCGGGGCTGCAAGTGATGCAAATTACTTCAGCCAGATGTCGCTGCCTGTACATAATACAGAGAATATTGTGAAGAGGTTCGAAATTTCATTAATGCCGGTGAGTCGCCCATTAGCTCAGTTGGAAAGAACGCTGGCACGGATAGCCAGAGATCGCGGGTTCGAATCCCGGCATGGGTGGAATTTGTAGCCTCTAAATAGCTTTTTAAGATTCTAATATGTTTAATTATGTACCATCATCTTCATAATCCACCGGTGTCAGTCCACTGCTGGGCATACGCCTCTCCCAAGACGAACTTTAAGCGGTTGGTGCAGGCTGTGATGTAATGGCAGTCGTTAAGCCATGTCAGCGGCCTTGCGGGCGGCTTGATAACTTCTGACAGTAAGGCCCGCCACTGCCTTACAATCTTCCACCAACCCAGACTTGGCCCCCGTATGGCCTAACCTTCCCGCGATGCAGGAAGAGACCAGTGCTCCAGCAGTGGGATCAAATGAGCACAATAAGATTCTAGGCAATGCCCAGTTGGAACACCGAGAGACGCACCCTGAATACATGCGCGGAGTAACGCACCCTTTGCGTGATGGATCGCATGCAAGCGCTGATGGCGAAATGCTTTTTGCATGTTTTTGTTGCTCGGGGAGAAATACGGCCATTCGCGTGCGAATTTATTGCGCCAGTCATAGGTGAGCGCAAAGTGTGTTGATGGCATCCACATTTAAAGTTATTAGTGGCAATCATGGAATCTTATCATACGTATAGCTGGCAATTGATGTATTAGGCTTAAGATAGATAGACACATACATACATAGATAACCTCACGCCTGTATCCCAGAGGGGTAGGCAGAGACCAGGGACTGCCACTTGCCACGATCCTGACAGATCACCTTCGCTTCATCAACGTTCATAGGTCGTTGCATGAACGCATGCTGATTCCGTTTACTTTTACTTCTTAGGCTTAAGGTGACTTGAAAAAAGACTTTTTATGTAGAATTCAAGTCATACGCCTTAGAGTATACTAATTATTTGCTAGTAAAGTGAGAATAGCTGGCAATTGATGTACTAGGCTAGAATCAAGCGCTCATGGCCTAGGCGAACCGAGTGATTTGAGTAAATCACTTGGTTAAGCAACAACAGGCGCGGTCAGGTACAGGATGGGTGAGCGTCCCGTGACTACCGCTAGTGGCATTATTCCGAGCGCTTCCGTGCTTCGCAAGGCACGTAAAGCCGTTGGTGCCGGCTGTCATATAATGGCAGTCGTTAAGCCATGTCAGAGGCCTTATGGGCAGCTGATAACTTCTGACAGTAACTTCTTCTTCTAACTTTCTAACTTCTTCTTTCGTGTTGAAAGCGCCGCCGTCCTCTCAGACATCTCGCTCCCAAAACCACGCCACTGCGAGCGCGCCGGGTGATGCCTCCATGAGATCCCCCAAACTTCACTGTGGAGCTTAAGGGCAGACACAAAGATGCATTATTGTTTGTGCAGCTCCACATCGGCACAAGAAGTCAGCATATTCGGGCAGGATCCCCCATCTTTTCAGGTTATCTCTGGATCGAGCAACACCAGCGCGCAGGTGGTTCAGTGATCTCCATACTCTCCACTGCTCATGCCATCCAGGTGGTATTCACTCTACCGGCTTTATGAAGTCAGGAAGGTGTTTTGTCTGCTCCCTCTACCTACGCACTCGAAGCTCCGCCGGTGTTTGTTTATAGGTAGTTATGCTAGAGTTGCCAACAACTACACAAAAACAATCTACCATAATTTCGGTTAACATCGTACGTCGAGTGTGCATCCTGAAAACTCTTATCGTGGAAATAAACGGATTCTGCCAAAGTTACAATTCGGGAGTGGACACAAATAAAGTTGATCAAATCTTGGGATGGTTGGGAAATAGCCAAAGACACCCAAAAGTTTTCAGACCCCACTGATAAAACTTTTTATGTTGGACTTTGGACAGTGTTAGAAAGGTTAAAGTTATATTTTACTTCATATTTGAAATTGAAACAGGCGTAACGTTTTCAAAATATGGGCTTCGTTTTTTATTCTTTAAGAGGATCGGGGTCATGGATACAACTTAGAAATCGTCTTAAAAAAAATTGTTAGGAATTTGTTTCGCAACCGCAGGTCTTGTATGTTTAAATGTTAGCGATATCATTGTTTCTGGTTCCAACGACACAGGGTATCCTTGTGTTGGGCCAGAAGCAAGCAAATCAAATCAATTTATTTCAACGTAAAGAATTTACATTCTGTTTGCTGAATGTCAATGTACAATGTAAAATGGAAGCCACTGCCTTCGAGCTGAATTGTCGTGGAGAAAAAGGCAGCGGAAAAAAACTCCACTCTGTCCATCCTTTCTCAAGTCATCTCAAATCAAATACATCAAATGCGTATACCTAATAAGATTTATTGATTGCCATTAACAACCCTAAATGCCAGAGCATTAGTCAAATGTATGTGCCTTTACGTAAATGTTATGTTATATTATGAATCATTCGCGAACCAATATGCATTCGCGAAATTACCTCCGCCTCTCAGTCTATCAGAAAAATTACCATTTCTCTTCTACACGTGCCATCTCTTTTCAGCAACTTTTCAGAGCGTGGCAACCAATTCAGGTAAACTTACTTTTTTAGGTTGCCAATTCAAATAAGGAACTAGTGATATCGACTCTTTTATGTCCCCACTTTGCGGTACTTGTCACTTCCTGCAGGCTATACTCCACGGGGGTCAAGTCCGGGTTGGTGGAGGATTGTAAGACAGAGGCGGGCCTTACTGTCAGAAGTTATCAAGCCGCCCGTAAGGCCTCTGACATGGCTTAGCGACTGCTATTAAATGACAGCCGTTGCAAAGCACGGAAACTCGGAAAAAATGGCACTAGTGATAGTCACTAGATGGCCACCCATACAGTACCTGCCCGCACCTCTGGTTGCCCAACCTTAGTGATTGATTCCAATCTCTCGATTCCACTTGGCCACGAGAGCTTCTTAGGAACTGGTACTCTATTGAAACCACTGTCGTACTTGTGTAGTCACGATATCTTTGGTTCCCAGGTGTATTTCTTTCTGGAATCTTTTCTTTGTTTGTTTATCTAGGCGTGACGTCAGATTCGACGATACTGCAAGCGTTTTTCTCACAGATGTAACTTTACTAACTTCCGTTAAACTTTGCTTGATTTTTTGTGACTATTAATGTGTCCCCACATTATGGAAAAGGATTTAAAAATCTTTCATCATGCCTATTATATGTTGTATTGAATCAGGCGTTACTTTGCGGAAATCCATAAGTATATAGCATTAAAAAGTGAAAATTACTTTGCTGCCTTTGACTTACTTTACTTGACGACAAGCACCACTCTCGAAAGACTTCTAAGTCCTCTTACAATTACACATACAATGGGATTAAAAAGTGAAAATTATTTTGCTAAATTCCGCCAAAAATCCCACAAGCACCATGCGGTTAGTTAATGCACCGCCCTCCCTCCCACTTTTACAAGCAGTAGCAAGACACGAACACACCACCTCCGACACCAAAAAACTATAAATAATAAAAAAAGTCACTTGCACTTGTGAGCCTAAGGATGCCTCGTGTTAGAGGCGAAGCGTATTATTGTATTCTCATACAACTATTGGTGTCTTTGTTGGTATGTTCGTGTCTTGCTTCTGCTTGGAAAAGTGGCAGGTAGGGCGGTGCACTAAGCATGGTACTTGTGAGTTTTTTGTCGGAATTCAGCAAAAAAAAATTCACTTTTTAATCCTAATGTATGTGTAATTGTAAGAGGGCTTAAGAGTATTTCGACAGTGGCGCTTGTCATCGAGTTCTCGAAGACGGGCCTGTTCAAAGGCTTTAGTGCCTGAGCTGATAGCTTTCCGGCATTCCAGTAAAAAAACTACTTTTGTATGGGAATCGCCTTTCGCCGCGCCCGCCCACGTCTAACCCGTACAAATCGAATCAGAGGGCAGTCAACATTCCCACAATAAGTTCTCTTCTGGCTGGACGCCTCTCCAAGCAAGGTGGCTAGAAGTTTAGCACAGATCGGCTACTAAAAATTAAAAAATAATTTAATGTCATTTTGTAGAACACTCTCACCAATATTATTCACTAACTCAAAAAAAAAATGGAAGAGGATACTCAATTTTGATCGTTTTTTTAACCCGTACAGAGTTGCAATATAAAACATCACTTTATCTGATTTCGTCCACACTTTTTTAGATAGGATTTAAATGATAGGGTGTGATTGTGGTCGCCTCCTCGTGTGAGGGCACCTGCTTGCGTACTGGGTCCATCTCTGATGAGCCTGCTGCGGGAGCAGTGGCCCTCCTGGCACATCCTGGGCAACGGCCCCAACTCCGGGCTGAGGCGGGTGATTGAGCGCTTTTTAGCAGCACGTCTCCTGCCGAGGTCTGGATTTGGTGACGGCGAAGAACCACTCCCGAATCAGTGGCGGGATAACCACAAACCAGGTCTGTGTTGGCCTTGGGACCTAAATAACCCCAAAAAGTGCACCCGCGGCGTGTTGGGAAAGCGACGCGAGTAATATCCCCGCGCTTTTACATTTTTTCTGTAAAAAAAATGACATATGATGTCCGGCAAAAAAGATAATTTACCCCAGGAGGGTACCGGCCCCATAGGGGCAGGAGAATCCCTCCCCGGTGTCACTTCGGCACCGGGCAGCCCCTCGTATTCTGGGGGGGGCAACACCGGACTAATCTCCTTGGACGGCAGCACACCGGCACAGGCTGGAAGCGCCAGTTCAAGTGAGCTAACTCGCGTTAACACGTGGCAGGCGGTGACTAGCAAATTTGTTGCCAGGTCCAAGCGGGCCAGGAAAGCTAAGCCACCGCCTGCCCGTGTCGATGATAGGGACAACGGTCAGTTGCCGAGCGCCCTGTCTGCTGCTGAGGAAACTCAGCGCAGTCGGCTGCTGGTGACTGACAGTAACGACACCACTCATTTGCCGAGCGCCATGTCTGCTGCAGGGGAAACTCAGCGCAGTCGGGTGCCGGTGACTGAACGTGGAAAAAGCGGCCAGTTGCAAAGCGCCTTGTCTGCTGCGGGGGAATCTCAGCGCAGTCGGCAGCTTGCAACTGGACGCAATAAAAACAAACGAAGAGGTCACCGTGGAGGGCGGTCGCCCCCTTGGAAGCGGGATAAGCTCCAGGGGGCCGCTGCCACCCACGCGAAATGCGCCACGACCGCTGTGGTGGCGACCACGCATGGGCAGCCGAAGGTTCCCGCGCGATGCGCCCATAGTGCGGGGGCAACCCCGCACGCTGGGTTCCAGCGCGTGGAAACTGGGTGCGCCATCACTGCGGGGTCTCTACCGCGCGATCAGCAGCAGACCAATTCGGTAGCACAACGCTCGGCGACGGCAGGTCAGAGGCCCCGACACGCTGCTCCGGAAACTCCGGTAAAACGTGGCAGGGCTGATGTAACGCTGTCACCGGCCGTTACTAACAAGCGGCGCAGGCTAGAGGGTCAGGGGAAAGGAAAGGCGCTCGGCTACGCGGGGGTGATTAACTCTCATCTACGCGTGGCCGTGACCACCGTTCCCCCCACCGATTTAACAAGCGAGCAAGCGGACGAGCTCAAAGAGACTCTGGAAAGAGTCACTTCTGACGCAATCTTGGCGTCGTGTCTGGCCGGTGACGGCGCCCAACCGCTCAGGTTTCACGGGAAACCTCACCTGGGTGAGGGGGTGCTGAAAATTTGTTGCGGAGACGACGCCACGCTTGCTTGGCTTAAGGACACAGTAGCCAGCATAGCGTGCCCGATCCAGAACTGTGATCTGACTGTCATCGCACAGTCAGAAATCACAAAGATGGTAAAGGCCGGTATGCTGCTACCCACAACAGTCGTGACAGAGATGGATAAGATTCGCCAGATTCTTATCCATCAAAATCCCGAATATAATATCCAGCGGTGGAGGCCCTACCGAATAGAGATTCAGGAGGGCAAGGGCATCTTCCTCTTTCTGGGCATTCCAGAGGAGGAGGTGCCCTGCCTTCTGGAACGGGACCGGAGGGTCGCTTATATCATGGGGAGTGCGTACGTAAAGTTCTTCACTCCCTCGGGTCTGAGCGACGCTCCGTTCGTGCCGGAGTCTCTGTGCGCGCGGGTATCCACCGAGGATAACGAAACAAGGGACGATGAGGCCGCGCCCGATGGCGATGACGTTGATGGAGTCCCGACTCCAGCCGACGAGCCGTCGAGAGCGGCCCCCTCGTCCTATTCGCCAACAGTCGCTGGTATGTCCATCAGCGACGACGACGACAACCAGTCTGACGACATGGACTGGCTGCTGCGTGTGGGGGAGACACTGTCGGAGTAGCCATGGCTCCGCCACACGTAGTAGCTACAGTCGATGTTGTCCAAACAAACCTCCAGCATAAGCAAATCGCTTCAGCCACCTTACGTAGCCTGCTGGAGGTTAAAACTAACACCATAGCTCTCATCCAGGAGCCTTGGGTAAGGGGTGGTAGAATCTGTGGACTCAATAACCCGAGAGGTAAGCTAATGGTCGATACGACGATAGCCAACCCAAGGGCGTGTATTTACATGCCCAACTGCATACAAGCTACGCTACTCACACAATTCTGTTCCAGAGATCTCGCAGCTGTGAGACTCCTTAATGGAAGGGACGACCAAACTATGCTTGTCTTAGCATCCGTGTACATGCCAGGAGATGAGACCGTACCAGCCAAAGAGGTGGCTGACCTGGCGGTGTACTGCGCAGACCATAGCTGGGAGCTGATCATATCGGCCGATTGCAACGCACACCATCCTCTGTGGGGAAGTCCCAAAGCCAACCCAAGGGGAGAGGACCTCATAGAGTTTTTGATGACTACGAATCTCCTCATAGCCAACAAAGGTAACCAGCCCACTTTTATTAACAGCAGGTACCAAACTGTCATAGATATCACTCTTGTGTCAGTAGGAGCGATGGACATGGTTTCCAACTGGCACGTCTCCGACGAACCCTCACTTTCCGACCACAGACGTGTTAGGTACACCATACAGGCACAAACACAACCGCCACAACCGTGGCGAAACCCTCGCAAAACGGACGTCTCTAGATTTCAGAACGTTTTAAAGTCGAAGTGGTCAGCTCTTCAACTAAAAGACGCGACTTCTAGTACCTCCAATATAGATCACAACGTAGAAACATTAACAACCTGCTTACAGGAGACATACCAACAGACCTGCCCACTAACGTACCCCAAGGAACCTCCTGGTAGCCACTGGTGGGGCAAGGACCTAGAAAGAACAAGATGCAAGCTAAGGCAAGCCTTTAATCACGCTAAAAACACCAGGAAGGATTCTGACTGGGACATATACAAAGATCTACAATACGATTACAAAAAGAAAATCCGCTACTACCAAACTAGCTCATGGCGGCGTTTCTGTGAAAAAATCGAGTCAACAAAGGAGACAGCAAGAATTAAAACACTTCTGTCAACAAACAAAAACAGAGGACTCGGCTCACTGAAGAAATCGGACGGCACATACACAACCTCCGACGAAGAAATAAGCGAACTGCTACTACATACTCACTTCCCAGATTGTATGATCATGGACAAACAACAATGGGAAGAGCCCTTCGAACGATCGCCAGCTGATATTGACTGGGCCGTATCAAACACGGTCATTACCGAAGATAAAGTACAATGGGCCGTAAAAAGCTTCCTGCCTTACAAATCCTCTGGAATAGACGAAATTTTTCCGGCACTCCTACAATGGGGAATTAACACAATACTGCCACAGCTAGTGTGTATCTTTCAATCCTGCCTGGCACACCAGTACATTCCCCACTCATGGCGGGAAGTCAAAGTAGTCTTTTTACCAAAGGCTGGAAAAGGAGACTATACACAGGCAAAATCCTATAGGCCTATCAGCCTCACATCGTTTCTCTTAAAAACGCTGGAGAGACTAACGGACAGGCACATAAGAGAAGGAGCCCTAAAAACAAAACCTTTACATCCTCAACAACATGCCTATAGAAATGGCAGATCAACAGACTCAGCTCTGCATACTGTCGTTAGAACCATAGAAAAGGGCCTCTCAGATAAACATATGGTCTTAGGAGCCTTTATTGACATAGAAGGTGCTTTCGACAAAACAACTTTCAGTAGTATCAACCAAGCGCTGGTGAAACGAGGAGTGCAGCCAACCATCACGGGCTGGATAGACAACCTCCTGCGTCAAAGAGCCATAACGCTTAAGGTAAACAGCACTACGAGGGCAATAGTGGCCAGAGGCTGCCCTCAAGGGGGAGTTCTATCGCCACTTCTATGGAACCTAGTAGTTGACGGCTTAATCAGACGCCTTGATGAATGTGGTTTCTGGATAATAGGCTACGCCGACGATATAACAATCCTGACGATAGGTAAATCCGAGGATATTCTATACAGTCTAATGAGAACGGCGTTTGGCATAGTAGAGCGATGGTGCAAGACTCATCAACTAACCGCCAACCCGACTAAAACGGAATTAGTACTTTTTACAAACAAACGTAACCCAAAAACACAAAACCTACCAAAGTTTTTCGGAACAACGCTAACCCTGTCACCAACAGTTAAATATCTCGGTGTGACGCTAGATAGCAAGCTAAACTGGAGCTCGCACCTACAGAATATCGTTAACAAGGCCCAGATGACCTTCTGGCAATGCCGCGGCCTCATAGGAAAACAGTGGGGTCTACGCCCGTCACTTATGATGTGGTTATACACTTCGGTGATAAGACCCGCTATAACTTATGGCGCCGTTGTATGGTGGACCAGAACAAAACAGAAAATAGCAGTACTTCAATTACAGAGGCTACAACGACTGGCATGCCTCGCAGTAGCTGGGTGCATGAAGACAACACCGACTACTGCCCTGGAAGCCCTGTTGAACCTCAGACCTCTACACTTGCACGTTCAACAAGAAGCAGCCAGTGCTGCCCTACGGCTTCGGACAACCGGTATATGGAAACAAAACAGCTACACCCCACACACACAAATCCTAGCAGCCGCTGTTTCGGACCAGCCTATGATAGAAGCGGTGTGCGACAGAATACCAAACACTTATATTTTCGACAAAAAATATAAGGTACAACTGCAAGAGGAGCCTACCGACTACTCGGGAATACACGAAGTCAGAGTGTACACGGACGGCTCCAAAACTGAAACAGGAACGGGCGCAGGAGCCTTTTCCAACGAACTAAATCTAAAAATATCTACAACCCTTGGCAACCTGAATACAATCTTTCAGGCAGAATGCATCGGTATAACAAGAGCTGTCGCGCTGTTGAACACAAGAGATGCGAAGGCTTACGCAATACGCATAATCTCGGACAGCGCCTCAGTCCTACAAGCACTCAACAGCAATCTTACAAACAACAGCTTGATACTAGAGTGTCACCATGAATTGGAAAAACTGTCAACAAATAACAGAGTCACTTTACAATGGATAAAGGGTCATAGCGGCTCCCTGGGCAATGATGCCGCAGATGAACTCGCTAAAAGAGGCTCGGAAACCACAGTGGAAGGACCCGAACCCCTGCTCCCACTCCCATACAACCAGTTTAGAAAATGGTTGAGGTCGCGAACAGAAAGCCAGCATGCTGAACTTTGGAGAACAGAAACCAAATGTAGACAAGCCAGGGAGGCCTTACCAACAATCTCGAAACGTCTTTCACGTAGCCTGCTGCGTCTGAGAAGAGAAAATCTGCGCAAAGCTGTGGCAATCTTAACAGGCCACTGCTCACTGAACAGACATCTCTACAACATGGGTCTAACCGACAGCCCGCTTTGCCGGGGATGCCTCAAAGAAGAGGAAACACCCGCCCACGTGACCATTCACTGCGAAGGCGTGGAAAAGCAACGGACCGCCATCATTGGGAAGCCGGGGTCCCTTCAGGAAGCCTGCAGTGACATCGGAGCACTGCTGGCTTTCTGGAAAGAGATAGGCTGGCTGGAGTAAACGAACAGCTCCACTACGTACAATGGCCCAATCATGAGGCTAAGTGCGGAAATCTCAGGTCTAACTAACTAACTAACTATGATAGGGTGACGTTGCAGTCATCGTGGTCACGAGAATAAAATAAATTAAAATATTCTAACTATGTGTACAAGTCGCGAAAGTTTAAAATATGCTATTACATGTGGTCAAGATCTGTTGATCCATGCAAAAGTCGTTAAATTCTGCTTTGCTTTGTGGTTTTCATGAAATCAGTTTCTTTTGTTAAAAAAGGAGTTATTTTGCTGCAACTTCAAGCTCTGAGGTATGTGAACATCAGAGATACTCTTCATCAGGTTTCCTCACGATATTTTCCTTAACGTTTCTTCATGACTTTGTTTTCTATGTTACTTACATTTTGTGAGGTAGCAATTCGGTGAAACCCCCATTTTTTTACTAATATCTCAGTTAAACTTCTGTAAGATGATATTTGGCCTAACAAGCCTGAGAGAAAAGCCCGATGGGTGGACGATCAAAGGGACGACCCTTACGTTTGTTGTGAAGGTATTATTAGAAAAAAACTACGACTATCTATCTATGTTACTGGCTATTTGATGTTTTGTTTCACAATAAGCTTAAGGAGTTAACCCTGAATCTCGGTTCGTCGTTCAAATTAAATTAAAATAACTTAGTTTGATTGTTGGATTACGGGCATTCGATAATTCAATTCAATTTATTTCAACGTAAAGAATTATTTACATTCTGTTTGCTGAAAGTTAACGTATAATGTAACAGGAAAGTGAAAGTGAAAGCCGCTGCCTTCTGGCCGTAGTGTAGTGGAGAAAAAGACAGCGGAAAAAAAACTCCACTCCACCAGAGGCAGCGGAAAAACCTCCACTCCACCAGCCATCCTTTCTTAAGTCCTCTTAAATCTGTCCATTTTATCTCCAAAATTATCTAACGTTTGTAGTCTCAGTAATTAAGGATAAATAATTCGATTTGCTTGATTTAATTAAATAAAACCAAAAATTTTATGGTTTTCTAGAAAAGAATGCTTCTTGCATTAAGCACGGATTTGTACTTTTACTCATGTTATTAGCGCAACAAACAATTAAAATAATAATAATAATGCATAGTTAGAATATTTTCGGGGCATAACCGCGTAGTAATTTATTTATTGAAGTGTTCGAGTGGAAAAAAACTCGCATGGCTTATAGTCCGACATTGTCACTATAGTGTGTCGCAAATAATAGTGCTTTGTGATGGCTGATTGAAGGAAGTCTGAAACCTTATCAGCCGAAGATGCGAACGGGTGCCAGCCATCAGTCTTCTCGTGACCACTAGCTCGTGAGCAATAAATTACTACACGATTAAGCCCCGAAAATATTCTATGTGTTGTCGTCGTCGTCGTCAGGCTATAGTCCACTGCTGGACATAGCCCTCCGCTAAAGAGCGCCACGTTGTGCTATCATAGGGGGGTTGTGCTATCATAGGGGGGTACACATAGCTATCATGGGCATTACCCCCTATGATAGCTATGTGTTCAAGTCGCGAAAGTTTAAAAAGTGTAATAATAATAATACAGTTGAGGATTTTCCCTATGTTTGGTTCCGTTAAGAAGTGTTCATACGAAGAGCGCCTTTAGATGTATCTTGTTCACATTCTTCGTTCCTCCTAAGAGAGAATAGCGCCTCAACTACAGATTTCCACTTCAGATGGTGCAGCTTCTGATTCAAGCCAGATAGTGATGTCTTGGCCTCATTGGCTGTACTTTATATCTTCATTATAACATATTTTAAACTTTTGCAAATTGTACTCATAGTTAGAATATTTTCGGGGCTTAATCGCGTAGTAATTCATTGCTATTTAACCTCGACGTTTCGACGACGTTACAGTCATCGTGGTCACGAGAAGACTGATGGTTGGCACCCGTTCGCATCTTTGGCTGACAAAGTTTCAGACTACCCTCAATCAGCCATCACAAAGCACTTTTAGGGTTGCGACACACTGCACTGACAATGTCGGACGATGAGCCATGCGACTTTTTTCCACTCGAACACTTCCTGATGACCGGATCCCACGTTTGCGACGGTTTGAAACCACATTCGCGATGAAAATTTTAAAAGCAATAAATTACTACGCGATTAAGCCCCGAAGATGTTCTACCTATCTTCGTTACGTTTTCCGGGTGATCCTTAGCCACCTAAGAATACTTTCTACCGCCCTTTTCAATCCAAAATTTCTAGGTGGACTAGATTTTAACTTTGTTAGGTTAACCGTACGAATTGAAACTCTAGAGGAATCTTCTTTTGTTTGGTTCTTTAACTCCTAGGGGAGCATAGGGCTTTAACTACAGATTTCCACTTCTGACTGTGGTTCCATACTTCAAGCTTCCAATTCAAGCCAGTCAGTGTCCATTGTCTTGGCCTCTAGGGCTGTACCTCTTTAGCTTTTTCGAGTGATCCTAAGCTGCCATCACGTTCGATTGCCTAAGGATACGTTCTAACGCCATTTTCTATACAATTCTATCCAAAATTTCTAGATGGGCAGGTAGACACTAAGTGATTGAGGTCAAATGAATAACGTTTCCTAACCGGGCTTCAAACATTTATTTGGAAAGGGCAGTGCCACGAGCCCTCCTGTGAAGCTTTATTGCTAATCGTTACCTTTTCCCAAAGGCTTGTTGATTCTAGGCCCAATTATTGCCCGTTTTGGATTTTTCCACTCTCCCTCTCAATAAGGGTTCCGCCGGGAACAAAAGCTTCTTTTATCTGTCTTTATCAGTCTAACCGAAAATAAACTTTTTAATAAATAATCTTCTATATAAAAGAAAATTTTATTTGTTAACTTCTTTTCAAGGTATTTCTTCCTTGTTATACGGTTACTAAGCGCTCGTGGTCTAGTGAAATCGAGTGATTGGAATCAATCACTAGGATTAAGCAACAACAGGCGCGACCAGGTGCTGGATGGAAAACCAACCCGTGACTACCACTAGTGGCATATTTTCCGAGCGCTCCTGTGCTTCGTAAAGTACGTTGAGCCTTTAGTGATGCTGGCCGATATGTAATGGCAGTCGTTAAGTCATGTCAGAGGACTTATGGGCGGCTTGATAACTTCTGACAGTAAGGCCCGCCACTGTCTTAGAATCCTCTACCAACTCCGTCTTTGTCCCCGTGGTGGAGCATGGCCTAACCTTCCTGCGATGCAGGACGAGACCCGTGCCTTTGCAATGGGGACGCACAAAGGGTTGATGTCAATACGGCAAATATTTTGTTATGTAAGCTATGTAGCCATTGACTAAATATTCTTAGCGGTTACTATTAGAGAAATTGAATTATATAAACGGGCTAGGACCGTAAACCTTTCCAGTTTACCGTGATGCTGACTGTTCACCGTGCACTCGTACGCAAACTCACACTCACACATCAGCCATACTTCCACGCACACAAGCACACTCTTCCACTATAGTATAATAAAAAAAAACAGAAAAATCCAATCTTTTAGAGGTGACTCAGGAAAAAAATATATTTTTGCCAAAAGCCTATATATAAAGGTTGGCTTTCATAATTTTAATGTACCATATAAGCGTATTATGACGCCAGTATCACCTCGCATTATTCGCTTATTCTAAAAAAAATTATTTGTCTGTACAAGTCAGTGGAGGGAATACAGGGAGGTTCCAGTGGGAATGACCTTTAAAACAATCATATTATAGGTCCTTTAAAAACATTGACGACCTCTACCATGCAAGAGGTCCCGGGTTTGAATCCCGGCTGGGAACCAAAATACCCCAGGTCTTGGATGTTTACATGTTTGTGATGTCGTTGTTTCTGGTTCCCACGACACAGGGTATCTTAGTGTGGGGCCAGAAGCAATGTATGTGCTTGTATGTAAATGTTATGTTATGTTACTGAATATGGTAATTTACATGGACTTCCAGTGTTCAAATAAGGCTTAGTTGAAATGGTGAGATAAATGCCTCATCATCATCAACCCATTATGTCCCCACCGAGGGGCACGGGTCCCTTTCCTAAGGAAGGTATAGGCCATACTCTAAAAAGGGGGCCAAGTTCGTATTGGTGGAGGTTTGCAAGACTAATGGCTTACTGTCAGAAGTTTTAAAGCCGCCCTAAGGCCTCTGACTTGGCTCAACGACTGCCATCTATCGATGGCAGCCGGCATCAACTGCTCAACGTGCCTTGCGAAGCACGGAGCCGCTCGGAGAATGCCACGAGCGTTAGTCATAGACGGTCACCCTTTCATGCACTGAACGCGCCCTATGTTACTTAACCTTCGTGATCGTTTAAGATCACTCGGGTAGCCGGGACTACGAGCGATTCGAGCGATGAGATAAATGCATAATTAAGTTGAATACTCACATTATAATAAGGTTGACTAAGCGAAATATCTGCTGACCATTGAAACATTGAATATTGCCTCCCCAAGCATCGTATCCCAGCCTGTACAAACATTGAAATGGACATGAAAATAGTATTTTCATAGGCCTCGCTACCGCAAAATTGCTAATTAAATGTTAAGTAATCATTTCACCACCAACTTATTAAATCAGCCTTCTAATTCAACGCCTAGGAAGTTCATAAGGCAGCGACATTCGAGTGAGCTCTTTACTTATTATACAGAATTGTCTAAAACGTTCGGGGTAATGCCCATAATCCCCACGCTGGGCAAGCGGTTAAAAAACCTATTTGTAGGCTAAAAATCCACCCATGCCGGGACTTGAACCCGCGACCTCTGGCCAGGTTAGCCATTTTCAGCACTTTCAGCACATGCTGAGTTGGAGAGCCCATTTACTTTTGCCACACCTACGTTGGTCACTCTTAGTCCAGTACATTGCCCGGGGACCTTGGCGTACCGTGTATGTCAAATTCTCTGTGTGTTTCGCTTTTTATGTTTGCTTCTGTTTTTTTATGCTCTCTTCGTGCTGGGACTTCTAATTAGATTTCTATGGCTTCACTTTGTATACATAATTATGTGTGTCTTATGTGAATAAATGATTTACCTATCTATCTAAATACGTCGTTGGTTGAGGCTCTTTTCAAAGAGGCCAATTTTCTAATTCAACGCCTAGGAAGTTCATAAGGCAGCGACATTCGAGTGAGCTCTTTACTTATTATACAGAATTGTCTAAAACGTTCGACCATTTGGCTGACCCAAAATTGGCCTCTTTGATAAAAAGAGCCTCAACCAACGACGTATTTAGATAGATAGGTAAATCATTTATTCACATAAGACACACATAATTATGTATACAAAGTGAAGCCATAGAAATCTAATTAGAAGTCACAGCACGAAGAGAGCATAAAAAAACAGAAGCAAACATAAAAAGCGAAACACAGAAAATTTGCCATACACGGTACGCCAAGGTCCCCGGGCAATGTACTGGACTAAGAGTGACCAAGGTAGGTGTGGCAAAAGTAAATGGGCTCTCCGACTCAGCATGTGCTGAAAGTGCTGAAAATGGCTAACCGTGCCAGAGGTCGCGGGTTCAAGTCCCGGCATGGGTGGATTTTTAGCCTACAAATAGGTTTTTTAACCGCTTGCCCAGCGTGGGGATTATGGGCATTACCCCCCAATGATGGCACAGCCTTGCACTATGACGCTCATTAGGGGAGGGCTTTGTCCAGCAGTGGACTAATATAGCCTGACGACGAGGTTTTTTAAATTGTCCTTAGCACGGGTTAGTGCATTTGTGGCGAGCACATGTCAACTCTGCGCGCGCACTACAAACTCCAACATTCCTGCATCGCGCAATGAAAGTGTTTCAATGACATACCATAAATATAACGTCCGACTAACAAAAGTTGGACCAGCCGTCCCCAGGCATACGATCTGCCTGGCGGGAAATTTCCCTTTATAGTGGAAGAGCACGATCACCTGCTCTTCCCTATCATTAAAAGAATATAACAATATTACTTGCCAAATTTCATAGTTCTAACCTTAACGGAAAGTACCCCTTGAATTTTGATTCTCTTGAACTTCGAAATATACGTTTTAATGCGACATAAAAGGCCCTACCTGTTTTTCTGTTGACTTCGAAGTTTGATTTTTTCACAATTTCAAGGAGTATAGACCTCAGTCTATATGGTTTTAATTTTAATTCAATACCTCTACGCTTTACCGAGATAAAGAGTCTTGGCAGACTTAAGGACGGACGGACGGACAGACAACAATGTGATCCTTTACGGGTTTCGTTTGCCGAACGTTTCTTCTTCTTCTTCTTCTTCAGGCTATATTTGTCCACTGCTGGACATAGCCCTCCCCTAATGAGCGCCATATCATTGGGGGGTAATACCCATAATCCCCACGCTGGGCATGCGGGTTGGGTTAGGCTAGATTGCCGAACGTTTACGAAACCCTAAAAACGTAACTGCTCTTAAATAATTACTTTTAAATAAACTGTCTCTAAGGAGTACTTTCGAGGAATCGTGTTCTTATAAATAAGACCGTAAATATATTCCCTTGATAGAAAATTGCGGCTTCATCGGATTTATCTTTTGATTGCGTTGACTCAGAAGTTTTGCTTATTCACGGCTCCAAGGGATTGAAGCTGAGATATGACTTTAATTTCGACTTAATACCTTCACGCGCTAGTCAGAAAAGGGTCCTGACAGACAGACAGAGACGTTCAGACATTCAATGGAGTGATCCTAAAAGGCTTAGCCTAAAAGATTAAGAAGATATGTGAACATTCTTTTTTTAAAAACCTATTAATTTGCAGACCCGTCTTTCTAATTTCCTTCAGCAACTTCCCATCGTATGGTTGTCTGGAAGAAATTGCTTTTAGCAATAAGGCCACCAAATGTACTATGTATATTTGCAATTGTTTTGTATTTGTTGTTTTTCCAGTGTACAATAAAGAAAATTCTTATAATATCTTAGAGGCTAAAAATTCCAGCCATGCCAGGCTAACCGTGCAAGCAAAATTTCACTGATGGAAGTCTTTTTAGTCTTTTCTTTTAGTTTTTTTTAGTCAGCGAAATTTCACTGATGGAAGAATTTTTAGCCTCTAAATAAGGTTTTAAAAATTGTCCTTATAGCACGGGTTAGTGCATTAAAAAGAATATGAACATTATTGTTTACTAGGAAACAACGGATGCAAAATATTTACAAAAATACAGTACGATTTGCAGTTCTATTGCCCTCCTCTCTTTCGGTTCCAAGTTTTTGTCCTTGTTTGTCTTGCTGTCGTGTCGTATGTACATTTTTTTTTTATGAAGAAAGTGTCCTCCATCTATCTTCATTATACATCATCAACCCATTATGTCCCCCCACCGAAGGGCAAAGGTATCCTTCTGAGGAAGGTCTAGGCCATACTCTACCACGGGGGCCAAGTCCGGATTGGTGGAGGATTGCAAGACTAGTGGCCGGTCTTACCGTCAGAAGTTTTCAAGCCGCCCTAAGGCCTCTGACTTAGCTCAACGACTGCCATTTACCAAGGGTAGTCGTCATCAACTGCTTAACGTGCCATGCAAAACACGGAAACGCTCGGGAAAATTCCACTAGCGTTAGTCTTAGACGGTCACCCATCCATGCACTGAACGCACCCTATGTCTTAACTTATGTGATCGTTTAAGATCACTCAGGAAGCCGGGGCTACAAACGACTCATATTATACATACTGGGACTCAAATCTAAGATAGTATCCTTGCAAACACAACGAAGTCTTCAGCTACCAGTTGAATACTTGACCGACGTATGTGGAAGTAGTAAATTTCCAATTGACATTGCACATCGTTGAGGTAGTCAGCGTTTGCATTCACTTCAGTGATCTCCATAGATTTAATAATATGTTCCAGTGAACTTCCTTGCCCCGGCCGCAACATTTCTGGAGAGATAGGATACCTTGATATCGACCCCTTCTACTCGTATGTGAACCAAAAGAACAACAATGTATCGCCGTTAATACATAGTTCAATCCTAAATTGATACATTACGTAAATCGTACAACCCTCTCAAAAATTTCCCCAATAGGTACCTCTTCCTGACAACCTCAGGATAGCAAATGCGGCGTAGCATGCCCACCAGCTGGTTGCGCCGAGGATCTGAGAAAGATTGCTTTCAGCGGCGTGATGAGGACTGCCTAGAACAGAAAGAAGTGGCGTGTCCAGGGGAGGCTGAATTGAGGGGGTGGACGGGCTGATTCAGAAATTACTAACATCACAACAGAACGCAACACAACATAACATTTACATATATTACTTCTGGCACCACGATAGCATACCCGCTTTCGCATGGCGTACTAATACTTGTAAATGCGGACACGGACTGAAAATCAAGGCTCACACCCAGCGTAATACTAAATAGGATGCCCTTTGTAGTAACTTTGACACACCACAGGATGTATGTGCTAACTTTCTACTGTTCTCAATGTATTTCTGTGACCTTTACCAGGGTTCTGTAGTCAAAAGGGACCTTTATAGTTTCGCCTTGTCAGTCTGCCTTTTCGTCTGTACGTCTATGGTTACGTAGCTCAGAGACGGTTAGTACTTCGATTTCAACCCTGTATGTCCCCACTGCTGGGGCCCGGTCTCTTCCTGCGTTGCAGGAAGGTTAGGCCATACTCCACCACGGGGGGCAAGTCCGGGTTGGTGGGAGTTTGTAAGACAGTGGCGGGACTTACTGTCAGAAGTTATCAAGCCGCCCACAAGGCCTCTGACGTGGCTTAACGACTGCCATTACATGCCAGCCGGCACCCACGGCTTAACGTGCCTTGCGAAGCATGGTTAGTACTAATAAGCTAAAATTTGGTGCGTTCGTAGCCTAGTCGAACCGAGTCATTGGAATAAATCACTTGAGTTAAGCAACAACAGGTGCGATTAAGTGCAGGATGGGTAACCGTCCCGTGACTACCGCTATGGACATTTTTCCGAGCGCTTTCGTAATTCGTAAGGCACGTTAAGCAGTTGGTTCCGGCTTTCAGAAGCCTTATGGGCGGCTCCATGGTGAAGTGTGGCCTTACTTTCCTGCGATGCAGGAAGAGACGCGTGCCCCAGCAGTACGGACACACGAGTATAATAAAAGCTTAAGAAAAGTTTTTTTGCTTGCTTGCATCATAATGCGGCATTGATCGTTAAAAATATTGTGGGTGTATGAATATACTTTTTTGATTTAAGGTTGCGTATGCCAATTATTAAGCTTTAAAGTGCTTGAAATCCCCCTCTTCCTACCTAAACGAATGATTGTAGAAATGTGAAAAATTCAGAGTAGTATCCAATATAACGAACTTTAAAGGAAAATCTGAAAAAATGGCCTTTGCATCTGCATAATCAGATGATTCACACAGCGTCCAGTGGCACCTTCACTTACACTAGATGGGTGACTCGGACGCTGTAGTGCCTGACATATTGTTTTTTAGATGGAGGCTTGGGTAGGCTTTATGTATGTCAGGGAAAATATTAGCAACTCTAAAACTACTGCTAACCAACACAATGTAAATAGGTACTAGTAATAAACATAAACTTTTGATCCCAAGATTCAGGCTGGCAAAGGTTAATTACATCCTTTTTGGGGCATTGTACACGCTTCTATAATAAAATCCCTGAAGATATATTAAGTTTGACAGAAACGCGGTTCAAAAAATGGGTAAAGTGCACTTTGTGCCAAAACGGCTACTATAACATAAAGGATTAGTTAGATGACAATGATGTCTGGAATTAAAGCATGTAAAATGCATTGGTGTTGTAAAAGTTATGTAAACTCTGTTAAATTAAGGGCTCTGAAACTTTTGGACTAGTTTTGGAATCTCTTTGACCATTTTTGGTCCAAAATGATCTAGATTTTGAAATGAACATCTAGTTAGACTTGTAAGGTTCATTAAGCCGCAGTATCTGCGCTACTTTGAATAAAACCATTTCATTTCTTTGAAAAGCTATATTATGTATTGTAAATTCTAGAGTTTGTTGGTCTGTAGATACCTAGCATTATAAAAAGCACTAGCCCTTGAGAAAATCAGTTTAAACGTCTCAAAGTATACCACTCTGATTATTTCCTTAAACTTCCTTATTGCATCGCGACGTTTGTTTAGGCATTTCTCTCTTCTTTTTGCTTTGCGCCCTTATCTTTTTCAGGGTTTGGACCTCCTCGTCCCTTGAGACTTGCCTTTCAATGGAGCATTTGCACAAAAAATGTTGTACTCGTAATAGAATAGGAGAGGACATGTTTAAAGATAAAGAAACGTGTTATTTTTTTTCTCTACGACTAATCGTTATTAACCCTTGTATGTTCCCTCTACTAGGGCACGAGTCCTTTCCTGCATCGCAAGAAGGTTAGTTTATACTCCACCACGGAGGTCAAGTCCGGGTTGGTGGAGGATTGTAAGACAGTAGTGGGCCTTACCGTCAAAAATTATCAAACCGCCCATAAGGCCTTTGGCATGGCAATAATTGCTTAGACATTGTTATTGTTTATCAAGTAAACTCTCTGCTAAAGTCCCCACAAAAAAAAATTTTTGGATACATCATATCGCATTGTGATACATCATATCGCGGGTGTCGTAAAAGCCGACTAAGGGATACAAACCGGGGGGTGGGCAGCAGCGCCTCCTGCAGTACAATTCCACCAAACTGCGATCCCCAACCCGCATGCCCAGCGTGGAGATTATGGGCATTACCCCGCCAATGATGGCACAACCTTGCGCTATGGCGCTCATTAGGGAAAGGCTATGTCCAGCAGTGGAGTAATATTGGCTGAAGAAGAAGTTAATAGATGTTAAAAGATAAAGAAACGTGTTATTTTTTTTTTCTCTACGATTAATCGTTATCAACCCTTGCATGTTCCCCCTACTGGGGCACGGGTCTCTTCCTGCATTGTAGGACTCCAACACGGAGGGCAAGTCCGGGTTGTTCGAGGATTGTAAGACAGTGGCGGGCCTTACCGTCAAAAATTATCAAGCCGCTCATAAGGCCTCTGGCATGGCAACAGTAGCTTAGGCATTGTTATTGTTTATTAAGTAAATTCTCTGCTAAAGTCCCCACAAAAAAAGTAATCAAGGATACATCATATCACATTGGCCTTTGCATTTATTTATTGAGATGATTTACGCAGCGTCCAGTGGCACCTTTACTCACAGTATGTTATGATTTCTCTAACCCTGTAAAGCGCCATCTATGATTTGTTCGGCGGACTGTACATCCAAGAGGCCACAACGGCCGTCTGACCGAATAGTTCCGCCGACGGACCATGGATGGCGCTGACGATGATGTAGACGGGTCTATAAAACCACTTGCAGAGAGCCTGCGCGCTCTCTTTGCTCTGCCACCGGCATCTTGTAAATACCGATTACACTCTGCTATCTGTTTCAGGCTTCTCTATTATTTATCTCCCCAATAGAGATAACACAGTAGGTGGGTGAAGTGATCACTCGGACGCTGCAGTACCTGGGACATCTTCTTTTTCTTTAGTCCTTTCACTCCTTGAAGCCGACACAAGGGTTTTCCATTCATCTCTGTTTATAGATAGGTGGGTAGCTCCAGCCAAGTTTTTCCCTTCTCCTCTGTCTCAAAGAGAACGGATCTCTTCCACGTCTGGGACGGTCTTCCGGGTCGTGAACCTCCGGCGGGTTTCCAGTCAAGAGCCACCTTCGAAATGTGGTGAACAGGTCTTCGGAATGTGTGTCCTAGCCAACTCCATTGCCTGGGACATCTTCTATATTATAAAAATGAATCGCTGAATGTGTTGGTAAGCGCAATTCTCGAGATCAGCTGAACCGATTTCGCTAATTATTTTTTTAGAATATTTCTTGAAATACGAGGATGGTTCTTAAGGAGAGAAAAAACAATAAAATAAAGAATCGACTGTTCGGCGGTACGAAGTTCGCTTAATCAGCTAGTGATTAAATAAATAAAAAGCCGGGAGCTAAACCGTAGGAGACAGCGGGTCGTGAGTCACCGTTTCTTTTGTCATTCTTCGCCCTCGAAATCTGTCGAGAGTCCTCATTACTGCTCAGATGCTCGGATTACGGGATCGTTTTCGATTTTGGCATATTTAATTACATAAGGGTTCTGGTTCCTGCTTCGTATAGCCGGCTGTAGGTTTACCAGTCTATATAAGGTGACGCACAGACTTTTTTGTCTTCATGCAAAAATGTCTCACTAAATAAACGTCCATGGCAAAATTTTGTGCCCTAATATCCATATCATACTATCACCTGTCATGGACCCTGTGATATGATGTTCCGTACTTTAACATTTTGTCCGTTTGTGAGCCAGCACATAACAAGGATTTTCTTCTTTCTCATTTTCCATGTCTTCTTTTTATACATAGCAAAAGATGTATAGGTTCACGAACCAACCGTTCGTTCGATGCAGACTCTAAACGCATCGGATAAAAAAAACTTCTCTATGGCCGACCGTGAAGCGCGCTAAACCGTTGCTCCGAATATAAAGTTTCAAAGACAATCCCAAGTTAGCCGCGCACCTACATCACCAGCACCTACATAACTAGACTCCTCTTCGACGGCCTCTGTGGCGCAGCGGTAGCGCATTTGTCTACCATGCAAGAGGTCCCCGGTTCGTTTCCCGGCTGGGGACAATAAAAACTCCAGGACAAGGGTTGATATCGTTCTACTGCTTCGCCATCATCGTTCTCACGATTCTATCGAATAACTTTACAATGTTTAGGTTTTGATGGTAGTGATGTATTCGGTTTAAGATCACTTGAGAAAATATGGTGAGAGTGGAGTTTTTCCCGCTGCCTTTGTATTCACTACAATAAGGTCTGAAGGCGGCGGCTTATAAAACCAATGTATAAGTTTGGAGTTGAACTTAAAAATTAAAATTTTAATTTCAACTTCAAAATTTTTTATTTTTAAATTTATTTTAATATTTTATAATTTATGTATGGCTTGTGATCTCATTAACAAATTTAGTTTTAATACTAAGTGTCATTTTACTAACAACCTATGGATTGTTATTTATCCGGAATAAAGAAATACAATACATACAATATTGTAAATTGTACATTAACATTTAGCAGAATGTTAATTCTTTGCGTTGAATCAGCGACGGCAGTGCGTAGTGACGCGCTATATTAACCCGTAGACAATCAGCGTCCGCGCCGCGTAGTGACGCGCTATATTTATAGGTAGCCAATCATCATCCGCGGCGCGTAGTGACGCGCTATATTAATTCGTAGCCAATTACCGTCCGCGGCGCGTAGTGACGCGCTATATTTATACGTAGCCAATCATCATCCGCGGCGCGTAGTGACGCGCTATATTAATTCGTAGACAATCACCGTCCGCGGCGCGTAGTGACGCGCTACATTAATACGTAGCCATCAGCGTCCGCGACGCGGAGTGACGCCCTATATTATCCAAATATCAGCGTCTACGCATAGCATAAAAACGTATTGTCGATTTTAAAAATGAATATGTATGGAATTACAATAAACTTCGTAACGCTCGCTCACTTTCAGCTGACTGTCAGTTTGGTGTGAACTGAGCTTAATGAGCTTAAACCTTGGCGACTGAATTCGACATTCGAATTTCGGAAAGCAATCATGCGCAAACATAAATAAATTCGCTGTCAAATATAGCTTGGCCGATAATGAACGGCCAATATCTGTCTACATGGAGTGATTATTTTTCAGACGAATGTTACGTCTGCACAGGTACATATCGTAACTATATATGTAGTTACGATATGTATATATCGATACGATACTATATATATCGTAACTATATATATTATATAATACGGCAACCATAGATGGAGACAAAGATAAGGTAGTATTTCATTGACGACGTATTTTTTTCACGGGTTTTTCCAGTTATCATTTCGTTTCATGTTGACAACGGAACCATAAAACCAGTATTGACGAGCCTTCGATAAGAGATTCATCTTCAAAGTTCATTTTGAAGTGTTACTGATTCAGCTCAGCATCAAGTTGCGGCTCTCCCCACAGCGTTTGTCCGCCCGCGGGGAGCAGAGTGCACATCGCTCGTTAGCGCGCTAAACCGTTGCTCCGAATATAAAGTTTCAAAGACAATCCCAAGTTAGCCGCGCACCTACATCACCAGCACCTACATAACTAGACTCCTCTTCGACGGCCTCTGTGGCGCAGCGGTAGCGCATTTGTCTACCATGCAAGAGGTCCCCGGTTCGTTTCCCGGCTGGGGACAATAAAAACTCCAGGACAAGGGTTGATATCGTTCTACTGCTTCGCCATCATCGTTCTCACGATTCTATCGAATAACTTTACAATGTTTAGGTTTTGATGGTAGTGATGTATTCGGTTTAAGATCACTTGAGAAAATATGGTGAGAGTGGAGTTTTTCCCGCTGCCTTTGTATTCACTACAATAAGGTCTGAAGGCGGCGGCTTATAAAACCAATGTATAAGTTTGGAGTTGAACTTAAAAATTAAAATTTTAATTTCAACTTCAAAATTTTTTATTTTTAAATTTATTTTAATATTTTATAATTTATGTATGGCTTGTGATCTCATTAACAAATTTAGTTTTAATACTAAGTGTCATTTTACTAACAACCTATGGATTGTTATTTATCCGAAATAAAGAAATACAATACATACAATATTGTAAATTGTACATTAACATTTAGCAGAATGTTAATTCTTTGCGTTGAATCAGCGACGGCAGTGCGTAGTGACGCGCTATATTAACCCGTAGACAATCAGCGTCCGCGCCGCGTAGTGACGCGCTATATTTATAGGTAGCCAATCATCATCCGCGGCGCGTAGTGACGCGCTATATTAATTCGTAGCCAATTACCGTCCGCGGCGCGTAGTGACGCGCTATATTTATACGTAGCCAATCATCATCCGCGGCGCGTAGTGACGCGCTATATTAATTCGTAGACAATCACCGTCCGCGGCGCGTAGTGACGCGCTACATTAATACGTAGCCATCAGCGTCCGCGACGCGGAGTGACGCCCTATATTATCCAAATATCAGCGTCTACGCATAGCATAAAAACGTATTGTCGATTTTAAAAATGAATATGTATGGAATTACAATAAACTTCGTAACGCTCGCTCACTTTCAGCTGACTGTCAGTTTGGTGTGAACTGAGCTTAATGAGCTTAAACCTTGGCGACTGAATTCGACATTCGAATTTCGGAAAGCAATCATGCGCAAACATAAATAAATTCGCTGTCAAATATAGCTTGGCCGATAATGAACGGCCAATATCTGTCTACATGGAGTGATTATTTTTCAGACGAATGTTACGTCTGCACAGGTACATATCGTAACTATATATGTAGTTACGATATGTATATATCGATACGATACTATATATATCGTAACTATATATATTATATAATACGGCAACCATAGATGGAGACAAAGATAAGGTAGTATTTCATTGACGACGTATTTTTTTCACGGGTTTTTCCAGTTATCATTTCGTTTCATGTTGACAACGGAACCATAAAACCAGTATTGACGAGCCTTCGATAAGAGATTCATCTTCAAAGTTCATTTTGAAGTGTTACTGATTCAGCTCAGCATCAAGTTGCGGCTCTCCCCACAGCGTTTGTCCGCCCGCGGGGAGCAGAGTGCACATCGCTAGTGGCGCGCTCTGTTGGCTAATTAATTGACTGCGTCGACCGAGCCGCGCTTACCGCGCTGATTGACTAGTGTTGGGACAGATTGGGTATACATAGTTAGAATATTTTCGGGGCTTAATCGCGTAGTAATTTATTGCTATTTTACCTGGACGTTTCGACGACGTTACAGTCGTCGTGGTCACGAGAAGACTGATGGCTGGCACCCGTTCGCATCTTCGGCTGATGAGGTTTCAGACTAGACTCAATAAGCCATCACAAAGCACTATTAGGGTTGCCACACACTACACTGACAATGTCGGACGGTAGGACGTGCAACTTTTTTCCACTCGAACACTTCTTGATGACCGGATCCTACGTTTGCGACAGTTTGAAACCACATTCCCGTTTACATTTTTGTGTTTCTTATTTCAACCGCTTCACACACAATTATTCCGCTATAATAATGGCGATCGTTGCAAAGTACCGATGGTTTGTGTAATTCTCTCCAGTGGTTTATTTTACGTTAGTATTAACATAACACAACATTTACATTCAGGCACATACATTGCTTCTGGCCCCACACTAGGATACCCTGTGTCATGGGAACCAGAAACAACGCCATCATAAACCTGTAAAAGTCCAAGACCTGAGGTTTTTTTTTTGTTCCCAGCCGGGATTCGAACCCGGGACCTCTTGCATCGTAGGTAGATTTCTTAATGATTTGCGATACTTAAACATAGTTGGTACAGCGTATAGCGAACAGGTACAGCGGTGGTAGCTCAGTGGGTAGAACCATAGACTGGCAAGCGAGAGCCCCAGATTCGATCCCGAGTGCGGGCATGTACCAATGACTTGGTTTAATTTCAAAGTTACGTACATTTGCGAATTTGTTACGTACATTTGCGAACTCGTATATCAGCTCAGTAAAATGAAGATATGACACATCTTATATCTAAATACACAAGCTACTTATGGGTCATATATTTATATCTTTTCAATATTACAAAGACTCGTATAAGTTGCATTGTGGGTCAGTAGTATTTTATTTCAAAATGTAGGTAGCAGTGGGTATTTTTAGCTCGCTACCGTCAATTCATCTGTTAACCCCATAATATGTGCAGTACGAGAATGGCCAGAAAGTCCTCTTCATGCGACCTGGCGGCACTACCATGCAAGTGTGAATTGTTAATTGTTAAATGAAATTTACGTTAAGTTACTTTGTTATAGTGTGTGTGTTTGTATTTGAAATGTATTGGACTTGTTCTGGAAATAAATATTATTATTATTATTAGCAGTACTTTTGTTTGAACTTTACTTGCTCTTTTTACCACTCCAAAATTTTGAGGCTGGCTGGAAGAAATTTCTCTTAAAATAAGTCCGCCTTTGCATGAAACTTGAAGTAATACGCTACATAAAAAACATACCGCTGTAATGTATCGATAGTTTAACTCTTTAACGAATGGATGATGGACATCTCTATTAGCCGCGATGAGGCGACCGAGTTTCCTTTTAATTGAGACCGGGAGGTATTTTTGTTGGACTACGACCGTAATTGTAAAGGAAAACATCGTGGGGATATCTATGTGCCTATTTTTTTTAAGTTTTAAATTACGCTATAAGTACTTGAAACAGTGAAATTAATTTCAATTCTATCATTTCTTAGCACTGATAAGAAATGATAGAATTGAAATTAATTTATTTTCGTCGTGTTTGTCTTGTAGTTATTTAGTTGTTGTAGTGCCTTTTAGGTCATCTGGTTCTATTTTTTTAATTGTACTCAATTTTATTTTATTTTATTAGAGAAAAAAAACAGTTATACAAAAAAACATTTGCTTAACTTAAAGTTAGTATTAAGGTTAGTTATATGTATAACCAGCAGCGTTTTCTACAGTTTACAATATAAAAATATTAGAAAACAATAGGCACAGTGTGAGAAATGCATGCGTAGTAAATAAACAAGTAACATGAATATCAATCATGTTAAGCTCTTTTCTGAACTAGATAAACACAAAGCAGAAAAAAAATAAAAACAACACAAACAACCGGCCGAGTACGTTCACTCCAAAGACAAATCACATCCATCATGTAAAATCACAGAATGGTAGATGCAACATGAGTTACAGATTTCCTAAATGAGCCCGGGGATAACATAAACAAATCAACGTGATGCAAATACTCATTATAATTGTGCATTAGTCTATACAGAGGTGCTCGCTCACCAGCGTTAGTTCTACACCTCTTAGTTAGGAACAAGCGGTGGGGGTAGCCTTCACGAATCCGCTGCGAACCACTCAGACCTAGGTACGATATTTGGTTAACTAGCGAATTGGTATCAAACCTATTATGGCAAAGATTATAGAAAATCATGGAGTCGAGGAGAAACCTTCTACCGTTTAACGAAATTAAGGAAAATTTATCAAGTAAGTGAAGTAATTTGCTTAAGTCAGATGTCGCTGCCTGTACGTAATACAGAGAATAGTGTAAAGAGGTTCGAAATTTCACTGATGCCGTGAGTCGCCCATTGGCTCAATTGGTAGAGCGCTGGCACGGATAGCCAGAGGTTGCGGGTTCGAATCCCGGCATGGGTGAAATTTTTAGCCTCTAAATAGGTTTTTAAATTTGTTCCTTAGCACGGGTTAGTGCATTAAAAATAAAAATTGTATAAAATTTATCAAGTAAATTAATCTACGATAAGCGTTTATGGTAAGATTTGTAATTTACAGTACGAAGGAACGTACGCTGTACTGATTCGATCTGGTCACTATTCTTGTTTTAGTAGGGATTCCATATCACAGTAGCATACTCCAAGTTAGAGCGATGGTACCAATGTAATGAACAATAGACGTTCAATTGTTACCAACGTAAATCAAATCAATTTATTTCAATGTAAAGAATTTACATTCTGTTTGTTGAATAAAATAGATTAAAATGTAGAGTATAAATTTAAGTTCAATACATATTACAATTAATACTGTAAGTTTGTAGCTTAAGTCAAAATTTAATTTAGTTCAATTAAGGCTAAATAAGCTTTAGTTAACATTGTGTCCCCTCGGGATTATGTTTAATACAACAAACTGTGAACGTATCGATATAATATTTTTGTGATTTTTTGCTTGTGGCAACATTGTTGCCAGTTGTACCGCCATTGTCACACCAAGTTACGTGCGCCCCAATAAATTCGATTTAATTGTGTTTTATGTCTTATTGGCCAAAATATAACCGTACAAATGTACAATGTAAAAAGTAATCTGGTGCCTTCGGGCCGTATTGTAGTGGAAACAAGGCAGCGGGCAAAAAAACTCCACTTTGACCATCTTTTTTCAAGTAATCTTAAACCAAATATATCAGTTGCCACCTATACGTATACCTAATAGGATTTCATGATTGCCATTAATAACTTTAAATGCCAAAACAAAAGTTAAATGTTACAAAAGTAAGGAAAACATAAGTGCTGCGTCCAGACTCACGAACAGCAATCAGGGCCGGGACACATAAACACGATACGACGTCGTGTCGTACCACGATGCGGCGTCGTTTCACGATGCGACGTCGCGTCGTGGGAATCTACGACAAGCATCGTAAAAAACTACGCCGCGACATCGTAACGTGCCACGATACACGGCACGACGTCGCGTCGTAGAAACTCACGATGCGTTCCTGTGTTCAGGTCAGTTGTTATTCAAATTCAAAGATGACGGAAGCTATTGAGGTCGATCATTTAATAACGCTAGTTGAGCAGAGTCCCGTACTATGGGACAAAACATCTGAAGAATAAGAATTTTGAATAACAACTGACCTGAACACAGGAACGCATCGTGAGTTTCTACGACGCGACTTCGTGCCGTGTATCGTGGCACGTTACGATGTCGCGGCGTAGTTTTTTACGATGCTCGTCGTAGATTCCCACGACGCGACGTCGCATCGTGAAACGACGCCGCATCGTGGTACGACACGACGTCGTATCGTGTTTATGTGTCCCGGCCCTCATTCACGAGCATAACGCAGTGGTCAGTCATCTATCTATCCAATCTATCTAGTCAGGCCACAAACAGAGCCCACTGTTGGGCACAGGCTTTATTTTAGATAGAGAGAAAGAGTACATACATACATAACCTCACGCCTGTATCCCAGAGGGTTAGGCAGAGACCAGAGACTGCCACTCGCCGCGATCCTGACAAATCACCTTCGCTTCATCAACGTTCATAAGTCGTTGCATGCACGCACGGAACCGTCCGGGTCCTTTTTATCTTTACCTTTGCTAATACATCCCCTATTTGGTCGATGTATGTCCGCCTGGGACGTCTTTTACCAGCGAGAGAGAGTAGATAGATAGAGAACACTTTATTGTACATAAAAATGGTAATTACACAGATATTTCTTAACCTAAGAGTACAGACGGCGGCCTTACCACTTAAAGTGATTTCTTCCAGACAACCTTTACTGGAGAGAGTACTGGCTTAGTTACGACGCGTGCCCTCCGCGGATTAGCAATTTCAAACGCTGGAGTATATAAACACCCCAGGCACTCAGGTTTTCGCAGGATTGTACAAATTGTATGTATTAAGGCGTTACTTTGAATTCATAATAGCATTAAAAAGTGAAAATGACTTTGCTAAATTCCACCAAAAAACCCCACAAGCACCATGCGGTTATTTAATCCACCGCCCTCTGTCCCGCTTTTTCAAGCAGAACCAAGACACGAACACACCGCCACCGACACCAATACTTGTGTGAGAAAACACGCCACGCGTTTCGCCTCTACCACGAGGCATCCTCAGGCTCACAAGTGCGAGTCTCACGATGTTTTTGCTCCACCGTTAGCGAGTGGTATTGCTTCTACAAATTCAAAAATGTACGTAAAATAGGAAAAAAAATTCATCGGGTTCGAACCTATGACCTCACGAATGAGAGGCCGGCATTCTACCGCTGCGCTACCACGGCATCCTTCTAATGTTTTGCTACCAATTTGGACACCTAGTTTAAACTCTAACGTTCATTAAGCCGCATTTTCTGCGCTACTTTGAATAAAACCTTTTCATTTCATTTCAATTTGAAGCGCTCGTGGCCTAGTCAAACCGAGTAGTTAGAATCTTGAGTTAAGCAACAACGTGCGCGGTCAGGTGCAGATTGTGGCTACCGCTAGTGGTATTTTCTCCGAGCTCTTCCATGCAAGGCCCGCTACGCCGTCGGTGCCGGCTGTCATGTAATAGCAGTCGTTGAGCAAAGTCAGAATCTTGCAAAGCGCGGTTTGATAACTTGATAGCAAAGCGCGGCTTGATAACTTCTGACAGTAAGGCCCGCCTTTGTCTTACAATCCTCTACTAACCCGGTCTTGGTCTCCGTGGTGGAGTATGGCCTTACCTTCCTGAGAAGCAGGAAGTGACCCGTGCCCCCGCAGTGGGGACATACAAGGGTTTATATCGATGTAACTACTTTTTTAACTCCCAATTGTCATGTCCAAGTTAGAACTGAAAATTAAAATCTTATTCCAATATCCGAACCTATGGACTACGTCACTTTGCTCTCTTTTTATCTGGAGCAGTGAATTGAGGCAGGCTTGCCAAGAGCTAGCTTTTCTAGGGTTCCGTACCAGAAAAGAGCTAAACGTGACCCTTTTACTCTTAAACTTATTATAAGATGAGATGAGATGAGATAAGAATATTCTTTATTGTATCCCGGAAGCAGATACAGAAGATAAGATACAATTGGCGGCCTTTGTTATTCGTTATCAACCCTTGTAAGTCCCCACTGCGGGGGCACGGGTCTCTTCCTGCATCGCAGGAAGGTTAGGCCATACTCCACCACGGGAGCCAAGTCCGGGTTGGTGGAGGTTTGTAAGACAGTGGCGGGCCTTACTGGCAGAAGTTATCAAGCCGCCCATAAGGGCCTCTGACATATCTTAACGACTGCCATTAGATGACAGCCGGCACCAACGGCTTAGCGTGCCTTGCGAAGCACGGAAGCGCTCGGAAAAATGCCACTAGCGGTAGTCACGGGACGCTCACCCATCCTGTACTTGACCGAGCCTGTTGTTGCTTAACCAAGTGATTGATTCCAATCACTCGGTTCGCCGAGGCCACGAGCGCCTCTTAACTTATTGGCGGCCTTATTAACTAATAATTATTACTTACTTACTAACTGCACTATCAATTTCATCATTATCCGTTATTTAACGGCCGCTGTATGATATAAGCCTCCCTCATGGTTTTCCAAGCAAGTATTGTGCCGTACGCATCAAGCGTTTAAATAAATAAACTATCAATGTAAACTTTAAAAACCTATTTAGAGGCTAAAAATTCCACCCGTGCCGGGATTCGAATACGCTACCTCTGGCTATCCGTGCCAGCGCTCTTTCCAACTGAGCTAATGGGCGACTCACTCAATCAGTGAAATTTCGAACCTCTACAACATTCTCTGTATTACGAACATGTAAACGTACGTAATTAGTATTATCAATGTATATGTACGGGACCCTCAGTGCACTAGTCCGACTCTTACTTAGCCTGCGTTTTAGGGTACCGATGTAGTTTACAACCTAACTAATCCTACTTCCTACTAATGTTATAAACGCGAAACTTTGTAAGTATGTTTGGATGGATGTTTGTTACCCTTTTACCCTTTTAAATCTACCGAATGGATTTTAACGAAACCTTACAATAATTTGTTGGCGAGAATGGACCATGTTAGGGTTGAGCTGGCAGTGGACTGTAGGTGGATTTAAAACTCACAGGGTCTATTGCCTCAGTTTAATGCACACACGTTGAACACACGAAAATGATTACAGCAATGTCCTTATCTATTAGGCGCCTCCTACAAGAGAATAATTAAAAAAATAAAGAGCAACAGTGTTGCTACAATTAGTGTTGCCAACAATACTATAGCTTATACATCAGAACAACATCAAGGCTCCAATTTATAAAGATATTGTCTAAAATATGACGATAAATGTCATGTAAGTAGGAAAAAATCTACCATCTGCGAGCTATTCTGGCGTGCTCTGCCAGAATAACATGCCAATAGTGTCAGTATGTTATATTTTTCTAATGCGAACCAAAAATTATTTCTGTGATAATTCTGATGTCATAATATTTGTTTTTTTTTTTGCGCCCCGCTAATATAATTCAAAATTCGAATACTACAATACTTCAAAATACTAATCCTGCGCAGACGAAGTAGTGAGCACCAGCTGGTAAGAAATAAATAAAAAAATACATTAACGAGACAACGGTGGTAGTCTGGAACGTCGGCGGGTTCGAATCCTAGCACGTACCAATTACTTTATTTGCCAAGTTATGTGTATTTGTAAACTTATAGTAACACTCGCTAACTGTGCAGAAAACAGAATGAGGAAACCTGACTGTCGGATGAACATGAGTGGTAATTAAGCTCATAGTCCTCAGGGATGCAGGTTTGAGCTTATGTAATGATTAATATTTAAAATTCGTAACGAAAAAGGATTCGTAACGAATGCATCCGACAGAGAACCACAATTATCAACATAGCTCAGAGAATTAGCGAGCTGAAGTGACAGTGGGCTGGACAGTGGACATATCTCGCGAAGAACCGACAACCGTTGGAGTAAACGTGTTCTTGAGTGGAGACCGCGACTCGGCAAACGTAGTGTAGGACGGATCAGGTGGGATGACGATCTGCAAAAAACTGCCGGCAGATGCTGGATGCAGCAAGCTCATTAGGGGAGATGTCCAGCAGTGGACTAATATAGCCTGAAGAAGAAGAAAGCAAAGCCAAAGCAAGTGAAGGTTTGTTCTTCTTCTTGGCGTTTCGATGGAAAGCCATTATGGTGAAAAAAATTGCTAATCAGCGTAAAAAATGAAATATGAAACGGAACCTTCCGGAAATACTTATCAATTTGCACTTGCCCACTTTTTCTCCCATTCATTCAAGAACGGAGCTCCACACAGGTTTCAATTAGCAGACTAAATAGGAGTGTGACCACAGCACCTGCGGTCTTATGTACATTTAACTATAGTTATGTAAGACTGAGGCAGTTTACTGGCACTGGCTGGATGAGGATGGCCAAGGACAAAAAGAAGTGGCGTGCCTTGAGTGGTGCCTATGTCCAGAAATGGACGAGTATGGACCGACTGATCGATTGCCCTTTGATTGGTACGACATTCGTGCCCGGGCATATTGGCAATATATATATAGGCCTTTTTTACATCTACTTAATGAGATGATTTATACAGCGTCCAGTGGCATCTTCAGTCACACTAGATGGGTGAAGGGACCACTCCGACGCTGTAGTGCCTGGGACTTGGTTTTATAGATGGTGTAGGCTTGCCCAGCTCCTATACCATCCTGACAGCTTATTAGTCGGCCTAGCCCACAGGAAAGACTAGTCAATACGTGCGGAGCCAACCAAGCGGCGGGTTTCCTCAAGATGTTTTCCTTCACGGTTGGCAATAGGCACAGTACATTGGAACCACGAACTGGCAAACGACTAGCAGCTCGCTGGAATGACAATCTGAGGAAGATTACTGGTAGTGGCTGGTTGAGTCCTGCAGTGTCCTAGGGAGGCAGTGTCCTGGGGAGGCCATATTGATTAGGTGGACCGACATTGCGCCTTGATTATATAACCTTTCACCTATACATCTTTGTGCGAAAGTGGACTGTTTACTTCGCTCTCTCGTATAGGTATGAGGCGTTATAATTATGTTTTATTGCATTTATTTGATTTTATTTATTAGGCCCACAAAACAGATATTAGCCAGTACCTACATCATCAAAATAACATTAATTAACATGTAAGAACCAGACTAATCTCCAAAATATGTGTACACAGCATGGTTACAATAAAATAAAACTTAGACGAGTTACTTAAACTAACATAACATGCATTTTATGTATTCTTTTACATTCAATGAACGTTTGATCAAGCTGAGAACAATGAAAAATTGTTACAAAGAAATTATGAGATTAAGAAGAAGGAGATTTTATTATTTTTCCGGACCGATCTTAGGGTTAAATATGTCAATGCTTTTATTAATGTTCGTTATTTCATTATATGAGCGACACATTCTTGTCGCACACCAATACACCATCTTGTTACAGTAACAAGAATGTGTCGTGTTTTACACACACCGGTTACCGCATTTTAGTGGATATCTGATACGAGAAAAATAATTTTAGCCACATAATTGTACTTCTTCTTCTTCGTCTTTTCGTGTCAGCGATTCGACCAATTTATATTTTTCCTGCCCAATAGTTGGCTACTGCAATTGCAGCAGCGTTGGCCTCTGTTAGGTCCTCCAGAGTGCAAGTGTGAGGGCACAATAGACATTGGAGCAGGTGCACCATGGATTGCGATGAGGCTCCACAATCACATATCTCCTCCGTTTGTGCAATATAACCCCACCTGCTTAGGTTTTGTCTGCAGCGACCTACTTGGGTCCGGAGTCGGTTGAGTGACTGCCACGTAGGCCATTGCAGATCGGAACCCGTTGGGAGCCTCTCTTGGGGCTAATTGTACTACAAAGTGTAGTAGATATTACGGTTTTTGGACACAGATGTATACGTGAAAGGATACATAATCAAACAGGCAATTTGTACTGACAGGTGGTTTAAAACTATCAACATTGGTGCACGCCCTTCTTAGCAACTTAATCACTAAATCTCCGTGATTTATTGTAAGCCGACCATTAAAGAGTACATAAATAGTACCCGAAGGTACACTATTCCGTTATCAGGCTTCCTAGCGGGCAGGTACCGCCATTTCCTTACCCGAAACGGCTATAGGCCACTGCGACACTATAATTTTTCCTCTAAAGCCAGCCGCCTGATCTTAGGCAAGTGTATTGTATCGGGAATAAACACAGTAGGTAGGTATATGGCAGTGACCTTACCTTGTAACTAAAGCTTACTATTCTTGGCACTTACGGCACTTATGAGTTCCTTAAACGGACAGATAGAACATTTTTTGCACCTTCACACGTATACTATAGGGAAAAGAAAATGTATTTTTCTTTATGCGATTACTTAATGTAGTGATGTATTTTCTAGTTTTATTCATATTCATATTCATTTATTGCATTGTCATGTCTCATTACAGTTCGTATTTGTAATTTTAAAAGTAGGTACATGACAACCTGTAAGGGCACTACAATAATATTAACAGTATTTAAACGTAATAGGTATAACATTGAGCCTTAAATTATTCATCTATATTATCCAGTATCTTCATGCAGATACTGGATAATGGATAATTACTTAATCGCAATGAAAAACGAAGAAAAATGAAGCGGTGGTAGCTCAGTGGGTAGAACCATAGACTGGCAAGCGAGAGCCCCAGGTTCGATCCCGAGTGCGGGCATGTACCAATGACTTTGTTTAATTTCAAAGTTACGTACATTTGCGAATTTGTAGTCGCAATACCACACGCTAACGGTGAAGGAAAACATCGTGAGAAAACCCGCGGCTTAGTTGACTCCGCACGTATTGACTAGTCTTTCCTGTGGGCTAGGCCGACTAAGCTGTCAGGATGGTATAGGTGCTGGGCAAGCCTACACCATCTATAAAACCATGTCCCAGGCACTACAGCGTCGGAGTGGTCCCTTCACCCATCTAGTGTGAGTGAAGATACCACTGGACGCTGTATAAATCATCTGATTTAGTAGATGCAAAAAGGCCAATATTAAATGAAAAACACTTTGGGAAAATGCGCAGTGTTTATTCCGCTGCCCTTTTATTGTGGGTCTGGGATAGTTTAGGTAACTTGGCATTGCGGTCAGTATTTACGGTTAAAATTAAATTAGCAACGATTCTCACACCGTCCTTTTGTAACTCACTGGGTACCTACTCAAGATCACTTGATCTACATCTACGAAAGCATATTGAAGAATTCCAATAAAGACGAACCTTTGAAAGTTAATTGAAATAGCCTTGTTTTCACTTAGTTGGTTCAATCTTTGGACTTAAGCGCGATATCGGATTGCCAAACGTTGCTAGTTAAAATATTTAAACCGTCAAGAAAGCTTAATTCTTAAAGTACCTCTCCACAGCAGTCAGCTCTTTACAGCGATTTTAACACCGGTCCACTTTTTGATGTTGTACAACCATGCATTTTTTCTCCTTTTCATTTTCCCAACTTTTTCTTTCTTTCCACCTTGCCCATCAAGATAGTCTGCAGCAATTGGTATCTCCTGCATCGCAGCACGTGGCTTAAGCAGGCTACTTTCCACTGCCTGATGGTGCGAACAAGATCCATCTTCTTCTGCATTCGTCTAAAGACTTCGACGTTGATCACTTTTTCAGTCCAGCTGATTCGGACACTAGAGCTTCCTTACGAAGTTTTCTTTCACGGTAAGCTAGTGGTATTCCTACAGTAACTTCACAAATGAACATAGAAAATAAAGACAATGGTACAAGCCGAGATTCAAACCCACGACCTCCATATTGAGAAACCGGCATTTTAGCGCTCTTGCTTGCGCGTTGCAGGAATATTGGAATGTAGAACATGCGCAGAGTTGACTTATATCGTCTGTGGAATCGTTATCAACCCTTGTAGGTCCCCACTGCTGGGGCACGGGTCTCTTCCTGCATCGCAGGAAGGTTAGGCCATACTCCACCACGGGGGCCAAGACCGGGTTGGTGGAGGGTTGTAAGACAGTGGCGGGTCTTACTGTCAGAAGTTATCAAGCCGCCCATGAGGCCTCTGACATGGCTTAACGACTGCCATTACATGACAGCCGGCACCAACGGCTTAACGTGCCTTGCGAAGCACGGAAGCGCTCGGAAAAATGCCACTAGCGCTAACGCCATCCTGTGACTAATCACAGGATGGTCACCCATCCTGCACCTGACCGCGCCTGTTGTTGCCTAACTCAAGTGATTGATTCCAATCACTCGGTTCGACTAGGCCACGAGCGCTGCGTACTATCTGTGGAATGCGAGTTATCAATTTAACTTTGCTGGTGGTCTTAATAAATAAAAAAAATCTTTTAGATATGATTCATGATCGACTCGAAGTGTTCAGTCGGTGAAGTAAAAATATCAGTGCTATTATAATTCCATCGACACTATGGAATTATTGGTCCATTCTCTTAGCAAAATCACATAATGTACGATAGTGTGAAAAATATTATTGTGAGTGAGTCTGGTGTCGGTTTAGTACGGATTTGGCGTCTCATGTTGTGAAGAAGACACTTATGCTAAAAACAAAATACTACTATTGTAACTGGTTTATTTGTAACTAACGCTTGGTTTCCCCAGGTACTTTCATGCCCTCATCAGCGCCCTATTTTCTCCTAAGCGTTCAAGGCCTAGTTTTCACGGTCTTAGTACGCTCGGACCGAGTGCCCCATCCGAGTAAATTGATGCCCCTGATTGGACGGTTTTTCGTTACGACACTAAAATGGTCAATCAGAAGTAAAAAAATTTTCTCGGATGGCCCACTCGGTCCGAGCATACTAAGACCGTGAAAACGCAGCTTTCGTCTCGGAGTAAACGGAGGAATTTGAATTCAAATTTAAACCTTACATAACCTTACAACTCGTACAATTGAAAAGGCAGGAAATCTCTTTTCATTCGCCCTTAATGGGTACCTTAGCCGTGAAGGAAAACATTGTGCGGAGACCTGAGATGCAGAGGTGTTTTAGATTGGCAAGCGCTCTGTGTGTACAGAGCCCTTGCCAATTTGCGGATTGAAAATGTATATCCTGCATGCCGCAGGGACTGCCGCTCTCGAATCAGAGATTTTAGTCGGTCGAGGAAGTGTCAAACTCTTTGTTATCAACCCCTGTATGTTCTCACTGCCGGGGCACGGGTCTCTTCCTGCATCGCAGGAAGGTTAGGCCATACTCCACCACGGGAGATAAGTCCGGGTTGGCGGAGGATTGTAAGACAGTGGCAGGCCTTACGGTCAGAAGTTATCAAGCCGCCCAAAGGCCTCTGACATGGCTTAACGACTGCCATCATATGAAAGCCGGCAAACTCTTCATACTGCATTAATCTTACGTAACGGATGCCAAGACCTGTGAAAAGTACTCCTTTGAGAACGCTAAAAAGGTGTACCTTGGGCATTTACCAGAAAGACCCTAAATAGAAGGATTTGTTGATGAAAAAAATCGCACTCGGCGCCCGCTCTTTGTCCAACGATTTATATAAAACAGAAGAACAATGTGGTAAAGAGAGAATGGCTTGTTGATTTACAGACAGAAAATGTAACATCGAAAATACATCAATAATCGAATATAATCATGTGGATAGAGCGATATCATTCCGATGTAAAACCTAACTGCAAATTAAGGTACTCGGGCTGCAAGAGATGCGAATTACTTCAGCCAGATGTTGCTGCCTGTACGTAATACAGAGATAAATTGTATTGTAAAGAGGTACGAAATTTCACTGATGCCGGTGAGTTGCGCATTAGCTCATTTGGGAGAGCACTGGCGCGGTTAGCCAGAGGTCGCGTTTTCGAGTCCCGGCATGGTGGAATTTTTAGCCTCTAAATCGGTTTCTAAAAATTGTCCTTAGCACGGGTTAGTGCATTACAAAGAATATATTTAATAACTGTAGCAAAAAAGAAATGACGTAAGTTAATCCGGATTTAAGTCAATAATGTGTTGTGCTAACGAAAGTTTTAGTTCAAAAACGTGCTCTCTTTGATATTCGATATCAACCGTTGTATATCCCCACTGTTGGGGCTAGTATGTCTTCCTGCGTCACAGGAAGGTTAGGCCATAATCTACCACAGGGGCGAAGTCCGGGTTGATGGAGGATTGTAAGGCAGTGGCGGGCCTTACTGTCAGAAGTTATCAAGCAGCGCATTAGACCTCTGATATGGCTTGATGACTGCCATTACATGACAGCCGGCATCAACAGCTTAGCGTTTCTTGCGAAGCACAGAAGCGCTCGGAAAAATTGCCACTACCAGGAGCCACGGAACGGTTACCCATCCAGCACCTGACCGCGCCTGTGGTTGTTTAACTCAAGTGAGCGCTCCGAACTATGTATGAGTATCCCGAATTATTAATGGTTACTATTAAACTCTAGGCCCAGTTCTTCTGGTTTATTCAATCTATCCTCTGACCTCCATTCCCTCCCGTGCAGGAATCCCTCGGCCCCTCTCTGGAAATGTCAAACGATATTAAAATGATAAGAATTTGGAGCGCGGCGCGACACTGGTATAACTATGCAACGGCTGGCGACTTGGTCGCTACTGATTTTCGGTGTTCCGAGCCGAGGGAGCCAGTAATGAGCGGTGGCCGTAGTAACTCGCTTCGGTTGTGATTTCTGCTGTACATTTTCCTCGCAGCATGTTTCCCTTTTTGAACTTAAGCTCAAAGCGAAACCCGGCCGGACTCTTCCGTCAAAAATCGAGTGAGTTAATCCGGATTTAAGTTAATGACATTATATTGTTTTTTAAGTTTTACTCCCTTTATCTTTCAGTCCTATCTATAGTAAGGTTGTCTAGAAGAGATCGCTTTTAGCGATAATAGCAATTGTATACCTACTGTGTAACCTAGATATTTAAGTTTTTCATGTACTCTCAAAATGTATGGTGTACACTGAAGAGTATTGATCTAATCTAATCTAAAGTAAGTTCATCGCACATTCAATGTAATGTGCGATGTGTATGTTACGCACAAATGTAGAAATACAGATAAAAATTCATTAATTTGTGAAAAGTTCTTAAAATTTATAAAGTTTCAGTATATTTGGCTGTAGAGACATACACATATTCCATAATAAAATTATTAATTTTTACAGAATCATTTATTCAATTCATTCAGAATCATTCATTGTTTTTAATTTAGAATTTATTGTATTGAAATATTAAAGTAAGATCATCTTAATATCATAATCAACCCATTATGTCCCCACCGAAGGGCACGGGTCTCTTCCCTAAGAAAGGTATAGGCTCCACCACGGGGGTCAAGTGCGGATTGGTGGAGACTTGCAAGACTAGTGGCTGGTCTTAATGTCAGAAGTTTTCAAGCTATACTATTTTTATTTTTAATGCACTAACCCGTGCTAAGGACAATTTTAAAAACCTATTTAGAGGCTAAAAATTTCACACATGCCGGGATTCGAACCCGCAACCTCTGGCTATCCGTGCCAGCGCTCTACCAATTGAGCCAATTCGTACCTCTAATTAATTACTAATTACGTAATTACGTACCTCTGTACGTAATACAGAGAATAGTGTAAAGAGGTTCGAAATTTCACTGATGCCGTGAGTCGCCCATTGGCGGGTTCGAATCCCGGCATGGGTGAAATTTTAGGCCTCTAAATAGGTTTTTAAAAAAAATAAATAGGTTTTTAAAAGTTTTCAAGCTGCCCTAAGGCCTCTGATTGTCTTAACTACTGCCATCTATCGACGGCAACCGGCACCAACTGCTTAAGGTGCCTTGCGAAGCACGGAACCCCTCGAAAAAATGCCACTAGCGTTAGTCATAGGCGGTCACCAATCCATACACTAAATGCGCCCTGAGTGCTTAGTGCGAGTTTTTCAACTACTCGATCGCGTTAACGTAAACTCATATTTCTATGGCATCGAGGAAGCGCCACCTAGCGACAAGTATGAAAATTAAAATAGCTGAGTGCGAGTTGTAATGGTGTACGTTGAGAAGTGAACACGTTTACCAGCCAAAACACGAATAAACGCGAGTGCGAGTTGTACTGTGACAGCGTTTTGCCAGTTCGAACGGTTAACTTACTCATACTCACTACTCAATGCTCGATTAACGCGGTAGTAAATTTATTTTATTAGATATGTCAAACTCGCACTAAGCACTCAGTATTGATTATCCTTCGTGATCGTTTAAAATCACTCAGGCAGGCAGGGCTACGAGCGAGTAACATAATAAAGGAAATTGATTGGCCAATTGGCCATGATTAAAATATCTTATTAAAATAAAATACAATATTAAAATAATAGATAATAATAGCAAGCTTTATTGCGCAGAATGTGCCTAACACAATTACTCATTTGCAGTTAGGGCCGCCCGGCTGTGGAATGATCTGCCGGTTTCTATAAGGCGCTCTACTTCCCCAGCTATCTTTAAATATAAGGTTTATGATTTGTATTTATCACTCTAATTATTTATTTTTTTAATTGATTTTGTTATTGTTTTTCTTATATAGGTATGTCGTCCTTTTTATCCTCTTGCGGAACTTCATTGTAAATAATGTAAGTTTGTGTATGTTTATAATAAATTGTTTTATGTACTATATGTTATGGTGTATGTAAGTATAAGTATGTATATCAATATTCATATTTGCACCAACTACCCGTCTCACTTTTCCTTCAGCAACTCTCCATCGTGGGTTGCCTGGAAGAATTTGCTTTAAGCAATAAGGCCGCCAATTGTACTGTATCTTTGTAATTATGTTTTGTTTGTTTTTTCCTGGTGTACAATAAAGAATATTCTTATCTTATCTTCTTATCTTAAACCACAATTCTAAGGACGTTGTTTTAGATGTAGGCTTACTCGAGAAGACCTGCATTCCTGAGCTGAAAGCCAACAGAATCTTATCCGAGCCCCCAATGTGCGTCCGCCCTCCGACCAGGTGGGATCACGATCTGCGAAAAACTGCCGGCAGATGCTGGATGTGGCAAGCTGAAGACAGGGCGCTATGGCACTTATTAAAGCAGGGCTATGTCCAGCAGTGGACTAAATAATATATCCTGAAGGGGAAGGAGTATGTGTGTCCGAACAAACCACAACAATCACGATCAGCTAAGCAAATCCACAGGCTAGGCCGTGAATCATCAAATACTAAATCACTTAGGCCAATAGAGCACCCAGAGCGGCTATTCAACACAATGATATAGAGCGGTTTAAACTATTCACGCAACATCTAAATAAAGGATTAATGTTGCCGAGTGAGCCATAAAGGAGGGCGTGTTCCCGTTCGGTCCTCAATTACGATGCTTTGATATAAAGCCTGAAGGCCTGAAGCGCTCGTGGCCTACTTGAATCGAGTGATTTGAAACAATCACTTGTGTTAAGCGCTTTGGTGCTCCGCAAGGCACGTTAAGCCTTTGGTGCTGGCTGTCAAAATTATAGTGACAGTCGCTAAGCGAGAGGCCTTATACCCATAAGGCCTCTTTATACGGATTAAAAATAAAAACAGTATAATCATGTGGATACAGCGATATCATTCCGATGTGAAAACCTAACTGCAAAGTAGGTACTCTGGGCTGTAAGTGATGCAATTTACTTCAGCCAGATGTCGCTGCCTGTACGTAATACAGAGAATAGTGTAAAGAGGTTCGAAATTTCACTGATGCCGGTGAGTCGCCCATTAGCTCAGTTGGAAAGAGCGCTGGCACGGATAGACAGAGGTCGCGGGTTCGAATCCCGGCTTGGGTGGAATTTTTAGCATCTAAATAGGTTTTTAAAATAGCCGTTCTTGTTAATGAATATCTGTGCATGATGCAAACAGGTGAGCACACCTTTGCAGTAGTTATAAATTAGGCCAATATCACAGAGATTGAGGCCCATCTTATGGCAGCAACTCCGTTGGAGTGGACACGTATCGCGAATGTCAGATCACCGTACGGCAAATTGCATTTTTTTCTCTGAACTTGAGGATAACAAGCGTAAGCATGGCGGACAACTCCTTAGGTATAAAGATGTTCTTAAGCGCCACATGAAAAAGTGCGACATAGACCCTTTGGATTGAAAACCAACAGCCGCTCGACAACCGGATACATAGATAGATATAAGAGAACACTTTGTTGTACATAAAAATGGAAATTACACAGATATTTCTTAACTTAAGAGTACAGACGGCGGCCTTATCACTAAAAGTGATCTCTTCCAGACAACCTTTGGATGAACTGGACTAATACATTAGAGAAGGAAGTAGATGTACAAAAAAACATAGAAAATTATAATTTTGAAGGTATATAAATACATGCCTAAATAACAGTGTGAATAAATAAAATTAATTACAAATGATTTACATAAATAAACATAAAAATTTATATTATATTTAAATACATAAATAATTAACAAAATATACACATTCAAAGGACATAAGTAGAACACAACAACAGCAGAACAATATTACAAAATTAATTAATAACAGTATTACAACCGGAATGGAAGGCTCTGGTAAAAACCAGAATGGAAAAGTAACAAAGGCCGGTTTTATTTTAAGGGATCAAATGTAGAGTCCTTTGCGTCCACAGCCGCTTAGAAGACGGACAGAGAGTCAAGCCATTGTGTGTACTGAATAGCTACGAATTATGTTACTAGACAAAAAAAGGTAAATAACGTTGCCCTGGAATTTCACGGGACAGAATTGTTTGCTCACTTTATTACTGCTACTAGCTTCATTTTGTCGGGGGATTTCTGTATTTAATTTGGGCTTATACAGGGACATATATATTTTTGAAACGAGCAATTTCTGAAACGCGTCGGGCGAAAATGAGACTTTACAAAAAGTTACTTATAATTTTTGATGTTTGTACTCTCTACTTTGTGCTAAAGTTATTTTTTATTTAGCCTATAGACGACTGCAGGGCACAGGCTTTCTCTTGGAGAGAGAATACGGGCCTTTTTACCACCCATGCCCACCGCCGATTGGCAATTATTTATTATATTCTCGTACTTTAGTATTATACTAAAGTACAAAAAAGCACAAGACAGATTTGCTTAGACATAAAGTACTTTCAATGAAAAGTTATGTTAATATTTGTACGTGGAAGGGCTGGTAAGGGACGTACCAGGCGGACATACATCGACCACATAGGGGATGTATTAGGCAAGGGAAAGATAAAAAGTACCCGAAACCGGCCTGCGTGCATGCATGCACATCATGCAAATGTTTAAGTTATCTCTCGGTCATTATACACAGGGAGCGAACTGCAACGACTATTCACGCTTGACATTAAAAATTATTTTTACGACCAACAGCCATTTCAGACACCTCATCAATTGAATCCTAAGTACTTTAATGACAACTCGACAATCATCCTCTTTAATAAGCCCTTTTTCCTTGTTTCAGATAAACGCTGGGTCGCAATAGCGCGATATAATAACAGCTCTTACACCCAAGGGCATTAGTCAACATGCGATAGCCTACGGAGAAAACCAACAATCAAGTCTCCAACGTCACGCGATTGATAAAGACGCCATGTTAACAATGGCTGGAAACTAGAGAAAAAAAAACTCTTGAAAAAAAAAATGTAGACGTCAAAATAATCTGAGAAAATGTTTGCCATAACAGAGCGTTGGGATCGCAGGCGACGGAAGATATCGCGATGACGTCACTCAAGTCTAGCGGTTGCGTGAAGTAGAGCGCTTTAGGTGTTAAGTCCGCTTTTTTGAGTGTGTCCGGTTGGTCTAAGTGTGTGTGTTAACGTTATTTTTGTGTTGCGACGTTTCGTTGTTCGGATTTTTCGTTTTTTTTCGAAGCAATAAAACAAGGTTGGTCAAGTTTCGTTTAAAAAAAATGCCTTTTTGGTATTAAACTAAGGTGTCGTGTCGTAGGTATTGTAAATAAATAAATAAATAAATAAAAAAAAAACAAATAGCAGTGTCGTTAATTTTTTAAACTTGTATTTTGTCTCGTAATAGTGAACGTAGTATTTTTATTCGTTTTTGTGACATATTCTTTACTGAAATTAAAAGCGTCAAACTTACATCACAATTGTAATTTTCACGGAAAATAAGTTCGGGAAAACGGGTATAAATAGAATATTAATTAAGGAACGTGTGTATGATAAATTAAAATGAAATTGAATAGGCTACTGTTCTAATGAATATTCCGTTCCTATAGGCAATACATTACTTTAATTAATTATACCGCGAAATTAATCATAATTAAAGCAAACAACAAAAACCATTCTCTGAAAACGGGGCCAAAATAAATTCTAGTTTCAATTCGAACTCTCTTTTATATAAAAAAAAACTCAATAACTAAAACAAAACCAATAAAAAAATACCACGCATAAAAAGTTAGCTAGTTCAATTTTACAATTCCAAAAAAAAAAAAACCAAAATGTTCCAAAACACCACCACCATAGCCTCCGCGAAGGCCACGATGGCCAGCTTTAACTCCACCCTTGGCGTCAACTCGACCTACTTGGTACCAACCTACATAAGCCAAGAGGAGTTTCTGGCACTCCAAACGGGAAACGGCACCGACCCAAACGCCACGATACTGGCCAACGAGACTCATCAACTGGTGCTGGAAACCTGGTACCCCAGCGGCTACACACCTGCCCACATCATCCTGGCCTCCGTCGTCGTGACTGTGCTGATGATAATGGTCGTCGTGGGAAACATGCTAGTGATAATCGCGATAGTGACCGAAAAGACGCTGAAAAACATTCAGAACTGGTTCATCGCCTCTTTGGCGGTGTCGGATTTCTTTCTGGGTCTAGTGATAATGCCTTTCTCGCTCGCTAACGAGCTGATGGGCTACTGGATCTTTGGTTTTTGGTGGTGCGAGATACACTCCGCTATGGACGTGTTACTGTGTACGGCGTCCATAATGAACTTGTGCCTCATTTCGCTGGACCGCTACTGGAGCATAACGCAGGTGAGTCGTAGCTTATTTTACCTATACAGGGCGTCCCAAAGTTACCTTAAATATCGTTGATAAGGTATTTTGGTGAAAGAAGACTTTATGTTATTTTTAAAAGTTAGTAATTCTGCATTTAAAGATTTTCTAAAAATTACTTGCCTCGTCTGGGAAACAGTTGGAAATTAGTGAGAAAGAAAAAGAAAACATACATTTTATAGTAGCCACATAAACACACACATCTGTTTGCATTTGAATGAGTGAATTAATAATAAAAAGCTGTTTAGTAGAATACGTATCCGAGTTTTAATCGAATCAGTCGATAACTTTTTGTCGAACAATCGCCCATCCCTAACGCATCCATCTAAATGTCCGCATTCATTTTCGTCTAATCTACCTCCAGAGATGTTGAAGAGGGTCGTGGTTCGAAAATACGTAATAATAAAATGGTGATGTATTGTATATTTTGTTGGTAACATCGCACTTTGTATCGACAGCGGTATTATGTCAGATTATCATGCCGGAGAAGAGTGGTGGTAGCAGAGAGGTCGTGGGTTCGAATCCCGGCATGGACCAATGACCTTATTTTCTAAGTTATGTACGTTTGAAGTTATAGTATCAATCAATATCAACCTTTATATGTCCCCACTGTTGGGGCACAGGTCTCTTCCTGTATGGTAGGAAGGTTAGACCATACTCCACCACGGGGGCCAAGTCCGTGTTGGTGGAGGATTGTAAGACAGTGGCGGGCCTTACTGTCAGAAGTTATCAAGCCGCCCATGAGACCTCTGAAAAGGCTTAACGACTGCCATTACGTGATAGCCGGCACCAAGGGCTTAACGTGCCTTGCGAAGCACGAAAGCGCTCGGATAAAATGCCACTGGCGGTAGTCACGGGGCGAGAATCGGCCCCCAGGACGACACGACATCGAGTGTCGAAGTTATTTATACTATTTCGCATGCAAAATTATCGATTCAACCAGTTAACTCGAGTTAAATGAGCTAACTCGGGCTAACGCAAGTGGGCCATAGATACTTATTTATTGCGTTGCCATGGTAACAAGAAACGTATCGTATATACGGATTGTGTAGTGGTACGAAACAGCTTATAGTTTATAAACTAGCTTTTTTTTATCGTCTGTTGAATGCTGTAGTTATTCCTCCATTCGGTAGGAGTAAATTTAATTTTACACACAATTTAACTGCAAAAATTACTGCGAAGGTTGAAAGACGACCCCCGAGTGAAATGTTAAGTTTAAAGCGACGGAGGGTCGCTGAAAGTTACATCATGTCCCAGCGCCTCATACTTAGCTGTAAATACTTACTGCTTTTAGGGTGAGTAAGTTGTACAGACGCTGTGAGAATTCGCTTATTGACCTGCATTTTTTTTCTATGAGACTTTTAGTCCGGTTGATCGGGACTAAAAGTCTACAAAATAGTTTATACCTAATATAGTTAGAACATTTTCGGGGCTTAATCGCGTAGTAATTTATTGCTATTTTACCTCGACGTTTCGACGACGTTACAGTCATCGTGTCTTCTCGTGACCACGATGACTGTAACGTCGTCGGAACGTCGAGGTAAAATAGCAATAAATTACTACGCGATTAAGCCCCGAAAATATTCTAGCTATGTGGTACAAGGCGCGAAACTTTAAAATATGTTAGTTTATAATATTATGTCAGATGTGATTGTGACTGTAAGAACGCACTGTTTTCCTTATAGACTTTATTCTACCAAAAACCTGCAAAGTATAAACAAGTAAAATTAAGTGACTTTTTGCCAAAAAATTGTTGAAATGGAAAACGGACCCCCATTATTATTTCACATAGACTGTGTTTTCAAAAAACCTTTGTCGGGCCAAATTATCTTTTCATTACTAAAATTGGCCGGTTGCCTCAAATAAAGCCGACCGTTGGTTAAAATAATAGAGCTAGTGTTATTAACCTCGACTGGAATTCACTTTTGATAGCACATTTTTAGGTATAACTGGAAAAGCCAAATGAAGATATTAATTAACATAACAATTTTTCTGTACGAAACTTTGCAAAATGAAAGGCTGTTTTTAAGCTATTCCTGTTTGTTGCTCTAGGTCAAGTTCGGCTCTGCTTTTGTTTGAAGTTTAAAACAAAAAGTTAGTTTTCTACACTGACTGCCTCTTTTGATACACGCTTGAGTACTAAAACACAGGTCACGGGTTAGATTCCTACTGAATGTGTACTTGTTTGTAAAATGCCTTGCCTTGATATCCTAGTTTGGGATCTGATGAAAAGTGATAGTTTACATTAACAACTAAAACTTTTGTTATTTCGCACATCAACGTTTTATTTCAATATTAATTCAGTTATTTAAGCATCACTTCGAGCAAATTTTTCAATGTCCTCAAGACAAAGAAAAAGTTTTTCATATTATTTATTAATTTTATTTCTTATAAAAAGCCATAAGCCGTCCTAATTATTCCTAATTTAATATAGCAAACAGTTTATTTTATAGACCATAAGTTAAGGCTAGAAACTAGTTTTAAAGTATTTTTTTTTATATAGCTTATAAACATCTCACTGCAGAACACAGGCCTTATCTCAAAGATATAGTAATTTAAAATTTGGAAATACAATTAAAAACCTATACAGGTCACTTCTCTTCCCGACTGTACTTCCTAGCATAGCGGCTTGTTTTCTCCCAGAAGCACCTGTTAGTAAATATTACAGACGAAATACTGTGGCCGGCGTTCCGAAACCAGCTTGTCGTTTTATAGTTACAATACTTTATAAAGTTATTAGAATCAATCTCCAGATGACTTGATTCTTACACTTGCTTACAATGAAGGGTGTTTTGGAAAAACAACCAAGATCACATTTCTTTCAATTTTTTTTTGCTCTATGAATTCTTTGAATTTCATACTACACTTTAGGTTTAATTTGAGGAGCAAAAACAACCAACGTCCGGTCCAATTATGAACTTAATTAAATATCAAAGTAGTAACTACTTCAGTATTACCATTTTAAAAATGTTTATTTACTTCCTGTAAAATTTGTTCAATGTAATATTGTTTGTTTTTCCAAAATACCTTCCTAACGTTATGGAGCCAAACTATATTTGGATACTTCTGACTCTAATCTCAGCCTGCCCCACAGGGATTTAATCCTGACCTTTAAAATTACAACGGTTTGCTATTGTTATTTTCAAGGTCAGGTCAACTCTTAAATTAATACTAAATAAATTATTTATTAAGTGATAATATCAATAAGATATATAGATAGAATATTCTTTATTGTATGTACACCAGGAGTTACGAGTACATAAGACGAGTACATAAGAGACTTAAACAATAAAATAGTACAGTACAATTGGCGGCCCTATTACTAAAAGTATTTTCTTCCAGACAACCATTGTGTACCTACATATAAAAGATGGGTATGTTGTTATGATATTTTAAAGTTGCAATATTTCTGAAGTTATAAATTAAATTGAATAAAATGCATTTATTTCAGGTTTCAAGACCCATATAAACAACAAACTACAAGAAACAAACAAATAGAGACAATAACTATACAATAATAAATCGTTTTCAGACCTAATAATCAATCTATACTGCCCGCAATCATTGCCAGTTATAAGTTATAAGAAGCATGTTTCAAAATTACATTAGAAGTCAATTACCCAAATTTTAAAATATACCAGAAAATATTACTTCTCTCCCGACCTGTACTTACCAGGAGAGCGGCCTGTTATCTCTCTGAAGCACCTGTTAGTAAATATTAGAGGTGAAATACTGTCGCCGGCGTCCTGCGCCCCACCCGTCGGTTTTGAGCCCTGGGGTAGGCTGGGGTACCATTTTGTTCTCAATAAGGCCAACTTTCTAGTCCTTGCGTTGGAATTTATGAAGATAAATCAACTAATGTTTAATTTAACACAGTTATTTTATATTATTTTTAATGCACTAACCCGTGCTAAGGACAATTTTCAAAACCTATTTAGAGGCTAAAAATTCCACCCAACCGGGACTCGAACCCACGACCACTGGCTAACCGTGCCAGCGCTCTCTCAACTGAGCTAATGGGCGACTCACCTGCATCAGTGAAATTTCGAGCCTCTTTACAATACTCTCTGTATTACGTACAGGCAGCAACATCTGGCTGAAGTAATTTGCATCACTTGCAGCCCCGAGTACCTCACTTTGCAGTTAGGTTTTACATTGGAATGGTATTGCTATATCCACATGATTATATTCTCTTTAATGCACTAACCCGTGCTAAGCACAATTTTAAAAACCTATTTATTCACATAAACCTATTTAACAGTTTTTTTATTCAAAATATGTTTTGCCTACCTACTACAGAGTTCGTTCCGTCTAAAAAACTTACTCAAAGTGAGGTGACATTCAGAAGAGGAAAGCAATTTAAAGAGATTGTAGATAATTCAACATTATAGGTAATTTTGACTACGTACGTAATACAGAGAATATTGTAAAAAGGTTCGAAATTTCACTGGTGCCGGTGATTCGCCCATTAGCTCAGTTGGAAAGAGCGCTGGCACGGATAGCCAGAGGCCGCGGGCTCGAATCCCGGCATGGGTGGAATTTTTAGCCTCTAAATAGGTTTTGAAAATTGTCCTTAGCACGGGTTAGTGCATTAAAAATAATATAATAGTTTTGACTATTTTTGACGACATATTTTGTGGGAACTGACCGTTGAGGATTGATCGACATGCGTTAGAGTTTTGTAATCGTAGTACCGAAGCGTGTATTGCAGTTAGCGGGTACCCGCTTAAATTGTTAGTTAACGGTCTTTGTACGTATGTTTTCTGTGTGTGTTTTCAGTCAGCTCGTTTTAATTTGCAACCGTTGAGGTCAGACGCGTGGGCTGACAAGGCAATTTGGACTCTGTCACCTTGAATTAGGACAGAAAGTGTAAAACTACTAAGAACTGTGGAGCGCTTTGGTGTAGGAACTGTTCTAATGGTACGTTCTAATGACGCGAAGATTTGCGTTGTCGCGACATGTTTGGCCAAAAAATTCGTCCCATCGCGAATAATCATCGCGAATACAAACACCCTTCGCGCCGCTGTCGGTAAAATGCCGCCCGTCAAAGGGTTTTATGGCCCAAAGGCCAAAATCTTCTTATGATGTGGTCAATCTCTTCGCCGTGGAGCGAACACGAAATGTTGTCGCGACAACGCGAACACGAATCTTCGCCTTCAAGTGTGGCCGCGGCATAATTATGACTGGTTTATCTTGACCTATCTGTGTAATTTCCATTTTTCACTACTAGCTCTGCCCCGCGGTGTTGCCCGTGGTTTATCGATATTTTCCCGTCGGTAAAACGTAGCCTGTGTGTTAATCCAGGGTGTCGGCTTACTCCATACCATTTTTTTAAAATAGCTCCATCTATACTTATGTGATGTGATAAAGATCATCATCATCACAATCAACAGGTGTCAGTACAATCTTTTATGTTTAAAGGTTGTCTGCAAGAAATCACTTTTAGTAATAAGGCCGTCAGTTGTACTGCACTATGTATTTAGTTAAGTTTCTCCAGGTATTCCTGGTGAGACTAAAATAAAGAATGTCTATTTTATTTCGCTAGCAATGCCTGTATTTCGAGTACAAAATATTGCTGAACCAGTATGAATAGCTGAGCTTCAAAACTGTCTGAATAAATTTTTAGTTTGCCGAGTACACACATATCAAGGCCAACGAACAAAAAGCTTGACTATCCGCTGCAACCAAAGTAACTTGAATAAAAAACTCTCAATTTAATGCTTTATGCTTTAAGTCTTAAGAGTCCGCTTCGTGAGAAGTATTTGTACCGTTACTTTGAATGACAGTAATACGCAATAGTTTGATTAGAGAACGTTGTGGACTGGGATGTAGTGACTAGAATTGAGAAAGAAATCTTGCGAAAAAAAAAATTGAAAAAACAAACAAACAAACAAACAAACAAACAAACAAATAAATAAATAAGTTTTACTTTAGATGTTTTGTTTATTGTATTAAGAACCAAAATCAATTGTGAACTAATAAAGTAAATTGATAAAAAAAAAAACAAATATATTGCGAATGTGAGTAGAAGGGTTTGGCAATTTTAAGGAACGAATATTTTAGGGTTTTCATATGTGCTTGGTATTGTGTACAACACTAATGTTTGTTTAGTCACTAGTTTTTCTAAATATTAAATAAATGTTTTTTGTGGCAGTAATGGAACTCGCTAAGCCATGTCAGAGGCCTTATGGGCGGCTTGATAACTTCTGATAGTAAGGCCACTGTCTTACAATTATCCACCAACCCGGCCTGGCCCCCGAGGAGTATGGCCTAACCTTCCTGGGATGCAGGAGGAGACCCGTGTCCCAGCAGTGGGGACATACGAGAATTGATATCGATGTTTTTTTTATAAAGTATATGCTTTTTAATGATTTCATTATGTTTAATTTAACTCGTTACATTATTCCACGCGTTCCCGAGACAAAGGGTTTTGACATACAGACAAACGCACGGATAGTCCGAAAAAATCGTGTTTTCCTTTTTAATTACGGAACCCTACAAAATATAATATAATTGATGTAATATATAAAAAAGAACAAACCGTATACAGCCGTATTACCGTGTGTCTGCATTACCCGTGCTTGCAATTTACGGTACAAAAATAATTTAAATTTTATTTAAGCTCCTTTAATTAACATCTGTAAACTGTTAAAAAGGAACTAAAAATCATGAACATTCATTTCAATAGTATCAAAATTTTAATTTTAAAACAAAATAAATTAAATCAATACTCGTTCCACCATCTGCCGTATAAAAAAGTTTTTATATCCTTTTTAATGCACTAACCCGTGCTAAGGACAATTTTAAAAACCTACTTAGAGGCTAAAAATTCCGCCCATGACGGAACTCGAACCCGCTACCTCTGGCACGGTTAGCCAGAGATCGCGGGTTCAAGTCCCGGAATGGGTGGCATTTTTAGCCTCTAAGTAGGTTTCTGAAAAAGTTTTTTTTTATTTTAGCGAAAAAGAACTGACTGTGAAGGGGCGCTCAGCCTTAATACGTCTGCAAACTTTGGCACAGAATGCACGCAATAGAAAAACCTTCCCCCATACAAGCACCCAGCCGAACAGTGAACTATTCTGTCGAACAAAAAATAGTTTCAGCGCGGTGCTCTCGGGAGAATCCAATGATACGCATTTGCCGATAGTGTTGTGTGGAGTACAAAGTATCGATAAATAGTGTATTTTGGAGCGGCGGGAGCGAAATAGGAGAACAATGGACTCAGAAGAGACCCAGGGTCGATTTCCAGAGCGGGCATGGACCAATGTCTTTGTTTTCTAAGTTACTTACATATTTGAAGTAATACTAGCAATGCCACTTGTTAACTGTGAAGGAAAACGCCGGTAGGAGACCTGAGTTTTCGAAGTGTTCCAATACCTCAGCGCTTCAAATTGCCAATCCGCGATGGGCACGCGTCGAAATCAAGCCCATACTCTCTCTGACAGAGAAAATCTGTGTCCTGCAGTGAGACGTTTACAAGTTACATAAAAAGTATATTTTAAATTGTAACTCTACTTTTTCCATCTGTTCATTAAGTGTCTCGCGGGCCCCGCACTAGGTAAACCTGTATCGCGGGCGCCCAAAACAGTTTTTAAAAGATTGTGTTATACGCGCAAACATTATAAAGACAAACATGCAATTGTCATTAGGACATAAAGAAACATAAGACAAAGGAAAACAAAAATCAAAATATATACGTGTATATCGGATGGCCGATAGTAGCCGAGGTATATTCTGAAAACTAATAGACTAACTTTTTTATGCTCCCGTTGGGCCATCGATACCGCCCCACGACGCCCATCCCTATGAAAGAAAAGGCAACTTTTAGGCGGTTAGGTAATAAAAGTTATATAATTTATCACGGGGCCCGCGACAGCGGTGACCCTGCTAGATTGCCCGTACACTCTGCTCCATGGAAGTATAAATTAATATTTATACTTCCTCCATTACTTCAGTAAGCTCTTGTACCATAATTGGTACAAGAGCTTACTGAAGTAATGGAGAGATTCGCGAGAGACCGAATGGAAGCCATGTACAGTTGTGGAGATAGCCCACTACTGGGCATAGGCACTGAGCGAGCATAGAGTGAATTCAATTCAATTCAATTTATTTCAACATAAAGAATTTGTATTCTGTTTGCTGAATGTCAAAGTACAATGTAACATGAAAGTGAAAGCCGCTGCCTTCGGGCCGTAGTGTAGTGGAGAAAAAGGCAGCGGAAATAAAACTCCACTCTGACCATCCTGTCTCAAGTCATCTGAAACCAAATACATCAGTTGCATAAACATAAACCTAATAAGATTTCATGATTGCCATTAACAACCCTAAATGCCAAAGCATTAGTCAAATGTCTTACAATAGTAGGGAAAACATAAGTGCTGCGGCCAGACACACGAACAGCACTCGTTCACGAGCATAACGCAATGGTCAGCCATATCAGTCTCAACCATTTTGGAGGCAGATAGATGACCCGAATACCACGCTTCTATTCGAATGACCTTTAGCAAACCTGCAGTTAAGTTTTTGTCAGTTATAGGTTGTATCATATAGTTTAGTTACATACTTCTTCATGTCTTCTTCTTGTTCAGGCTATATTAGTCCACTGCTGGACATAAACCTCCCCTAATGAGAGCCATAGCGCAAGGTTGTGCCATCATTGGGGGGTAATGGCCACTATCCTCACGCTGGGCATGCGGGCTGGGGATCGCAGTTTGGTGGAATTGTACTGCAGGGGGGGCGCTGCTGCCCGCCCCCCAGTTTGTGTCCCTTAGTCGCCTTTTACGACACCCGCGGGAAGAATTTGGGTTGGTGCTATTCTCTAAGCCGACACCACACAGCACAGCAGTTACATATTTAGTGAACGAAAATCAGGGAGATAGTGCAATACTCTCAGGTCTGACTAACCAACTAAATGCATCTCTTGCTAGGTACATTTTCTTCGAGGCCCTAACGTCTATACTACGATTGTTCACGAACACTCCATTGTGCACGCGCCCCGACAAAGGTGCGGCGCAGGTTTGATCCCGTCGCTGAATATTTCAGCAGACTCGCTGAGATTAATTATTAATTACACTTGCTTGGGGACTTACTCCGGAGTGATATTAACTCTTTGTATCGTCTTTGTATGTACTCTTTGTGATATTAACTCTTTGTATAGGTTAAAAAAACCTTAACCGAAACCTCTATAGGTTTATCTGAGGTGAGTTACACTTTTCTTACTTTTTTGGTTTCTTTAATTCTTACGTACGTACCTTTTTACCGTTTTAACGTACTCCCTAAATATTCTAACTACACACTAAAGTATTCCTTTATGTTAGCTTATAAACCACTCTAAAGAATTTCAATCGCTGAGGTATGTGAACACCTCAGACCCTCAGGTTTCTCCACGATGTTTTCCTTCACAATTAGCGAGTCTTATTGCCACTATAGCTTCACAAATGTACGTAACTTAGAAAACAAAGTCTTTGCTATCTACCCGCAATGAGAATCAAACCTGGGAACCGATTCTCGCCCATGCGAATTCTAAACGTAGACGCAAAATATTCGAAGGCTTACGTTGCATAAAAATGAGCTAAGATAACTGTACAGAGTCATTACACCTTTATTTTTTCACTTGAATTCAATCTAGCATGGCGTTCAGAGTTCAGATTTTGGCTTTCGCTCGACTTTTACGTAGAATTCCAAGTCATAAGCTTTAGAGTCGTGTACGACTTATTCGCTATCGAAGTGAGAATTGGCTCTCTGGGTCTTTAACTTCCGAGTCCATTGTTATACCCACTTCCGCCGCACTACATACATGGCATTTTTAATTACTAATTACATAAACATTTCAACCTGTATTAAGTTTTGAAAAACATATTTAGAGGCTAAAAATTCTACCCATGCCGGGATTCGAACCCGCGACCTCTGGCTATCCGTGTCAAAGAGCCCAACTAAGCTAATGGGCGACTCACCGGAATCAGAGAAATTTCGAACCTCTTTACACTATTCTTTGTATTACGTACAAGCAGCGACATCTGGCTTAAGTAAATTGCATCACTTACAGCCCCGACTATCTACGTTGCAGTTAGGTTTTACATCGGAATGAAATCTGTATTAGGTTGTTACGGTGCAAACCTCTTTACACCATTTTTATTTCTTTTTCTATCATTTTCAAATATATAGATTACTGTAGAATTTTAAGTCTGGATCTACTTACAAGTGTTGTTACGGCGGAAGAGTTCGCCCAGGTTCCGATATAACAACACCCCTAAGTAGATCCGGACTAAAAGTCTGCAATGTTTTGGGCTTACGAAAATTTTTGTTCAAAAATATTGAACGTCACAGATTATACCATTTTAATTTTTAAAGCATTAACCCATGCTAAGGACAATTTAATAAACTATTAAGAGGCTAACAATTCCACCCACGAAACCCGTGACCTCTGGCTATCCGTGCCAGCGCTCTTTCCAACTGAGCTAATGGGTGTTGTTGCAGGTTACAGGTGTTGTTACAGCGGAAGAGTCCGCCCAGGTTTCGATATAACAACACCCCTAAGAAGATCCGGACTAAAAGTCTACAATGTGTTGTGCTTACGAAAATTTTTGATCAAAAATATTGAACGTCACAGATTATACTATTTTAATTTTTAATGCATTAACCCATGATAAGGACAATTTAATAAACTATTTAGAGGCTGAAAATTCCACCCACAAAACCCGCGACCTCTGGCTATCCGTACCAGCGCTCTTTCCAACTGAGCTAATGGGCGACTCACCGGCATCAGTGCAATTTCGAACCTCCTTACACTATTCTTTGTATTACGTACAGGCAGCGACATCTGCCTTAAGTAAATTGCATCACTTACTTACAGGCCTGACTACCTACTTTGCAGTCACAGATTATAGAATAGAATAGAATAATCTTTATTTGGCACATAAAATTACAGTCAGACAAACTTCATATAAAACTTAACACGTATAGGTATGTACCAAAAAGGTCTCCGCTCAGCTTTATGCCATGGTTGAGCCACGGCGCTGATTTTCAGCGGATGCCTTACACTTATATACTAAACACATAAAACATTATTTCGAGTTTCGGACATTAAAAACATTCGAGATGAACACAGGATACGGAACAATAATTTATCTGTGAGTCTTTTTGCTTAGTTGGTAATAAGTATACTATGCTCTACTTACTAAAGCATTATATCGATATGACACAGAGTAGGCAATTACTTGGTTATTTATTTTAATCAGTATCACATTCGGCTCACTCAACTCAAACTCAGTGCGCAAGTGAGATTTTAACATTATTCGATTTCCCTCATTTTTTATCATTACAACTTTACCCGTCAACTAGATCTGACTGTTTACCTGCTTATCCGTTTTTATCCAGTTTTTCTATTTTATTATAAAATTTCAATACCTATCTGCAAATAAAGCAACAGTTGAAGTCGTTCCAGTTTTAATTATTTATAAAAGCTCTACTACATTACAAGGTATTTCAGAGTGACATCCGGAGTAAGGCCAGCTCTGAAACCGACGACGTGAATTCGAGCTCTTTATTATAATGCGCAGTGTGTGTGTCAAGTTAAAATATTGTATGAGGCACGCTTGCTCCTGTGAAGTAGACAGGAACGGACGTAGATTCTCCTCAAACTGAAAACATTTTTAAGTACCCTATTCAAAACTTTTGCTTTTATGTATTTAATTTTATAAGTATTTATTTTTAGGTATCTATGTATATTATTATCTAAACAATTGTACTTTAAATACCTATTTAGAGGACAAAAATTCCACCCGCGCCGGGACACGAGCCCGCGACCTCTGGCTAACAGTTGGCCTAAATTACTATAAACTAGTTATAAATAGTGAACGTAAAACAGCACCTAAGTTTCCTAATCTCCTACTTAGATTTCATTTCAATAAAGAAAGCTATAATTTGTCCTATGTATAGGACGCCAGGGCTTTGCAGGTTAAATGTATAAAGAAATGAAAACAAGACGTAAACATGATATTATTTTAAGCACAGGAAACAAAAATATCATAAGACTTCCGGCCGTCACTGCCTGTCTACACCATTTGGCCCGGCGTAATTCTATTACGCCGAAAAGAGTCTCGATGTGAGACAAAATTGGAAATATGTCTATAAGTAGGTACAACAGAAAATACGCTCTTTGTACTTACTAAGACGCTACAAGGTGCTAACGAGCGCCATCAATGAAAAAATCATATCTTCGCGTCTTCGGAAAAGTGATCATCTTAAACACTAATAAATATAGTAGCTCTGTACGTAGTACAGATAATATTGTAAAGAGATTCAAAATTTCACTGATGCCGGTGAGTCGCCCATTAGCTCAGTTGGAAAGAGCGCTGGCCCGGACAGCCAGAGGTCGCGGGCTCGAATCCCGGTATGGGTGGAATTTTTAGCCTCTAAATAGGTTTTTAAAATATAGTTAGCTCTGTTTAGAACCAAATAAGAACCTAGGTTCAAGAATCGAACTATAAATGAGTTTTGCCGAAAACGGCCGTCTTTTGTGGAAGTAAATTAAGGGTGCTAACTAGGGCCTAAAATAAAAACTTTTTTTTATATGTTTTTATCTAAAAGTGAACATGAGGAATCATAAAAACTGTAACAACTATTTTAAGAACCTATATTTTAGAACCTAGGATCAATAGACTCTTTATTCTATTTCCGCTAAAAGCGATCCTTGGTTGTTGATTATAGGTTCTAGAATATGTATTCTTAAGATAGTTGTCAAAGTGGTTATGATTTGTCTTTAAGTAAAAACTAAATTTTTTTTTTACTTTAGTAAAAACGTAAAAAGAAAACGTTTTATAAAAGAATGAAATTTATTAACATTAATTGTTACAACAGTCACACACAAATTAATTAAAATTAAAGACAAAATGTGGCAGTGGGCTGGCCATATCTCGCGAAGAACCGGAAACCGTTGTTGTAAACGCGTTCTTGAGTGGAGACCGCGACTCGGCAAACGTAGTGTAGGACGCCCTCCGACCAGAGTGCTTAGTGCGAGTTTGACAGATCCAATCGAATAACTTTACTACCGCGTTAATCGAGCATTGAGTAGTGAGTATGAGTAAGTTAACCGTTCGAACTGGCAAAACGCTGTCACAGTACAACTCCCACTCGCGTTTATTCGTATTTTGGCTGGTAAACGTGTTCACTTCTCAACGTAAACCATTACAACTCGCACTTAGCAATTTTAATTTCCATACTTGTCGCTAGGTGGCGCTTCCTCGATGCCATAGAAATATGAGTTTACGTTAACGCGATCGAGTAGTTAAAAAACTCGCACTAAGCCCTCTGGTGGGATGACGATCTGCGAAAAACTGTCTGCAGGTGCTGGATGCGGCAAGCTGAAGACGGCGCTCATTAGGGCAGGGCTATGTCCAGCAGTGGACTACATAATATAGCCTGAAGAAGAAGAAAGACAATATAGGAACGGCAAAAATAACTAAAACACTTTACAAACCGCTGCTGCAAATGGCAGCTGACTCAGCATAGTGCGGGGGCGTGAACCCTCAGCGCTGATTTTCAGTCAGTACCGAAAACCCTAAGCCTCTTTATAACACAAGTAATGATTTTAAGATTTTTTCTCCATGTGGCATTAGTTAGCACCCCGAAGCGCCTAAAAGTACTAAGTAGGTTATCCTAGGTTATATAGACTATTGCCACGATTTATATTGCCAGAGCCCGCTAAATCGCGAGACGTGCATGTTTGTCGGACTTGAATATAAATTGGCCAAAAACAAACTTCAAAATTAGGACATGTATCTGGCAACCTGTCATGTAATGGCAGTCGTTAAGCCATGCCACAGGCCTTATGGGCGACTTGATAACTACTGGCAGGGAGGCCGGCCGCTGTCTTGCAAACCTCTAGCAAGTCGGACGTAGCCCCCGTGGTGAAGTATGGTCTAACCTTTCTGCATTGCATGAAGAGACGCACGCCCCAGTAGTTGGGACATACGAGTACAAAGGGTGATATAAAATACCTGGCAAGCGAATTCACAGCCTGAGGACGCCTGCACTTCTTGGGGCTTAGAGTAGCTTCTGTATTTCCGTGTTTTCAGTAATATTCTTCGGTTTCCAACCACGTACTGTATTTGCATAATATAACAGCCTCTAGACTGGGAGGTTGTGTTGTTAGAATCGTTACACCCTTACGTAGGAAGGTGTTTGTCATTCTTCGTGTGGTGGCTGCTTTAATTTGAAGTCTCATATTCTGAGTGGAAACTGAATCTCAGTTATGTTTTAAAAGGGTCTTATCGCGATGATTTTTTGGAACCAGGTATTTAAATAATATTTAAAGGATATATAAAGACTGAATGTGACCCTTCCCTGTTGTAGATATTGTAGAAAGAAATGCGCACAAAACATATTAAAAAAATAACAAGAAAATAATCGAAATACGAAATGTGTGTAATATTTTGATATTAATAAGAAAAAAGTCTTTGATCAAATTATAAGGAAAAAAGCGTCTTAAGGAATTTCCAAGCGATAAGGTTCAATTTTGCTGTAAACTATTTTTTATCACTTAAGGGTAAAGGCTTACGACTAAATAGGCTTTACAACAAGTAATAGCCTACCAACTTGTAGAAGGAAAACTTAGTACAAACGGCATTTGACATAACTATAATGAAGTTGTTGTTTCTGTAAAGCAGGTGAATAATCCGTCCCTCTACG